>JAPDNY010000852.1:0-23339 GCA_029375565.1 Gekko gecko
AGTACTGTTTTTTTCCAATAAAACTTTTATTAATAGGATATATTAACACGTTCCATAACTCATAATACTTTTACATACATCCTTTTCAATTATTCCCTTCCTCCCCCCCTTGGCTTCCAGCAATGCTCCCCCCCGTTAATTATTTCATTTGATATTCAATAGCAATAAAAACTTATCCCATATTCAATTCTTCTTTTAAACCATAATTAATTCATTCAATTTAACCCTTAGGTAACATTTTAGCTATTATTCAATCAATACTTTCTTTTTTCTATCCTTAATAATTATCAAAGCAGAGTAACTTATTTCTTACATCCCAATTCGTTTCAAAATAGTCTTTAAAGTCTTTCCATTCTATGAAAAATTCTTCATCTTCTTTACCATTAAGCTTCTTTGTCAGTTTGTCTATTTCTACCATAAAAAGCATCTTCTTTATCCAGTCCCATTTTTCTGGTATTTTTTCTTGCTTCCAAAATTGGGCAAATGTCATTCTTGCTGTTGTAATCAAATACCATAACAATGTTCTTTTTGTGACATGCACTTCTTCCATTTTAAGACCTAAAAGTAACATTTCCGGTTGTTTTTTCAAGGTACACTTCAGGATCTTCTGTATTTCATTATAAATCTCTGTCCAATAAACTGCCGTTTTATCACAAGTCCACCACATATGATAAAATGAGCCGTCCTTTTTTTTACATTTCCAACATTTGTTAGACAAATTCTCATTCATATTAGCAATTTTTTTTGGTGTCATGTACCATCTATGCATCATCTTATCACAGTTTTCTTTCACATTAACACATGTTGAAATTTTAATTGACTTTTTCCACAAACCCTCCCAAGTTGACATATCTATTTCTCTATTTATATTTATAGCCCATTTTACCATCTGTTCTTTTACAATCTCATCCTCCGTATACCATTTTAACAAAACTTTATAAATTTTTGAGATCACTTTTTTCCCTCCTCTGCCCACACTGCTTCAATTTCATTATTCTCTTTCCTGAAGCCATACCTCTTTTTGTCAACCTTAAATAAATCAAATATCTGTCTGTAATTTAACCAATCATATTCAAATTCCAGTTCTTCTCTTGCTCTCATCACAAAACTACTCTTTTAATTTTTTCAGAGTCTATATTTTTTTAAAATAACTTCGCATAGTACTTAAAAAAGACTCTTTTTAAACCATTCATATCCACAATTTCTTTGCCTTCTTCGATAATTTTATTTATTAACCTTTTGTCTCTCCGATTTTTCAGTTGCCATGCCAGAAACTTTCCTGGTTTATTTGCTCTCTCAAAAGATTTTTGTTGAAGTTTCTTTAAATTCCAATAAAGTTCTCAATTGAGTATCACGTTCAATTGCTCCTGTAAAGTTTGAATTTCTTTAATGATTTTCTTTTTCCCCGGTCTCCTTTTCAATTCTTTTTCTTTTTGCTGTATTCTTTCTTGCAACTCCTTTTGTTGCTTTACATTCTGTTTCTTATCCGTCACATTCAACAATATAAGCAATCCTTTCATCACCGCCTTATAAGCATCCCAGACAGTCTGTATTTTAACATTTTGATTCAAGTACAGTTGGAAAAATGACTGCGTTTCCTTACGCAATGTCTCAATTATTTTCTTCTTGTCCAATAAATCTTCATTTATTCTCCAATGAAACTGTTTCACTTTTTCTTTTGAGGACCGAATCACCGGGTTATGGTCAGAGTTAGTCTTTGGCAAAATTTCTACTTTTTGGGTTTTTAACGCCATATCACCAGACATCCAAATCATATCTATTCTAGAAAAGGAACTGTGTTGATTGGAATAAAAAGTAAAGTCTTTAACTTTGGGATTCCATTTTCTCCAAACATCTTCTAATTTCTCTTGCTTCATTAATTAAAAAAAAAATGTGGTAATTTTCTGACCATCTCATTCTTTTTTTCCGATTTCCTGTCCAATTTGTTATTAACCATACCGTTGAAGTCGCCTGCCAGAATTATCTGGTCATAATTCACTTGGTCCAGTTCCTTCGTCAAGTCTTTTTTTAAAAATTCTTTTGCTCCATTAGGCGCATACAATTTAACTACCATTGTCTTTTTCTGAAACATTGTAACTTCAACTCCAATATATCTCCCATCTTTATCACTAAAAATTTCTTTTGGATCCAATTCTTTATTTACATAGGTCACAACTCCCTTATTTTTTTCTCCGCCAGTGAGTAAAATTCTTCTCCAAGTTTTCTATTAATCAAATACTTAGTGTCCCCTTTTTTTTATATGAGTTTCTTGCAAGCAAATAATATTAGGTTTTTGTTTTTGCAACCAGTAGTTTACTAATTTCCTTTTAGATTGTGAATTAAGTCCATTTACATTCCATGATAACAATTTGTAATCCATCATGTCTCGTCTTTAAATATCTCCAAAATCTTCTAAGTTTTCTTCCTTGAACCTATACATGTCTCCTAAAGTCTTAATCGTATGTCTCTTTGAATTGCAGGTAAAAGACAGGCCTTGTGGTATTTCCCATCTGAATCTGATAGTTAACTGCTTCAATTTATCCACCAGCTTCTTGTATTTCTTTCTGTCTTGCAAAACCATTCTTGGAAGTTCTCTCATTATTATTATCTTTTTGCCGTCAATTTCCAAAGGTTGTGTAAACTGTTTTTTGAAAATACCCTCCTTCATCTTTCTCATCACTAACTGCACAATAACATCTCTTGGCAAATTCTTTCTCTTAGCATATGGCGAATTCACTCTATAAATCAAATCGAAGTCAGAATCCAAGTCTCCTTGATCTTCTCCTAAATACTGCGTCAAAGCTGTCATCACCACCATGCGTATGTCTTCATCTGTTTTTTCTTCAATACCTCTTAGCCTCAAATGGTTTAGCATCGCTCTGTATTCCATCATTGCCTCCAAATTATGATGATCCTGTAGAGCTGTTTCCATTTTTTTGTCTATATCTCGTGTTTTTTGCTCCAATTCGGTTGATTTTGATACCAGACCTTGCACTTGTGTCTTTGTGTCTGCCACTTCTTTCTTAATTATGGCCACTTCTGCTAGTACCAACTCTTTCAGAGCTGCTACATTCTTTTCTTGAACCTCTTCTAACTGCTCCAGCTGTTTTTCCATTTGTTTCTCTAACTGTTTCTCTATCTGTTTGACCAATCCTTGAATCGCGTCCATCATTCTCTTCTCCATTGACTCAATTGCAGCTTGCCACTCTTTTTTTTTCCTTCGCTGCCATGCTTGGACTCACAGTCAAAGCTGCCCTTTGTCTGTGTTTTGGATCCATTTCGAAATTTCTAAAATTAGTCCAAATTCTTCTTCTCAATACACACCAAATCCTCTTTATGTCTTTTCTTGAATCGCCGCCTTTTCGCTGCTCTTTAAAAGCAATCCAACTAATAAAATTCAATTTTAAAATTTAGTCCTCCAGAAAATGGCGGGTGCAACTTCTCTATGATTTTTTGGCTAGATTAGGCTCTTCTTGGATTTCTTGTTTCCTGTCCACCTCAAAACACCGTCCTACCGGAAACTTCGTTCCGCCGTCCTTACAGTCCTCCGGAAACCACTCTAGCCTCCATATACATTCTAGCCGGACACAGATACTTGCAACACCTTAGTCTCGCGATTGTTCACGTTAGTTTCAATCTTAAACTCCGTTCCAGACTTTTTTTAACCACAGGAATGTTAAACAATGTCTATTTTTCTCAAAACACTCGCTTTGGCAAACTCCTCTTAAATCCTCATTGGACCGATTATTCAAGATTAAGTCTTTTATGCTTATCCGCCTTGTTCAAATTTTGTTAGATCACCATTCCAGTAAGCAAAATGTTTATGTTACCTTGCATGTTTATCTTAGGGCTTTGCATCACTTCTTCTCACTTTCAACTCTGGCCCTTAGCCTGCGTGGGCCCCTGGGGGCCCGGCCCCCCCATGGGTTTTGCAGGCCCCCTCGCCCGAGCCTCTGCTCCCCCCTACTCCCTCCGGCCCCCTCCCCCCGGTCCTCGCCCCTCTCCTTACGGTCACCAAGGCCGGCTGGGGCGCTCCAAGAGGGGAAAGGAAGGGGAAAGGAGATGGGCCGGGCCGGCTCCCCCTGCGGCTCTGGAGGCGGCGGCGGCGGCACCTTCTCCCCCAATATGGCACGGAGGGTGTGGCAGCTGCGGGGGAGGGGGGAGGAGGGCGAGCGCAGCGGGAGGGCAGGAGGGGAAGGTCCCTGTCCGGCGAGAGGGTTGTGCGGCACGGAGTGGAGGCTTCTTCACCCCCCCTTTTTCCTGACAGAAAAGTTGTCCTGGAGCTGCATTTCCAGTTCCTTCCGATCAGGGGTCTTTTTGGGGGGAAGCCCGCTCCCGGAGCTCAGGAGCCAAGCCCCACCCCCAGCCGGTGTCCCAGGGAGTCTTTCAGGCAGCCACATGTCAATTTCAGCTCCATTATATCCTATGGGCCATTGAAGTCAATGGTGAAAACATAGGGTATATTCTGGGGGCTAGAGGGGAGGGGGTTTGAGGGAGAGGCTCCAAACTCACAGGGTAGCTGATGGAGCCTCTCCCCAAGATACCTACCAAGTTTCAAGAACATTGGACCAGGGTATCCAATTTTATGGGCCCCCAAACAGGTTGCCCCTCCATTGTTCTCTATGGTGGGAAAAAAGTAACTTTTTTCCCACCATAGAGAACAATGGCCCATAGGATATAATGGGGCCGAATTGCCGCTGAATTTCTTTCATTCCCTCCGTTCCTTCTCTCTTTTTCCTCTTTCCCTCCTTCCTCTCTTCTCTCTTTCTTTCTTTCCCACCTTTTTCTCTTCTCTTTTTTCCTCCTTTCCCTGTTTCCCTCCATCTTCCCTCTCTTTCTTTCCCTCCCCTTTCCATCTCTTTTTTTCCCTCTTTCCTTCTTTCTACTCTGTCTCTTTCCTTCCCTCTTTCCTCCTTCTGTGGCCCAACTCTAGTGAGAAGGAGTTTAAACTTTAAACCCTCTCTCTTAGCTCCCCCACCCAGGCCAGCTAGGGAAGGGGAGGCTTTTGAAGATGCCTCCCCCCCTTTTGCTTCCCCTTCTGACATCACTTCCGGTGATGTCAGGGGGTGTGGCATATGCTAATAGCCTAATAGTTCATTAGCATACCATATTCTAATGAGCTCCTGCAGCTGTTTTTCTACGAAAAGACCCCTGCTTCCGATAAGGTCTTAATTGTGGTTCCCATTGTTAAATGGAAAGGCTTTCAATCAACATTTCTCTTCTTTTTAAGAATGTTCCTATATTTTAAGGGTAGAAATATATATATATATATATATATATATATATATATATATATATATATATATATATATATATATACGTAGTGACTAGAATGGTAAACTCCAATGTGGTGCCCAACAATGTGTTTGCTGGTGGCTACTTGCTTCTTACCCAGCACTTTTTCACCAAAGCAAACAGCCAGTTCTGACTATCTTTCACCTCAGTAAAGCAGGAGGTGTTTTTGAAGACCCCAAGGGAAATCACTTTTGGTCTTACAGAGCATGCACATTTGGAGACAGTTGTCCTGATCACAGGTGGATGCTCTGCTTGAAACCTCCCAATATTTTAGCAGCCATTTTGTGATTGGTCCTGCTTCCCAAGGTATCAATTTTGTGATTGTGACCACTGCCCTTTCTTAAAATTCCAAAAAATGCCCACAAGTTCAAATCAAAGTAGCAGCCCCTTGCAGGAAGAAGTTCAGTATTTTTTTATTGTAAAATGAAACTGAATTCTAGGGGGGAAGCTATTTCTGGTTTTGGCTTAATAGTCTTCTCTGCTCTCTAATAAAATATTTTTCCTTTTTTCTGTTGCTGCTTTGCATGCCTTTCAGTATCAGGTCTCAATGAAAACTTTTTGAAAACTTAGTTCTGTTACACAAAGATTAATACTGCTGTGATTGTGCTGTCCGGTTTTAAAAACATAAAATCAAATCTCTCTTTCAATTGTACTGAATTTGTCTGACGAGATTGAATTTGGTCTATATTTTTCCCCTTGCAATCATGGTTCCCCAATGGAGGGGGGGGGCAGTGTTCCCTCTAAGCTGAGTTAGTGTGAGCTAGTTTACACTTTTTTAACTTCCAGCTCACAGATTTTCGTCTTAGCTCAGGATTTATGCGGCAGCCAAATTGCTCTCTCACAACTTTAATGGCAGTAGCTCACAAAGTAGAAGTTTTGCTCACAAAACTCCACAGCTTAGAGGAACATTGGTGGTGGGCCCCCTGAGAAAAACATGGGCCCCCTGAGCAAAAAGTTGTTAGCTACGGGCCTGTTTCAACTCCACTCTCTTTCACAAGGTCGGGAAATGACGAATTTAAGCTGGATTCCCAGCCCGGTTGGCTCCTTAAGAGCTGTCTTGCACACGCCCGCTTCTGAGAGGGGATCAAAGCGTACACAAGCCTCCTTCGAGACTTATCTATGCCAATCTCAACTCTCACTTGGACCTCATTGCTTGCTTGTCAACCCCCTACCTGAGGGAGGCTGCGTTGGGCAATATGAATGCCCAAACTGTCAGAAGAAGCCATCGTCCACTCTGCACAATTCCATGGAGTACTGTTGATAGAGATCTGCCGAGCTACTACCTGGTAATCTGCAGACACGTTCATGCATCACTACGCTTTGGCCCTGCTGGTGAGGTGAAAAGCTTGAGTGGGCAAGGCGGTACTTCATTCACTGTTCAAGTGAGGAGGATATGCCCTATCTCCTGGTGAGTAGCTTGCTAGAATCCCCATATGGGGATGCACAGAAGATTGATGATGAAAACAAAGAAGCACTTACCTGTAACTATTGTTCATTGAATATCTTCTGTGCAGGCACACATACCCTCCCTCCTGCCTTGCTGCATGCGCTTTGATTTGGCAGCGCTAGAAGTTCTGAGGATGGGGGTGCTGCTGTGCAGAAGCACATGGTCTGTAGGTGGGAACAGATGTGCAGTGCCCCCTGGAGGTAAAAACCTCTCCAATGGCAGGCTTGTTCTTGCACAGTCACCATGTAGGATTGCACAGAAGATACTCAATGAACAATAGTTACAGGTAGGTGGTATTTTGTTTTCCAGTTGACAACCGCAAATGGTGTAACCATGTCATACAGCGCTTGAGAAATTTAAATTCCTAGAGCATCTCACGACGTGGTGACATCACTTCTGGGCTTTCAACCAAAAATAGCATTACACAACACTGTCACACCAGTTTCCATTATTCCCCTGACCAATGTTCCCTCTAGGCTGTGGAGTCTTATTAGCAAAAATTCTACTTTGTGAGTTTCTGGCATTAAAGTTCTGAGCGAGCAATTCGGCTACTGCATAAATTAGTTTGCTCTGGAGCTGTCCTTCCTGAGCAAAGACAAAAATGTGTGAGCCGGGGGCTAAAAAACTGTGAGCTAGCTCACACAAACTCAGATTAGAGGGAACACTGCCCCTGACCCCAGGTAACCCTACTGCTTACTCAGAATTAAATCGCTTTGAGTCAAATGGAACTTCCTTAAATGAACATGCATGAGTTAGTTTGTGCAAAACTGGTAGGATTTTTGAAGTTAGCTTGAATGAAAAGTGCTTTAAATATGGGGGGCTTTTGTGAGTATTGTGTGTGTGTGTGTGTGTATGCCTGGAAATCATGGTTGACTTCTGGTGGCCCTTAGTGGGGTGTGGATGTTTCAGAGAGGTGGCTTACTATTGCCTGCCCCCGCCTCCTGACTGCTGGTATTCCTTGGAGGTCTCCCATCCAAGTACTTGCCAGGGTCGGCCCTGCTTAGCTTCCGAGATCTGATGAGGTCGGGCTTGCCTGGGCTGTCTAGATCAGGGCTCTTTAAATAGGCTTTTGTTCAGGCTAAGTGCATCATAAATTTTCATGGACTAAAGTCCACTTTCATCCGATTTGGCAGATATTAACGATAATTTATGTTTATTTAGAAAATCTACATGCCAACTCTCCAAAGACCTGCATTCACAAAGGGGAAAAAAACAAATGTTATAAAATTATAAAGCAACTATACAATTGTCAATGTTAAAATGCGCCATAAAAACAAATCAAACTTACTCAGCCTGTAATGATTTATTTTATTAGTTATTATTTTAGATTTATATCCCCCAAACAGCCCTCAGGATAGAAGTAGGTCATAGAAGAGTTTGAAAAGATGGAAGATGGTAAAGACAAATTATTTGGACTGGCATCAGAATGAGATCAAGGCAGGTACCTGGTGAGTCACGAGGGGGACGGCCTTCCAAAGGCAAGGGGCCAGCAGCACCAAAAAAAGTTCTGCCTTATGTCACTGGAAGCGTCAGCTCTGCACAGAAAGCAGGCAGAGAGTCTTGACTGGCAGGCTGGATAGTACAGGACGAAGTGGTGGTTCAGATATCTTGACCCAAGCTGTAGCTATGTCCATTAAAATCCATCAGTTAAACAGCATTCTGCCATCACAGTGGTTGTCAATCGTAACATGTACCCACCAGTCTGAGTTCAGACACTGAGCAACAATATCAGTGGGCTTCAGCCAAATTTCAGACAAATCTACTATAAAAGGGCTGAAGTTACAGCAATAGTATAAAAAAATTAACATTTTGCAGCCATTTTTGCACAAAGAAACATACTTCAAGACAATGTGACAGCAACTGAGCATGACCAAGAAGACAGCACAGCAAAGCAACGTCAGCAGCAGCAGCAGCAGCAAAACAATATGGCAGAGATGGAAGTGAAAACTGTTTCCTGCAGTATCCTTCCCTCTCCAAACACTATTTGTCCAGAGGCAGCTGCCTGGCAACTAGCGAGAGTCCTGGTAGGGCAGGGACATTGGGCTTGCCCTTAGGCAAAGCCACACCTCTCTAGGAATTGCCAGAAGCTCTATGGTAAAACAATGGAGTTTCTGGAGATTTCTAGAATTAACTGATGTCACTTTCCCCCCCTGGAAGTTACATCACATCATCACCCAACAGTGATGTTTCTCTCTCTCTTACCAGCCACCAGAGCAGTGATGGAAGCTGGGAGCTGGGGGCTGGGAGATCCCACAGCCCTAGCAGGAATCTGGTCACCCTGACAGAAATACTGACTTGAGAACAATCATGCTTGGCAATTCCCCCTTTCCTCCTCCCCAGCTGAGCTGTGGTTAAAGCCACACTACAGCTCAGCTTGGAACAGAAAAATGCTCTGAAAGGATAAAATGGGGGATGTGAAGTTTAGCTTCATCCCCCTGCCCTGATTAGCGGTGGACAGAGTGTCCACATGCACACTTCACCCACACCCACAGTGACACCACACTTTGTCCTTTGGTTCAGTTTAAGGGAAAAATCCAGTATGCTCCATGCAGGGGCAGATTAAGGCTCGCTGGTGCCCTAAGCACTGACCAATCTTGGTGCCCCCCTCTTGGTGCCCTAAGCAATAACCAATCTTGGTGCCCCCCTCACTGAAATGACCGTCATGACAACTGAATTTGGCTCCATCATTTTACTTTTAAAAACATGCATTTTACTTTTAAACATAGCCTATGACACTGCACCTCGCCAACGAAAAATAGAAGATAGCCCTAGGGTGCACCATGATCAATTTGCACTAGTTTTATCATTTTTTTTTTTTTTTACAAATCTTCATTCTTTTTTTTTCTTTTCAACCTTTTCCCAACTTTGTGGTGCCCCCTTTGGCCCTGGTGCCCTAAGCATGTGCTTAGTCTGCTTAATGGTTAATCTGCCACTGGCCCCATGAGTCACATCTGTAATGAGCACAACAGCATGTGGGAGCTCCAAAAGATGCAAGGACATGCTGCCTTCCGTGCAAGACAAAAGCCTTATGTGAAACCAGCCCATGACAACTAAATGGAACCTTCATGTCAGAAGCTGAGTATTTCAGAGGGCCAGGAGCTGGAGGCACAGCAGGAAGGACTCTTGCTCTCAGGCCCTATTGGTGGGTTTCTCAGTTAGCCATTGTGGGAAACCAGATACTGCACTAGAAGGTCTTTTGGTCCCACAGTGCAATACTTCCCCAATATCCTTGCATTGTTGTTGTTATTCAGTCGCACAGTCAAGTCTGACTCTTCGCGACCCCATGGACCACATCACGCCAGACCCTCCTGTCTTCCATCGTGCTCCGGAGTTTACTTAATTTCATGTTCATTGCCTGGATAACACTGTCTAACAATCTCATCCTTTGCCATCCCCTTCTTCTTTGACCTTCAATCTTTCCCAGCATCAGGGTCTTCTCCAGTGAATGCTCCCTTCTCATTTGGTGGCCAAAGTATTTGAGCTTCAGCGTCAGTATCTGGCCTTCCAGGGAACAGTCAGGGTTGATTTCTTTTAGGATTGACTGATTTGATCTCCTCGCAGTCCAAGGGACTCTCAAGAGTCTTCTCCAGCACCATAATTCAAACACATCTATTCTTCGGCGCTCAGCCTTCCTTATGGTCCAACTCTCGCAGCCATACATTACTACTGACTATACGGACTTTTGTTGGCAGGGTGATGTCTCTATTTTTTATTATGCTGTCTAGGTTTGCATAGCTTTCTTCCCAAGAAGCAGGCATCTTTTAATTTCATGGCTGCAGTCACCGTCTGCAGTGATCTTGAATCCCAGGAACGTGAAGTCTGTCAACTGCTTCCATGACTTCCCCTTCTATTTGCCAAGGAGTGATGGGGCTGGATGCCATGACCTTAGTATTTTGATGTTGAGTTTCAAGCCAACTTTTGAGCTCTCGTCTTTGACCCTTAGCAAGAGGCTCTTGAGGTCCTCTTCACTTTCTACCATTAGAGTAGTATTGTCTGCCTATCTGATGTTTTCCCCAGCAATCTTAATTCCAGTTTGTGATTCATCCAGGCTGGCATTTCAAATGATGTACTCTGCATATAAATTAAATAAGCAGGGTGACAATATGCATCCTTGATGTACTCCTTTTCCTATTCTAAACGAATCAGTTGTTCCATGTCCAGTTCTAACTGACACTTCTTGATCCTTATACAGGTTTCTCAGGAGACACGTGAGGTGGTCTGGTACTCCCATCTCTTTAAGAACTTGCCACAGTTTGTTGTGATCCACAGAATGTCAGACTCCCAAGTCAATCAGTTCCCAATAGCAATCATTCAAAGAAATAAAAGTTTATTGAGACATTGATAGTATTCAGGTATCTTAACTGTTTCATGTTAGAACTGAGGGGAAAGTGCACGAAGCAAGCAGATATACATTATTCAAGGTGGTCCCCTGATGGCTCGTGGCCAATCAGACAGTAGGTAAAAGCCCTCCAAAGTAACGGGCCAATTTTCCCAGGAGAAAGCCTATACCAGGCACTCAAGGTTATACGGCTTGGGTTACAGAGATAACTAAAACATCAAAGACACAGCAGAAACAAAAGTAGACATTCCACAGTAAAACACCCCCCCACTCTCATGGCAGTCAGGACTGTTTCGAGGCCTAACTGACACACAATCAAAGGCTTTAGCATAGTCAATGAAGCAGAAGTAGATGTTTTTCTGGTACTCCCTTGATTTCTCCATAATCCAGCAAATGTTGGCAATTTGATCTCTAGTTCCTCTACCTCTTCGAAACTCAGCTTGTACTTCTGGCAGTTCTCTATCCACGTACTGCTGAATCTTAGCTTGTAGGATCTTGAACATGACCTTGCTAGCATGTGAAATGAGTGCAATTGTGCGATAGTTTGAACATTCCTTGGCATTTCCCTTCTTTGGGATTGGAATGTAAAGTGACCTTTGCCAATCCTGTGGCCACTGTTGCATTTTCCAAATTTGCTGGCATGTGGAGTGCAGCACTTTAACAGCATCATGTTTTAAGACTTTGCATAGCTCAGCTGGGATACTGTCATCTTCGCTAGCTTTGTTGTTAGTAATGCTTTCTAAGGCCCATTGGACTTCACATTCAAGGATGTCCGGCTTGAGGTCAGCAATCACACCGTCATGGTTGTCAAGGACATTGAGATCCTTCTTGTATAGTTAAAGAACATAAGAACATAAAAGAAGCCAAGGCTGGATCAGGCCAATGCCCCATCTAGTCCAACACTCTGTGTCATACAGTGTCCAAAAATACCAGGTGCCATCAGGAGGTCCAGCAGTGGGGCCAGTTCACTAGAAGCCCTCCCACTGTTGCCCCCCCCAGCACCAAGAATACAGAGCATCACCTGCCCCAGACTGAGAGTTCCTATCTATACTGTTAGCCCCGACGCCATTATGGGGCCTTGCTATGGACTGTTTGCTGTTGCCACATGGTTTGTGTACTTGCTAGACTGTAAAATGGATGCCAAGGTAGAAGCCCATAGAGAAAGGAAAAAAGCTGTCTTTTTACTCTGAGGGACTCCATTGCATACCTGCCGCATGTCACCTACACGGATTAAGGGCCATACAGCAGACAAAGGACTTTCCCTCTGCCAGTCGTTTGCATGAAGGGATTATTACCCAATTAAGCATTCAAATTGTTAACGACCCTTCCTGATGCTAATCAGGGACAATCAGGGAAGTCTCCCACCTTTTGTTTACCTGGCCAGCAAGTCCTATAATCCATTTAACTGGCTACCCAACACCTGGCTTCTATTGTTTAATCCAGACCCTGCCTCTCTGGAACCTGATTGGTCATACCTAAGGTCTGCCTCTACTGACATCACACACCCCTGGGACTCATCATTGGTCCAGGAAATCTTTTGTTCTCACCTGAGACCAGCCCCCTGGGCCACCCATTGGGCTGCATTGTCTTACAGTGGGTATATCCCAACACACAGATGGCCTTAGAGTGTGTGTCTCTGCCATGAGCCAAAATGGCAGTCCACCCCTGAATCCTCTGGGTTTAGGCCACAATCCTTCTTCATGGACTTCTGCACATCTGACAGGTAGTATCACCTCTCCATAAGCCATCAATCCCCTCTGCTTTCTTAGTTCTATTTTATGTCTGTGAATGTTGGAATACTGTTTGTGTGTTTGTGAATGGATAAATAGGGATTACATTCAGTAAAATAATATTTTATTAATTATACCTGGTCTCTGTGTCTTTTACTGGGAACCATTACAAAACAGCAGCATTCTCTGTATATACAGGCGAGAACCCATAATAATAATAATAATAATAATACCAATTGCTATATTTAAAATAGAGCAATTTGGCTAACAGAAATGGAGGCACCACTGGGATTCGCCCTGACCATCTGAACGTGCATGCTAGTCAACACGTGTCCTTCAGATGGCCAGACGTGGAGAAGAAGCTGTTTGTATGGTTTTAGTAAAGACCTGTGTGAAAGGTTGCTGTCTGTGTGATTGGCTAGAGAGCATTTTCTGTTGTGGGAGGCTGTTTTTCCCCTTTGTCTCCTTCAGCAACTCCTGGTCTATTTTGTGGGGTGGGAACCAAGACCGATAGTGTAGGGTGTTAGGAGTTGCAACACACTGCACTGCAACACCCCACCCCACGCAGGCAGCCATAACTGCAAACTAAGAGGAGCCGCAGCAAAGTCTTAAAAGTCCTCCAGAGACGTCTGGAAGCCCATTTCCCTGTCCCTCTCAGCTTTGATCAGCAGAGCGTAGAATTAAAGTGAGCAAAGAGGTCCGCTCGCTGGAGTATATTACTCCAAGGATCCAGGTCGGAGGTTTTCCTAAAGCCTTCCCGGGTTTATAGAGGTTATCCCGGCAGGATAGGTGTCCAAAACCCAAATACCGGTTTAAGAGAGTTATCCGGTTAGGAGGTGAGGTCTAGGCCAGGCCCACTGACCAAAACTCCAATTTAAGGGTTGGTGAGAATAGCCGAGGTGGAGGCAGAGACCTCACCGAAAAATCTCATATTTTAGCGTTTGTGGTCATCGAAGGCAAGGGCGTGGACCCCACCCTTACCAAAAACCACAACTCACGGACCACGAGGCCTAAAGAGCCTAGCTCACCTCACCCATGAGCAGAAAACAGAAGAGGGGAGAGGCAACGTGATCAGGGGATCCCTATTCGGAAACGGAGCCACGTTGCTCCCAATAAAAAGCAGCACTGCTGCACACCAGTTCCCCCCCTTCCCTGTTAGTGGATAGTGGATGGGAATATCCTGAAATTCTCCCGGGTTAAGTTGGTTTTCCTGGTCACGGGTGGAACGCCTTAAAACCTTCTATATAGTGGATGGGAATATCCTGAAATTCTCCCGGGTTAAGTTGGTTTTCCTGGTCACGGGTGGAACGCCTTAAAACCTTCTATATAGTGGATGGGAATATCCTGAAATTCTCCCGGGTTAAGTTGGTTTTCCTGGTCATGGGTGGAATGCCTTAAAACCTTCTATATAGTGGATAGGAATATCCTGAAATTCTCCCGGGTTAAGTTGGTTTTCCTGGTCACGGGTGGAATGCCTTAAAACCTTCTATATAGTGGATGGGAATATCCTGAAATTCTCCCGGGTTAAGTTGGTTTTCCTGGTCACGGGTGGAATGCCTTAAAACCTTCTATATAGTGGATGGGAATATCCTGAAATTCTCCCGGGTTAAGTTGGTTTTCCTGGTCACGGGTGGAACGCCTTAAAACCTTCTATATAGTGGATGGGAATATCCTGAAATTCTCCCGGGTTAAGTTGGTTTTCCTGGTCACGGGTGGAATGCCTTAAAACCTTCTATATAGTGGATGGGAATATCCTGAAATTCTCCCGGGTTAAGTTGGTTTTCCTGGTCACGGGTGGAATGCCTTAAAACCTTCTATAATCCAAGTCTTAGAACACTTGGGAACCATAAACCAGAGAACCTGCAAGTGAGCCGTAGAGTCCTCACTGGTTAGTATAATCCAAGTTTTAGAATACTTGGAAACCAGAAACTGAATGTGTTTAAAATTGTGTTTGTGTGTGTGTGTAGCTGCACACCAGCAGTCCCACATGGACTTTGCCCCCTTTTGCTCAGTGGCCCTGACTGAGATTGATTTGTTGGTTTGTCCAATTAGGTTTGTAAAATGTCCTCAGATCCGAGAATCTGAAGTCAGGGAGACCCCAGGAATCAGGGTCTTTTTCCCTTTGGTGGCCACTGGCCATTTTGGTTTGCAATGTAAGTTTGTTCCTCAGATCCGAGAATCTGAAGTTAGGCAAAAATGCTAAGTTAAAAACAAGAGAAAGTCTGACCTTGTAATCAAGATCCTCTCTCTCAAATTCCCCTTTTCCCAAATGGAAGGAGACCTGAAAAGGGTGATAGATTTGTAACAGAATATACAAAATGCCAGGCAGTCTTTTTAGAAATCAAACTGCCTTGCTCCCTAGCCTCTTAAATAAAAACCAGCAGGCAGAAGTAAGTCACCAGTCTTGCCATGCTGAGATTAAATTCCCCTGAAACAGCAGCTTGAGACCCTGGTTGCATTTGCACCCCATGTGACGCTGCTAGAACTCTTAGAAAAGAAGAAAAATCCCTGAAATTCCTGTAATCCTGAACAGAATAGTGAGAATTCTGTAGTTTATGCTAAAACCAAGACAATAGTAAGGCAACAACAGAAAATTAGGAAAACAAGGAGCCCTGAAATGGCCCACTAAAACTTCTGGGAAAGACCAGGCCAACTCCCAGTACAGAAACAGAAGCAGTCATTAAATACAGCCACTTAATGGCTGGAGCAAAATAAATAAGACAGTGAATGCCTAAAGTAAAACCTCCCCCCATTCCAACTCCAAACTGGGCAAGGAATGGAGTGCACACAGGACTACCCTGTGGAAAGAACTTAGAAAGTAAAGGAAGAAAAACCCACCCCTTAGTTTCCCTGATGGAAATGAGCTAGCATTTCCATCAGGACCCAAGCTCAGGACACAAGAGCTCCCCTTAAACCCTTGGGAAGTAAAACTTAGAGGAAATGGTGCTAATTCCCAAGAAACTACTGCCCAGAGAATAACATCTCCCTTTAGTAATACTCTCCAGGCGAAACCTGGAGAACTCCTGGAGTTATAGCAAATCTCCAGGCAACAGAGTTCAATTGCTCTGTAGAAAATGAGTGTTTGGAGGAGGGGGAAGACTATGGCTTTTGCCCCACTGGAGTCTTCATCCTTCTTCCGACCCAAGCCTAGATCTCCAGGAATCTCCTGCCTGGACCTGGCAGCCTTGCTCAGCGCTCAGCAAGACCAACAGGTCCAAAACCTGTAACTTTTATGTAAGTAAAAAACCTTAGCTGCAGAACTCAGGCTCCATGAAAGAACTTAAAGTCAGTATTATAAAACAGTGCAGCTATGTCACCAAGCTTCCCAAAACAGGCTTAAATGCTTAAGAAAAGAAGTACAATAAAGAAGTAACCTCAAAAATCGTTTTTAGATACTCATTACCGTGATTGAGTGAAATTGAGGAAATTATGTACCTCTATTTATACTTTTTAAAATATAGAACCCTACAACTCCCAGTCTCTCCTATTGCCTTTGGGAAAGAACTGGCTCCATTTGGGTCAGATTTAAAACGACCAAAAGAGTGAAAATTTAAAACTTGCCCAATCAGGAAAATTTTGGCAGGCTGAGAAGTAAATGAGACATTACTTTCCCGTTCCCAAATCTAAATGGGCAGGGAATGGGATCCCAGCAGGATAATCATAAAATAAGAAATGTAACTTTTATTTTGAAAATGGAAGCTCCTAAGCTTCAGTCTTTCTGTAAGTTCCCAATAGTCCATTGGGATGCCACCTTCCAGGTAGGACCTGGAGACTCCCCAGAATTATAGCCTTAGGCAGCTATAGTTCACCTGGAACACTTGGGAAAAGGGGGAACCTCCCTGCATAACCTTCTTCTATCTGAAACCTCTGTATGTCCAATGTATTGTCTTTGTTTTGTATCATAATAACAAGCCTTTAAAGACTGCCCCTTTCTTATGCTTTGGAAGAATGCCAATTTATTTGGAAATCTTTTGTTTAAACTTTTAATAGCTCCGCCTCAGGAGTAACTGAGGGGCAAACACAGTTTTAAATGGCACATTTTTAAACTTTTGAGCCCCAGCAATGCATTAGTTCCCCATGTCTGCAAGGAGCAGCAAAATCTTCATTTTGGGCACAAATGTAGAGCCTCCAGCTTCCAGTGCAGCGAAAACTGAAGTAGCACTGCTTGGCAGAACCCAGGCAGACTCTCTCCTTTCAGCTGCCCTTGAGGGAAAAGAAACAAATTGAGCCCAACTTCAGCCTTACCAGACAAAAGAAGTTAATACTAAAGAAGTCCCTCTGTAATCCCCCATCAGGGCAAGAGGCTGATAGTTCCCCTTTTGTAATTTTTGCATAACCAAAGAGCCTAGGGGCACAAGATAAGAAGGTTCCTGGTAATTAATGGCCCTTCTCAAGAGGGTAATTTCCCTCTGCAGCCAGAGAGGGAGAAAAGTTTTTTGTTTTTTTAACATCACCCCACACCCCAAAGGATTCAAGGGGGGAAGTCAGTGGTAAAATTTTGTGTTCCACCCCCAAACTTTTTTGAATCACAGCAGCAATTCTAATAAAATCTTTTGAGACTCATGTCAAAATTCAAAACTAGTCATGTGGCACATAATTTGAAATATAAAAGCTCTCTGAAAACCTAAAATGCATCTGCTATTGTAGAAATGCCAATCTCCAGGTGTCACCTGGACACACTCCCAAAATTACAGCCTTTGTCCAGAATCTGAAGTCAGTCCCTGGAAAAAAGGGCACACCTTACAGGGTTGATCTTTATGTAACATTTTACCTAAGTTCCATCTCCAAATCTAAAGGACTTTCCCAGGCTGGAGTTGGCACTCCTACCCTACTGTGAGGAAACTGTTTGAAAATGCATGGAGAAGACTGATATTTTCTTCCCTTTGAATTTGTAATTCCTTGTCTATTACAGGAAGGTCATCTTCCTTCCCCCCATTCCAAAGTTTAGTTTTTGTTTTTTTAAAGGTCCGTTTTAAAGTTAAAAATACATTTATTTGCATCCTCTTCCTTGGAATTTCTCATGATTAGAGATCCCTTACTTTCAAAATGGTACATTTAAAAATAGATTTTAAAATAGATTTGTTTCTGTTCCATTAATTTATTACAGCATCTCGATTTTAAGCTTTGTCTTATCTTCCCATTCTTATAGAAGGGAATCTCTTTTAAAATTTCTTGGTAAATTTGTGTGATCTAGAACTATTTCATCTCTTTAAGGTTTTATAAATACTCTTTTGGTTTTGGAATTAGTTGTTCTCTTAAAGCCCCACCTTTAGGGCTAACGTTTCTTTAGTCTTGGTATCAGTTTATAATATAGCTACCATAGAATATTTTAAAGGGTTTAAGTCTGGCAGCACATCCCTTCTGATTTTGTTCTAGTAATCTATATGCCCAGGCCCCCTTCAGCCCAGTTTCTACTAGCAAGGAAAGAAACTCTGTACATGCTCAGAAGAACTATTTGCTGGCACAAAGCCTGTGCCAGAGACAACTTTTTTCTTTCTTTCTTTCCTCTTCTCTTGTGGTGTGATCTTTGGCCGACTTCTTAAATCATGCAGAATTATCAAGGGCTACTGCCTCTTCTCTTCTCTTGGATTTTCAATCCTGTCTGTAATTTAGCTACTTGATTCTTTCATCTTTATTTTGTTGAAGGGCTTCCTCTTTGAGGTACACAATCAGTACCTGATGCTCTAAGTTTATTCTCCTATTTAAGTTTTATCCCTGCATGGCTAGAGCATCTTTCTATCCATGCAAACCTGTTAATCTGTCTCTCAAGTTCTTTCATATCTGCAGGAACTGAAAATCTGAACCTGCAATTGAAGTCTTATGCCTGATAGTAAAGGCACACCTTATAAGTTATTTTAGGAATTGTTTGTTTTATATGTGTGTTAATAATTATTGCTTTCCAGCTTTTTGTTAGGCTTTGTTTTTGGGGTATGACCCACCCCCATAAGCCGGCAGTTTTCCCTGGGGCCCCAACTTTTCTACAACAGCCATGGCAATCTAACTTCCTTTTTTTAAAAAAACGTTCTTTTGTTTGGCCATTTTTTTATAACTTCTTGGCGCCTCCAAAGTGTGCACATCTTCACCTGGAACTCTGCTCTGGTCACCATAATAAAAACTGAACGTTCAGCTATTTCCAATTGTACCTGGAGAATACTCTTGCTATGCATATGCATCAAAGACTTTCCAAGATTCCTGTTCAGCCTACAAGACCTCGGTCTTGCGAAAGCCATTGCTCCCTATTTGCTACGCACCCAAGTCGCCTCCTAATTTGCCTTTGCTCCAGCTTCAGCAAAGGACCTGCCAACTTACCAGCTGCCTTCTCTGGTCCTCCAGCCACTGCTGACCTGCAAATTGCTTGCAAACCATCTCATGGACATTGGATGCCACCTCAAGGGCAGGCAACTCTCACAACCAGCTGCAAATACCTCATGGCACCCACCCAGTTATTACTTTGGGACCCAAGAATTGCTTTTTGGTCCCTGAAAGCATGAAACCTCCATACTAAGGCTCAGATTGCCTGTGCCTTCTGTCAACTTGGGTACCTAGGGGGGTGGTTTCAAAAATGGATCAATGTCCCTTACCCACATTTATCTGTAATGTTCAACTGAAGCTCAAATTGATTTGTATCACTGACTGTATTTATTCATTGGTCCATGTCATTTTCATGTTGTTGCTCACATGTTCTAAATGTTTTGTAATCATGCTTTTACACACATTCATTCTCAATTCTTCCAGCATAGCATTTGCATTGCTTTTAGTTATCTTTCTGCTTTAAGTTTGCTTAACCCACCAATTTTTGCTTTCTGTATTTGTCTAATTGTTTAGGAATTTTGGTAACACTTTGAGTTAGATATGTTTTTAGCTTATAAGTTTTTAGAATTATTAGGATGTCTTGCATTTCCTTTTTGTTGCTTTATAATAATTAGAAGCCTTCATTAGATTTGCTATAGGTAGCATTATGTACAGTAGTCATGTCTCTCTGGAAGATGTGCAGAAGGTCCCTGCAAACACATACACAGAGGCACTCACCCTTCCTTATTTTAAAACATTTTTTTAAAAAAATTTTTCCTTTTGGTTCCCAGAGATATATTTTTATAGCCGGTATGCCTGACTCCCTCACCGAGCCTTTCCCCTGTAAATTCTTTCTCTAACCTTGTTCAACTGTCTTTTCTTTTCTGGTCATATGGAACTCCAACGGCAGCGAAACATCATTTGAAGTGAAGCCATCTTGGCTCACGCCTAAAGACGGCTTCAAGGGGGGGAATTGTTACCAGAGGCACTTGGGTAGCCCCAAAACAGGGGTGCCCTACTTTCTAACCTGAAGTCCAAAAAGCCAGGCACTCTCAGCTTGACCACAGAGTCGGGCTGCAGGTGGTCTACAAAAGAGATTTCATATTCAGGTTTCATAAGGTGACCTCAGAGCAAGCCTCCAGTCTTCCCCCTCCACCCAGCAGAGATTATGCTTATGGAATAACAATGAGTTCCAGAGGTAAGTCTTTAAAAGCCACCTGGCACTCTTCAGCACCTCACCCAGCCTTTTGTGTCCTATGTATTCTTTGTCTTTCTTGCCTCTGTCCCTCAAGATACCGGGAAGTCTCCATCGAAGTGTGTATGTGCAGACGATGTCATCTGACGCTGCCACGTCTGCAAGGGGGGATATGTTAGCCCGACGCCATTATGGGGCCTTTGCTATGGACTGTTTGCTGTTGCCACATGGTTTGTGTACTTGCTAGACTGTAAAATGGATGCCAAGGTAGAAGCCCATAGAGAAAGGAAAAAGCTGTCTTTTTACTCTGAGGGACTCCATTGCATACCTGCCGCATGTCACCTACACGGATTAAGGGCCATACAGCAGACAAAGGACTTTCCCTCTGCCAGTCGTTTGCATGAAGGGATTATTACCCAATCAAGCATTCAAATTGTTAACGACCCTTCCTGATGCTAATCAGGGACAATCAGGGAAGTCTCCCACCTTTTGTTTACCTGGCCAGCAAGTCCTATAATCCATTTAACTGGCTACCCAACACCTGGCTTCTATTGTTTAATCCAGACCCTGCCTCTCTGGAACCTGATTGGTCATACCTAAGGTCTGCCTCTACTGACATCACACACCTCTGGGACTCATCATTGGTCCAGGAAATCTTTTGTTCTCACCTGAGACCAGCCCCCTGGGCCACCCATTGGGCTGCATTGTCTTACAGTGGGTATATCCCAGCACACAGATGGCCTTAGAGTGTGTGTCTCTGCCATGAGCCAAAATGGCAGTCCACCCCTGAATCCTCTGGGTTTAGGCCACAATCCTTCTTCATGGACTTCTGCACATCTGACAGGTAGTATCACCTCTCCATAAGCCATCAATCCCCTCTGCTTTCTTAGTTCTATTTTATGTGTGTGAATGTTGGAATACTGTTTGTGTGTTTTGTGAATGGATAAATAAGGATTACATTCAGTAAAATAATATTTTATTAATTATACCTGGTCTCTGTGTCTTTTACTGGGAACCATTACAAAACAACAGCATTCTCTGTATATACAGGCGAGAACCCATAATAATAATAATAATAATAATAATAATAATAATAATAATAATAATAATAATAATACCAATTGCTATATTTAAAATGAGAGCAATTTGACTTGTCTATACCTTGTGGCTAATAGCCACTGATGGACTTCTGCTGCATATGCTTATCTAATTTCCCCTTGAAGCTGTCCATGCTTGTAGCCACGGCCACCACCTCCTGTGTCAATGAATTCCTTGTGTTAATCACTCTTTGGGTGAAGAAGGACTTTCTTTTATCTGTTCTAAGCCGACTGCTCAGCAATTTCATGGAGTGCCCACGAGTTCTTGTACTGTGAGAAAAGGAGAAAAGTACTTCTTTCTCTACCTGCTCTATCCCATGCATAATCTTATAAAACCTCGATCATGTCACTCCTCAGCTGTCGTTTCTTCAAGCTAAAGAGCCTTAACCTTTCTTCATAGGGAAAGTGTTCCAACCCTTTTATCATTCTAGTTGCCCTTTTCTGCATTTTTCCAATGCTATAATATCCTTTTTGAGGTGTAGTGAACCAGAACTGTACACAGTACTCCAAATGAGGTCGCACCATTGATTTATACAGGGGCATTATGATACTGTTCTTCTTGCCACCTCTTCCTAATCTTTTCTGCTTCTGTTGGGTCCCTACCATTTTTGTCTTTTATCATGGCCAGCTTTGCATGAAATGTTCCCTTGAGTTCTCCAGTTTTCTTGAAGAGATTTCTAGTTCTTCCCATTCTATTGCTTTCCTTTATTACTTTGCATTGTTCATTCAGGAAGACCTCCTTACCTCTCCTTGCCGTTCTCTGGAAATCTGCATTCAGTTAAGTAAATCTTTCCTTTTCACCTTTGCCTTTCACTTCCCTTCTTTCCTCTGCTATTTGTAAAGCCTCATCACACAGCCACTTTTCTTTATGCATTTCTTTTTCTTTGGGATGGTGCTGATTGGTGCCTCCTGTACAATGTCCCACAGGAAGGAGGTAAGATTCTCAGGAAAGACTCCCCAAGAATATTTGATCTGTGCAGCAGTACTCCCTCTAACAGCTTCCAGGATCCTAAAGGAGGTAGACATTGGAGATGGAGGATACATGCCTGACAATGTGCATCTCCCACCCCAGTTTTCCCTCCCCACTTCTTCTGCAAGCTAGAGAAACACAAGAAATAAGCCTTCCCTCTAAAGGCCACCAAGCAGTATATTATACTCTGCTACACTCCAGTGCTGCCAAGGGTCAAGGTCAGTTCTCCATATCCCCACTTCTGGAAGGATCACCCACTTTTCACAGTAAAAACCATCTTTCACAGAAATACAGTGTTTCCTTGTATAGAGGTGAGTTGCTCTAGGTGTGTTGAAAATTCTCCCCTCTCCTTTGAAAGTGGTCCCATCCTGTGGGCTTATTGGTCACCCTTGTGCCATCAGAGGAATGTTCAGGGCCCAAGAAGAGCAACTGGGAAATTCTCCCTATTGCACAAGACTGCCGATGGCAAAGGTTAGATTAAGAGTTCCTGCTGACTCAGTTCTGGACCCCGAAAGTCTAAAGCTGTATCACCAAGATTGTCTTACAGGGCAGGCTGCTTAACAGAAACCTGCTCACCTGGCCTTAAATCTCCCTCTGATTCTCCAGCTGCTCATCTATCCCCAAATCAGGAGGATGTGATTTTATACCCCTGAGCTGCATAGGATGGTTTGGGGGGATTGGGGAGGGAGAACAGGCTCCACAACATTCAAATCTAGCCTTGTTTTTACATACCCACTACTTTCCAGGATACATGTGTCTAGCCCTCTGTACCTGAGCACTTGAAATATAAGGAAGTTTAAGAAATGTTCTGTTCACACATTTCAGGCTGAGCAAGGGAACAAATAAAAGGAGGAACAATGTAGAGTGCTTTCCCAGCCCTACACTTGTTCTTATCCTAGTGGACAGGGTCTGTCCCCTTTGGGGTGTGACCTTTCAGCAGGGCGTGAGGTAGGAGGAAGCCACTGTCCCACTTTG
>JAPDNY010000853.1:0-23307 GCA_029375565.1 Gekko gecko
GACTTCCGGTCGGAGAAAATGGCGAATTGACACACTTTGCGAGTTGTGCAGAGTGTACTGCGGCATCTGACGACAGTCTGGGCTCTATCTGGCCCAGCGCAGCACTCTCCAGGCGGGGGAGTGGCAAGCAAGCAGCGAAGCCTGAGGGGGGGTTGAGATCGGTGTGGATAAGCTTCGGAGGAAGCTTGTTTACACTTTGATCTCCCTCCGTGAAGAGGGCAGTTGCAAATCAACTCTACAGATGCCAGCCGGGCTGAGAATTCAGCATAAATTCGCCATCTACCGATCTCTTTATCATCTGATTAACATCGTTTACAGAAGAAGCACCGCGAAACCCCGAGACTACAAGCAAGGTAACAAACAAACGATTAAGCGCTTACCGGTTTAAAGGAGACTGTGATATTGAAACGTATGGATAAGCGTTGAAACCTTTAAGGAACTATTTCGCTTGAATTAAAAGTAAAAGAAAGCTTTCCGTTAGTGAAAAAGGCTGAAAAGAGACTTTGTTTTGCATTCCTGTGGTCAGCCAAGTCTAAACGCTACGTAGTAGAAACGAAACTAACTGTGACTCTGTGATACAGGAAGTGGGCTAGAGTGGAGGCTTTTAGAGGCTGCTGTGTTTGAAGCGGAGGGACATTTTATTGTGTGACACCACCCTTACTGGAAGTTGGATTACAGAGACGGACCGGTGAGCAGGAAGTTTGAAAGGAGCCTACTCTAGCCAAAAAAACCACAGAGAAATTGCGCCCGACATTTTGGGGAGGACTAAAATTTAAAATGTTATTTTCAAGCCGAAAAAGCGTTTAAACAAGTTCTAAAGGTGGCGATTTGGCTTGAAGATTGTTAATATAAAGTCTGATTAACATTGAAGTGGCCTCCAAGACGGATTTGAGAACAAGACCTAGAGCTGCTTCATCACCCAGTCCAAGAATGACTGCAAAGGAAAAAAAAGAGTGGCAAGCAGCTATAGAAGCGATGGAGAAACGGATGACGGAGAATCTTGGAAAACAAATAGAATCACAGTTGCAACAACAATTGGAGCAAATAGAGCAAGTGCAAATCCAAGTACAGAAAAAAAATATGGAAGAATTGAAAGAACTGGTACTTGCAGAAGTGTCAGGGATTAAAAAAGATACAGAAGAACTTAAAAAGGAAGTCAAAAGTCTGGTGACAAAATCTGAAGATATGGAACAAAAGGTTAAAAAAACCTTGTCAGAGAATGCAAGGTTGGAGACCATGATGGATTACAGGGCTACTCAGAATCACTTGAGATTGAGAGGGATAGAAGAGGAGGAAGATCAAGATCTACGGGCCCTAGTAATTAAGACATTGACAACTTACATAGGGGAAGATGAAGGAGATTTGGATGCAGACTTTGACTTGATTTACAGAGTAAATTCGGCTTATGCCAAAAGAAAGCAATTACCCAGAGATGTAATTGTTCAATTTGTGACAATAAAGATGAAGGAAGACGTTTTCAAGAAACAATTTTCACAACCGTTGGAAATTAATGGAAAGAAAATAATAATCTTGAGAGAAATTCCGAGATCAATTCTACAAGATAGAAAGAAATTCAAGAAATTGACAGACAGGCTAAAAGAAATGAATATTAGATTCAGATGGGAGATTCCATATGGACTTACATTTATGTACAACTCGGTGAGATCAACTCTTAAAACTGAAGGAGACTTATATAGATTCAAAGCGAACAATCTGGACGATTTTAAAGATATTTAATCTAGCACCATTATGGATTACAAATTTTTATCTTGGAACGTAAATGGATTAAATTCACCAGGTAAAAGAAGACTGGTGAATCATTGGCTGGAAAAACAAAAATGTAATATAATTTGTTTACAAGAAACACACATAAGAAAACAAGACGACAAATATCTGACTAATAAAAAATTGGGAGAAGAATTTCATTCTTCAGCAGTTAACAAGAAAAAAAGGAACAGTGATTTATATTTCAAAAGATTTGGATCCTAAGCAAATTTTTTCCGACAAAGAAGGAAGGTATGTTGGCGTGGAAATCTGTATGGATAGAAAAAAGACATTGCTTGTTAATATATATGCACCCAATGGTGCAAAAGAGACCTTTTTCAATGATTTGACTAAAGAGTTGGAATGTTTAAATTATGACCAAATTGTTCTTGCGGGAGACTTTAATGGTACAGTGAACAACACATTGGATAGAAAGTCCAAAGCAAGTGGAGAGACAGTTGGAAAGTTACCAAAAAATTTCTTTCAATTGATGAAGCAAGAAAAGTTAGAAGATGTTTGGAGGAAGTGGAATCCTAAGACTAAGGATTACACGTTTTATTCGAATAGACATAATTCTTTTTCTCGAATTGACATGATTTGGATGTCAGAGGAGATGGCGCAAAAAACTTATAAAATACAAATTCTACCGAAAACTAACTCGGATCATAATCCCCTACTTTGGATATCTAAAGCAAAACCTAAACAGCTATTCTGGAGAATTAATGAAGATTTACTGGATCAAAAACAAATTAATGAAATCTTAAAAAGGAAACGAAAAGTTTTTTTGAACTGAATTTGAATAAAGGCACGGACATACAAGTTGTATGGGATACATACAAAGCAGTAATCAGAGGCATGCTTATCTCTCTGAACTCCAAAGATAAAAAGCAAAAGATTCAGCAACAGAAAGATCTTCATGAAAAAATTCGACAAAAAGAAAAGGAACTAAAAAAAAGACCAGGGAAGAAGAAAATTGTTAAAGAGATCCACTTCCTGCAAGATCAGCTGAATGTTCTTTTAAACAGAGAATTATATTGGAACTTAAAAAAATTACAGCAAAAAGCATTTGAGGGTGCAAATAAACCAGGAAAGTTTTTGGCATGGCAATTGAAAAGTAGAAAAGATAGGAACTTTATATCCAAGATTGTTGAAGATGGAAAGGAGGTGATGAGCCTGAATGGTATAAAAAGAGCTTTTTTAAATACTACGCCAAATTATTTCAAAAGAAAGGAATTGACCAACAGAGAATCAAGAAATACTTGGACACGATTGAAGTTCCGGAGCTGGGAAAACAAATTAAAGAACTATTAAATGGTTTAGTAACGAAAGAAGAAGTGACAATGGCGATAGAAGATGCAAAGTTGGGCAAAGCTCCAGGACCAGATGGCTTTACAGCAAAATTTTATAAGAAATTTAAAGAGGAGCTAACCCCTATTTTAGTACTTCTGTCAAATGAGATAAGACAGACCAAGCGGATCCCAGATTCATGGAAGGAAGCAAATATTTCATTGATACCTAAAGAAGGTTTGGATTTGACTCAAGTAAAGAACTATAGACCAATATCGCTATTAAATAATGACTACAAATTATTTGCAAAAATAATTTCAGAGAGACTGAAAAAATATTTGAAAGATACGATAGCGGAAGAACAAGCGGGATTTTTACCAAATAGACAAATTAGAGACAATCTAAGAGTGGTGATAGACGCAATTGAATATTATGACAAGCATCCTGAAAAAGAAGTTGGATTCCTCTTCTTAGATGCGGAAAAAGCTTTTGATAATTTAAATTGGGAGTTTATGCTGCAAGTTATTGAAAAAATGAATATTGGACAGTCCTTTTTAAACATGATTGTGGCAATATATTCAGAACAAAAAGCGGCTTTGAATATAAACAAAGAAAAGACGGACTTCTTCCGAGTCCAAAAGGGAACACGTCAAGGCTGCCCGTTATCCCCGTTGTTGTTTATTTGGATATTGGAAATATTACTAACAGCGATAAGAAAAGATGACAGTATTGAAGGACTTACAGTGAAAGGTTTTGCCTATAAGTATAGGGCATTTGCAGATGATGTAATGTTTACGATTCAAGACCCAATTGAGAAAATACCACAATTGATGGAAAAAATTGAAGAATTTGGTTCAGTTGCGGGATTTTATGTTAATAAAAATAAAACTAAAGTGATGTGCAAAAATATGACGAAACAAAGACAGACAGAACTTCAAGAGAAAATACAATGTGAAGTAGTCACAAAGACTAAATATCTTGGAATTGATTTAACTATGAAAAATATTGACTTGTTTAAAAACAATTATGAAAAGGTGTGGCATAAGATTCAGCAAGATATGAAGAAATGGGATACTTTGAATTTATCATTGATGGGAAGAATCGCGACTGTAAAAATGAATATCTTGCCGCGTTTGATGTTTTTGTTTCAGACTATTCCAATACTAAAACAAAGGAAAATACTGGATTCGTGGCAGAAAGAATTATCCAAATTTGTATGGGCAGGAAGAAAGCCAAGGATTAAAATGAAAATTTTATGTGATGCAAGAGAGAGAGGAGGCTTACAACTACCAAATTTAAGACTGTATTATGACGCCGTCTGTTTAACATGGTTGCAACAGTGGATTAATTTGGAGAATAAGAAGTTATTGGCTCTTGAAGGACATGATAATAAATTCGGATGGCATGCATATTTATGGTATGGAAAAGTAAAAATGGATAAATTTTTTAAACACCACTTTGTAAGACAATCACTGTTCGAGACATGGACGAGATATAGAAAATTCTTCTCAGAAGAAAGACCACTTTGGATTGTACCAGCTGAAGTGATTAATCCATATTCAAGAAACCAAGGACTAGACTGGCTACCTTACAAAAATCTTTTAAAATCTGAAGGGAAAAATTTTGTGTTAAAAGATAGATTTGATGTTGAATTTGAATATGATTGGTTGAAGTATAGACAGATTTATGACTTATTTAAGACCGATAAAAGAGAACATGGTTTTAGAGAAAAGAATATTGAAATTGAAACTGTATGGCTTGAGAAAGATAAAAAAATGATTTCTAAACTCTACAAGGTGTTATTGAAATGGTATACTGAGGATGAAGTTGTAAAGGAGCAAATGATAAAATGGGCAGTAAATGTTAATAATGAGATATTAATGACATCTTGGGAATACTTGTGGAAAAAGTCAATGAAAATTTCAACGTGTGTAAATGTTAAAGAGAATTGTTATAAAATGATGTATAGATGGTATATGACGCCTAAAAAAATTGCTATTATAAATGAAAGTATGTCCAACAAATGTTGGAAATGTAAAAAACATGAGGGGTCTTTTTACCATATGTGGTGGACATGTGATAAAGCAGTAAAGTATTGGACAGAGATCCACAATGAGATACAAAAAATTTTGAATTGTACTTTTAAGAAAGACCCACAGATGTTATTGTTAGGTCTTAAAATGGAAGAAATAAATGTAGCCAAGAGAACATTATTATGGTACTTGACTACAGCAGCAAGACTGACTTTTGCTCAATGTTGGAAACAAGATAAAGTACCTGAAACATGGGAATGGATCAAAAAGACGTTGTTCTTAGCAGAAATGGATAAATTAACAAGAAAATTAAACAACGAAGAAGATGAAACTTTTTTTAAAGACTGGAAAGACTTTCAAAAATACTTGTTGAAAAATTGGGACATTAAGCGTGGTTTGGTTTGTTTTGATAGTTATTAAGTGGAAAATGAAATAGAATTAGATTTTTGAATTGTTACCGTTTGATAGAGAAAATAAGTTTAGAAATAATTGTAACAGAATAAGAGAGATATTAATGGGGTTGGAGCGGTGCGGGAAGTCTTGTTTGGGGGGGGGGAGGAAAATTAGAGAAATGGGTATGTAGGTGGATTGAAAATGTTTGAACGTGTGATATATCCAATAATAAATTGTATTTACCAAAAAAAAAGGACATCGCAGAGCTGGGAGGCTGAGCGCCGAAGAATAGATGCTTTTGAATTATGGTGCTGGAGAAGACTCTTGAGAGTCCCTTGGACTGCAAGGAGATCAAATCAGTCAATCCTAAAGGAAATCAAACCTGACTGTTCCCTGGAAGGTCAGATCCTAAAGTTGAAGCTCAAATACTTTGGCCACCAAATGAGAAGGGAGCACTCCCTGGAGAAGACCCTGATGCTGGGAAAGATTGAAGGTCGAAGAAGAAGGGGACGGCAAAGGATGAGATAGTAAGATGGTGTTATTGATGCAATGAACATGAAATTGAGCAAACTCCGGAAGACGGCAGAAGAAGAAGGAGGAGGAGGAGGAGGAAGAGGAGGAAGAGGAGGAGACTGGATTTATACCCTGCCTTTCACTTAGAGTCTCAGAGCAGCTTACTAACTCCTTTCCCTCCCCCTCTCCACAACAGACACCCTGTAAGGTAGGTGGGGCTGAGAGAGCTCTGACAGAAACTGCTCTTTCAAGAACAGCTCTGACAGAACTATGGCTTTCCAAAGGTTATCTAGCCGCTGCGAGTGGAGGAGTGGGGAATCAAACCCGGTTCTCCCAGATTAGAGTCCGCGCACTTAACCACTACACCAAACTGGTTCTCAGAAGTGCCTGGCGTGATGTGGTCCATTCGGTCACAAAGAGTTGGACTCGACTGTGTGACTGAAGAACAACACAAAAGCTGGGAAAAGTACAGAGGATGGGATGAATGGGATGGCTCTCTCTGTCTTAATCTAGGAGCTGCCCTCTGACCCCTCCTCTCTCCCTCTGTCCTCTCCCTCTCTCACATGGCCTTCCATGGAGACACATGTCTCTGCAGGTCTCTCCTGTAGAGACAATCCCTTCATACTCCTGCACACATGAGGGCTTCTAGTGTCCTGGCCCCACTGGTGGACCTCCTGATGGCCCCTGGTATTTTTGGCCGCTGTGTGACAGAGTGTTGGACCGGATGGGCCGTTGGCCTGATCCAACATTGGCTTCTCTTATGTTCTTATGATGCTGGACAATCTGGCCGTTTGTGGGAGGGGACATTCTCTTTAGATTAGGCTTCTCTTTCTCTCCTTTTGACTGCAACCTGATTGTGAACTGAATCTACTTGGATAAATGTAAGTTTACCTCTTTTTTGCTATACACTTCTTGGGAATTTTTTTTTACCGCACTCGGTATCACGCTTCTATAACTGGGCAAAACTCTGCTGTATTAACCAAATGTCCCCAGTAAGGTCTATCAGTGGCTACCAGCCATGGCGACTAAAGGGAGACTCCACTGCCAGAGTCGGTAAACTTCTGGATCCCTGTTATTGGCCCCAGGCATAGATGGCCTTCAAAGGAGATGGGATAAATTTGTGGAGGATAGGTCTATCGGGGGCTACTTGCCCTGGTGACTGAAGTGAACCTCCACATTCAGAGGCAGCCAGCCTCTGAATCCCATGGCCAGGAGGCAACATCAGGGGAAGTCCTTGTCCTCTATGCCCTGCTGTTGGCCCTCCAGAGAAACTGGCTGGCCACTGGGTGAAACATGATGCTGGAGTAGATGGACCATTGGTCTAATCCAGCAGGGCTCTTCTGATGTTCTTGTGAAGGCCTCGGTCTCTATGCCCTCTTGTTGGCCCTCCAGAGAACTGGTTGGCCACTGTGTGAGACAGGGTGCTGGTCTAGATGGACCCTCACTGGTCTAATCCACCAGGACTCTTCTGATATTCTTATGAAGGCCTCTGCCTCTGTGCCCTATTGTCGGCCCTCCAGAGAAACTGGTTGGCCACTGTGTGAGGCACGATGCTGGACTAGAAGTCCCACTGGTCTGATCCAGCAAGGCTCTTCTGATGTTCTTGTGAAGGCCTCGGTCTCTATGCCCTCTTGTTGCCCCTTCAGATAAACTGGTTGGCCACTGTGTGAGACAGGTTGCTGGTCTAGATGGACCCTCACTGGTCTAATCCACCAGGGCTCTTCTGATATTCTTATGAAGGCTTCTGCCTCTGTGCCCTATTGTCAGCCCTCCAGAGAAACTGGTTGGCCACTGTGTGAGGCACGATGCTGGACTAGAAGTCCCACTGGTCTGATCCAGCAAGGCTCTTCTGATGTTCTTAACAGCCCTGATGCTGGAACAGAGTAAGGTTGGCAACAGTCAGAACAATTACAGCACAAAGGAATTTTATGCACTTGGTTTCAATGTGCAAAATAGCTTTCAGCCCAGGGGACAACTGTGAAGATGAAAGTTCTCCTCTTCTATTGTCCTACCTAATCTCTAATTCAGCTGAGGAAAAGTGAAATCCTTTTCTGCCACTCGCTATGTTGAGATGGGTTGTCGCTCAGTGACAGAGCATCTGCTTTGCATGCAGAAGCTCCCAGTTTCAATCTTCGGCATCTCCAATTAGAAAGGATTACTTAGTAGATGATGCGGAAAGCCCTTTGCTTTGGACCTTGGAGACCCTCTGCCATTGGCCCTGATGTACCAGTAGTCTAATTCAATAGAAGGTGGCTTTATGGAAATAGCAGGTGCCTACTGGCTAGTAACTGTGGTATGCAGCACAACTCCGGTTAGAACTCTTTCAGTCTTCACCTTACCCACTCTGTGCTGCCAGATGACTTCTGGCTTTGTGCTCCACTGCCACAGGATAGTATCAGAAAACCTGCCTGGTGTAGTGGTTAGGAGCAAGGACTCTAATCTGGGAGAACTGGGTTTGATTCCCCACTCTTCCACATGCAGCTGCTGGTATGACTTTGGGTCAATCACAAGTTCTTTCAAAGCTGTTAATAGTTCTCAAAAGAGCTCTCTCAGCCCCACCTAACTCACAAAGTGTCTGTTGTGGAGAGGGGAAGGGTAAGCCACTCTGAGACTCCTTCGGTTAGTGAAGGGTGGGGTATAAATCCAATCTCCTCGTCCTTCTCATCCTCCTCGTCCTCTTCTTCCTCTACATCCTCTTCTTCTTCCTCCTCCTCCTCCTCTTCTTCTTTCTCTTCTTCTTCTTCTTCTTTTCTCAGATGGCTTAGCTGTCAAGCATCAAGGTTTTGAAAGCCCACAACTTTAGCATAGTGGTGGAAGCCCAAATTGCTGAATACATTTGTTGCATGGGTACAACAGAATACACACACATAAGAACATAAGAGAAGCCAATGCTGGATCAGGCCAATGGCCCATCCAGTCCAACACTCTGTCACACAGTGGCCCAAAATACCAGGGGGTCCGGCAGTGAGACCAGGACACTAGAAGCCCTCCCACTGTTGACCCCCACCATGCACCAAGAATACAGAGCATCACCTGCCCCAGACAGAGAGTTCCTAGTTATACCTTGTGGCTAATAGCCACTGATGGACCTCTGCTCCATATGCTTATCTAATTCCCTCTTGAAGCCATCCATAATTGTAGCTGCCACCACCTCCTGTGGCAGTGAATTCCATGTGTGAATCACTCTTTGGGTGAAGAAGGTCTTCCTTTTATCTGCTCTAACCCGACCGCTCAGCAATTTCATGGAGTGCCCACGAGTTCTTGTATTGTGAGAAAGGGAGAAAAAGACTTCTTTCTCAACCTGCTCTGTCCCATGCATAATCTTATGAACCTTGATCATGTCAACCCTCAGTCTCTCCCTGCTCAAGCAATGCCCATTTGACCAAACGAATAGATCTTTTAAAAAAGATATCCTGAACAGATCTATTATTCTGCAATCTTACCTCACCTTCGGCTTCTGATGCTCTGTCCTGGATGGCCCAGGCTAGCTCCATCTCATTAGATCTCAGAAGCTAAGCAGGGTCGGCCATGGTTAGGACTCGGATGGGAGACCTCCAAAGAAGTCCAAGGTTGCTACGCAGAGGCAGGCAGTGAGCAACCACCTCTGTCCGTCTCTTGCCTTGAAATCCCTACGGGGCCACGTAAGTGACTTGACTTTCCACCAGCAGCAGCTTCTGATGTTCTGTCTTTTGACCCTTGGACTGCCCCTGAATTACATCCCTGGCTCACAGCTGTGACTTGACCTATACATAGCTCACATCATGCATTAGACAGCCAATTGGGTCTGTCTGTACTCAGCACGCATAGAGAACTCACTCCACCCAGTATTTCCCTGCAATTCCCCATTGCAGAAGACAGACGTACCGATGAGCAAGTTCTCTTTCAGGAAAGCTGGCGTGCCCTTGCCGATCTTTTTTCCCCCCTGCGGGTCTAGATACTGCATGACTTATTCAAACTGAGTCCTCTGGTCTCTCGCAGATGGATTCACCTACAACCCTGTGTATTTGCGGGGTGGACTTCCCGCGCACCCATTTGAGCTGAGCAAGCGCCCGGTGCCATTTACCTTCTGCTCGGGTCCCGTGCGGTTCAAAGGCACCCCGGCTCAAACTTGGCCAAGCAAAGACAAGTCTGCCCAAAGAAACGATGTCGCCAAAGCACACAAAGGAAAGGGCACATCAACATAATGTACATAGGAGGAGGATTCTTGAAGGTCAGGCCATGATCTTTTATGTCTTGGTGACACATAATGCCAATATTCATCAGTCCGTGTTGAAGGCCGGAGCTCGGCTGGAAAACAAAATGCAGCGCGTGACATTTGTTCTTATACGTTGTTTTTTTTTTAAAAATGTTTTATCTCAGGCCCTTGACCACAGAGGTGGTCGGCAGCTAACAATGGTGGCATTGAAGGGAGACAGAGTTTGAAGGGCTTGGGCGGGAAGAACTCCCGATAGGCTTACCAATATCTAGATGGGGCCGGGAGATCCCCTGGAATTCCAACTGATCTTTAGTTAGGGTTGCCATTCCCCCGTCGGGTAGTATTTCATCAACAAGTAGTCAAGATGTACGCATACACCCAACGGAATTTGCATATTCTCCCGTTCAGGGCTTTTTTGGTAGAAAAAGCCCAGCAGGAACTCATTAGCATATTAGGCCACACCCCTGACCGCACAGCTCATTAGCCTATTAGGCCACAGCCCCAGGGTACCAGAAGTGTGGCCATCCAGCCACACCCACCTTTTGCTTCTTATTCTGTTTACCTTGTTTGTTGTCAAAACCCAGGGCTATTTTTTGTAGCAGGAACTCCTTTGCATGTTAGGCCATACACCCCTAATGTAGCCAATCCTAATGAGTTCCTGCTGTTGGGTGTGGCCTATTATGCTAATAGGTTCCAACTGGGTGTGGCCAACTCGGGAGCCAGCCAGAACTCTGTTCCTGTGCGTTCCTGCCCAAAAATAGCCCTGGTGATAACACTATCTAACCTTCTCATCCTAGCTATAAGATTACCTAATAGCATTTCAATATTTAATTGTTTGCATCTCTTACGAAAATGAAAAGGGTTTCGGCCTTTTCATCATTACCCAGCTTTCTCCTGTATTTCTTTGCAGTGGGTTTGGTGAGCGATATTGCCGAGTCACCTAACATGCAAAGGCGTTCCTGCTACAAAAGAGCCCTGGGTGTACTTATGCTGAGTTGCTTATACAGAAGAAGATGGGATGGAGGCAAGGGGTGATTTTGTATCTTCATCCCGGCTGCTCTGATCCTGACAATCCCATATTCGATTTCACTTCTCCCTCCTGTGGGTTTCTCCATTTCCTTCCTTTATCCCCCACCTTTCCCCCCCAATAGAGACCCAATCGTTCTCCTCTCCTCTATTTGATCCACACAACCACCCCACGAGGAACTGAACCCACAATCCTTTATCATCATACCATTTTCAGGGGTTCATCACATTAAACACTTCAAACAGGATGTGGACAGTATAGAGAGAGTGTAGAGGAGAGCGACGAGGATGACCAGGGGCCTGGAGACCAAGAAGCCCTGTGAGGAAAGGCTGAGGGATGTGAGAATGTTTAATCTGGAGAAGAGGAGGAAGGGGCATGATGGCCCTCTTGAAGTATTTGAAGGGCTGTCACTCCAATGAGGGCAGAGAGCTGGTCCTGTTGGCAGCAGAAGAAAAGAAGAAGAGAAGAGTTTGGATTTATACCCCGCCCTTCACTGCCCAAAGGCGTCTCAGAGCGGCTTACAAACTCCTCTCCCTTCCCCTCCCCACAACAGACACCCTGTGAGGTAGAAGAAGAAGAAGAGATTGGATTTATACCCCGCCCTTCACTACCCAAAGGAGTCTCAGAGCGGCTTACAAACTCCTCTCCCTTCCCCTCCCCACAACAGACACCCTGTGAGGTAGAAGAAGAGAAGAGTTTGGATTTATACCCCGCCCTTCACTGCCCAAAGGCGTCTCAGAGCGGCTTACAAACTCCTCTCCCTTCCCCTCCCCACAACAGACACCCTGTGAGGTAGAAGAAGAAGAAGAGATTGGATTTATACCCCACCCTTCACTACCCAAAGGCGTCTCAGAGCGGCTTACAAACTCCTCTCCCTTCCCCTCCCCACAACAGACACCCTGTGAGGTAGAAGAAGAAGAAGAGATTGGATTTATACCCCACCCTTCACTACCCAAAGAGAGTCTCAGAGCGGCTTACAAACTCCTTTCCCTTCCCCTCCCCACAACAGACACCCAGTGAGGTAGAAGAAGAAGAAGAGATTGGATTTATACCCCACCCTTCACTGCCCAAAGGAGACTCAGAGCGGCTTACAAACTCCTCTCCCTTCCCCTCCCCACAACAGACACCCTGTGAGGTAGAAGAAGAAGAAGAGATTGGATTTATACCCCGCCCTTCACTACCCAAAGGAGTCTCAGAGCGGCTTACAAACTCCTCTCCCTTCCCCTCCCCACAACAGACACCCTGTGAGGTAGAAGAAGAGAAGAGTTTGGATTTATACCCCGCCCTTCACTGCCCAAAGGCGTCTCAGAGCGGCTTACAAACTCCTCTCCCTTCCCCTCCCCACAACAGACACCCTGTGAGGTAGAAGAAGAAGAAGAGATTGGATTTATACCCCACCCTTCACTACCCAAAGGCGTCTCAGAGCGGCTTACAAACTCCTCTCCCTTCCCCTCCCCACAACAGACACCCTGTGAGGTAGAAGAAGAAGAAGAGATTGGATTTATACCCCACCCTTCACTACCCAAAGGAGTCTCAGAGCGGCTTACAAACTCCTTTCCCTTCCCCTCCCCACAACAGACACCCTGTGAGGTAGAAGAAGAAGAAGAGATTGGATTTATACCCCACCCTTCACTACCCAAAGGAGTCTCAGAGCGGCTTACAAATTCCTTTCCCTTCCCCTCCCCACAACAGGAACCCTGAGAGGTAGGTGGGGCTGAGAGAACTTGTGACAGAAACTGTCCTTGAGAGAACAGCTGTGCCAGAGCTTGTGACTGACCCAAGCAGATGCAAGTGGAGGAGTGGGGGAATCAAACCCAGTTCTCCCAGATAAGAGTCCGTGCACTTAACCACTACACCAAACCAGACAGTACTCACAAGAATGGATTGAAATGAAGGGCGGGAAGGTACCAGCTGGATCTTAGAAAAAACTTTGTGACAGTTAAGAGTTGTGCCACAGTGGAATCAGCTGCCTCGGGAGGTGGTGAGCTCCCCATCACTGGCAGCCTTCAAGCAGCGGCTGGATAGACACTTGTCAGGGATGCTCTAGGCTGATCCTGCATTGAGCAGGGGTTGGATGGCCTGTATGGCCCCTTCCAACCTTGTGATTCTGATTATGTGAACATCTCCTGTAAAATATATGCATGTCTCAAGTTGGTTTTTCGTGTGTGTGTGTGAAACAATAAATATTACATTACCCATAGTTCAGTATCGTACAGATAAATGGCATGCATGGTATGCATAAATACAAATTGTAATTGTGTGTAGAAAAGTGAAAAATTCATATTACTAACATCTACAAAACCAGCTGTGAAAGGAACAGGTCCAAAAACATTGTCAAAAATGTAGGGCACGGGCCCCAAACATTTTTTTTGAGCCTGCAGGCACCATTGGGATCCTGACAAAACATGGTGGGCAGAGGCAAAAGAATGGCTGCCACGGAATGGCAGCCACAGTGTACCTTCATTCACACGGTGGCGATCTCGTGCTCTGGTGGCAGCCCCTGCCAAAGCAACATTAAATATATATATATATATATATATATACTAAGTCAATCAAAACCCCAGTGGCCAATCAGAAACCTTGCTGGGGAAAGCCCCACTTGGCCCCGCCCACATTCAAAAAGCACTTGGAGGTATCACAAAAGGGGTCAGTGGGTCAGTGGGTTCCATGGCGCCCGTGAACACCACGCTGGGGAATCCTGATGTAGGGAAATATGAAAAGAGTTCTCTCAAAACCACATTTTAAAAAAAAAATGACTCCAGTAATATTGTACATATACGGCCTCTCTTTCTTTTTTCGCCATATGTATTCAACCTCTCTTCCCCTCCCTCCACTTGTTTTGCAGTTGGGAGGATTCCATAGAAGCACTGTTGTGACACTAAACTTTGTTATTTAACTCGTAGTTCTGAAAGTCTCTGTATTATGATACCCTATATTAAGTTTCTTTGTTGTTACTTTACAACATTTAGGAATGAAGAGGAAGAAGAAGAAGAGGAGGAGGAGGAGATTGGATTTATACCCCACTCTTCACTCGGAGTCTCAGAGAGGCTTACAAACTCCTTTCCCTTCCCCTCCCCACAATAGACACCCTGTGAGGTAGGTGGGGCTGAGAGAGCTCTTGACAGAAATGGCTCTTTTTCAAGAACAGCTCTGAGAGAACTACAGCTTGCCCAAGGTCATCCAGCAGCTGCACATGGAGGTGTTGGGAATCAAACCCAGTTCTCCCAGATTAGAGTCTACGTGCTTAACTACTACACTTAACCACTGCACTTAACCACTACACTACACACTTAACTACTACACCATGGCTGTGGTCACATGAGTGAGATAATGCGGGCAGGAAGTGAGGGTATTTGCTCCGTAGCAATTTGACCCACATTTGCATGATCACACAGTCCTGGTTCCCTGGCGAGTTTTCTGATACTGAGAAAATCAAGTACTTTCCAGGTATTTGTGCTCTGAATCCACCATTTTGCCTATCTGGACAGCCATCTCTCACAATGATTGTGATTAGGTCATCTGGACATCCAGGGCTGTTTTTGGGCAGGAACACACAGGAACGGAGTTCCAGCTGGCTCCAGAGTTCGCCACGCCCAGCAGGAACTCATTAGCATAACAGGCCACACCCAACAGCAGAAACTCATTAGGATTGGCTACATTAGGGGTGCGTGGCCTAACATGCAAAGGAGCTCCTGCTACAAAAAAGGGTTTTGACAACGAACAAGGTAAACAGAATAAGAAGCAAAAGGTGGGTGTGGCTGGATGACCGCACTTCTGGTAACATGGGGGAGTGGCCTAATAGGCTAATGAGCTGTGCTGTCTGGGGTGTGGCCTAATATGCTAATGAGTTTCTGCTGTTGGGTGTGGCCTGTTATGCTAATGAGTTCCTGCTGGGATTTTTCTACAAAAAAGCCCTGTGGACGTCCTTCTGGTAGGTTTGTTTTTGCAACTTTCACCATTGTGCATAGGCATATTGCATGCACATATGCACATATGCAAAGGATTATTTTTTTTTTAAAAAAAAAATCTGTCTGTGATCACACAGGGGAAAGCCCATCCGTGGCCCGTAGCAACCCGTTTGATAGTGGACTTTCCCCAGTGTCTTTTAACTCTGCTCTTGCGGTGGAGCGAAACGGGTTGCCGACGCGTGTGTGGCGCTGGCCAGGTGTTCATGTCTGATCGCACCCATCAAATCCACCCAGCATTCATGCCTATGGCACGGCTAATTGTGCATATGATCGGAACCCATATGAGGAATATGCTGCATTCTGATATTTCAGGGCTCTAGGTAAAGGTTCCCTTGCTCGAAAGCCAGTCGAATCCGACTCTAGGTGCTCATCTCTGTTTCAAAGTTTGCGGTGCTCATCTCTGTTTCAAAGCCGAAGAGCCAGCGCTGTCCGAAGATGTTTCCGTGGTCATGTGGCCGGCATGACTAAACACCAAGGTGCACGGAACGCTGTTACCTTCCCACCGAAGTGGTACCTATTTATCTACTTGCAATTTCTTGCTTTCGAACTGCTAGGTTGGCAGGAGCTGGAGTTGGCTGCTGGAGTTGGAGTGTGAAAGGGGCTTTGTTTGACCGTCATTAAGTGCCTTGGGTGATTTTGAGTAGCTGCTGGCCACACCCTCTCCTGGGAGACAATTCCATTTAAGGCAGGAAGTTTGCAAGAGGCACGAGCCTCTGGCACGAGCCGAAGGGCGAGAGCAAAAGGGCGAGGCTCTTTGCCTGTGGCTCTTGGCCTAGGGGCTCTGTAAGAAGCCCAGGAAGAGCCAGGAAGCCAGGACCTTGGCTCCTTGGTAAGGTAAGGTAAGTAGACTCCTACAACAGGAGCCATATAAATACAAAGGGTTTTAAAAGGGGGTTATAGAAAAGTATTTGTTTAAAAACAATTATGAAGCCAGAATGCCAGCAGGGGTTGGGGGCTATCCAGTGTTTTGCATGGAGTGTCACATGTATGACTATCTGCCCACTGGTCAGAAGTCTTGGGTGTGTGCTCGGTGCAAGGAGCTCCTGGTTCTCAGGGAGCGAGTTTGCTCCCTTGAGGCCAAGGTGGCTGACCTGGAGAAGCAGGGACAGTCAGTTAGGTGCACGGGGAAGACTCTCGGGGACTTGTTAGATATGTCCCACTCTGGATCTGGCAGCCCGGCTGCTGCCAGGGAGCATGAGGGTCAAGGGGAAAAGGGGCACCATGCTGAGGATAAGGGGAATGTGCCCTCAGAAGGGACCTCTTCTTCAGCTGGTGAACGGGTATCCTTTCGTACCAAGGAACCGTCCCTGGGAAGGGTGGGAGGGGGGCTCTTGGTAGTTGGTGATTCGATCCTTAGGCAGGTAGACAGCTGGGTGGCGAACCCGCGTACTGACCGTATGGTGACTTGCCTGCCTGGTGCGAAGGTAGCGGACATTACGCGTGTTTTAGATAGGCTGGTAGATAGTGCTGGGGAGGAACCAGTGGTCGTGGTGCACGTCGGCACCAACGATGTGGGGAAATGCAGTCGTGAGGTCCTGGAGGAGAAATTTAGGCTGCTGGGCAGGAAACTCAAGGCCAGGACCTCCAAGGTAGCCTTCTTGGAAGTGCTACCTGTTCCACGCGCAGGGCCGGAGAGACAGGCACAGATCAGGAGTCTCAATGCGTGGATGAGACGGTGGTGTAGGGGGAAGGGTTCAAGTTTGTTAGGCACTGGGATGCTTTTTGGGACAAGAGGGAGCTGTACAAAAGGGACGGTCTCCACTTGTCCCGAGAAGGAACCAGGCTGCTGGCGCTCAAAATCAAAAAGGTGGCAGAGCAGTTTTTAAACTGAATAATGGGGAAAGCCGACAGGAGATGAAAAGTCTCTGGTTCTGGGATGGCTCATCTCAAAGAGATGAAGGGGTAGCTATTACTTTTGTACAAGGAAATGGATTACAGTTGTCCACTGAGACTGTGGCTAATGATAGGAACTGCCTGGCAAGGTCTCGAGGCAGCAAGAGGAAGGCTGTGGGCTTAACAAACGTGGGAAACTATAAGTGTTTATACACAAATGCTAGAAGTCTCCGAGGTAAAATCGGGGAGTTGGAATGCTTTGTGTTGGGGGGGAAATAGACATTGTGGGTATTTCAGAAACTTGGTGGGATGAGGAAAATCAGTGGGATACGGTGATTCCTGGTTATAAATTATATCGGAAGGATAGGGGGAAAGGGTTGGAGGTGGGGTGGCTCTGTATGTCAGAGAGGGTATACCGTCCAGTAAGACTGAGAGGGTAAGAGAATTGGATTCCCTTCTGGAAATGCTATGGGTTGAAATAGTGGGTCCAAAAGGAGGCTTAACAGTGGGAGTTTGTTATCGCCCACCAGATCAAAAGATAGAGGAGGATTATAAAATGATGAATGAATTAAAGATAGCGGCTAGACGAAATAACTGTGTTGTAATAGGCGACTTTAACTACCCACACATTGATTGGGTCAATATGAGTTCTAGTCGGGAAAAAGAGATTGCGTTCTTAGACACTCTCAATGACTGTGCTGTGGAACAGATGGTCACAGATCCTACCAGGGGAGAGGCGATCCTGGATTTGGTCCTAAGTAACACCCAAGACCTGGTGAGAGATGTAAAAGTGATTGCACCACTTGGAAACAGTGACCATAATGTCATTGAGTTTAACATTTGTACAGATAGGGAGTTGCCCAAAAAGACTGACGCGACCACTTTTAACTTTAAAAGGGGTAACTTCTCTGGTATGAGGGGACATGTGAGGAAGAAATTGAAAGGAAGAGTGGAGAAGGTCAAAACCATTGGGGAAGCTTGGAGACTATTTAAAAAGACAATCCTAGAAGCTCAGAAAAAATATATACCGCAGGTTAGGAAAGGTACAAATAGGTATAGAAAAAAGCCTGCATGGTTAACAAATAAAGTAATGGAAGCTGTAAAAGGTAAGAAGGATTCCTTTAAGCGGTGGAAAGCTAGTCTTAGTAAGGTTGATAAAAGGGAACACAGACTATGGCAAATAAAATGCAAGTCTGTGATCAGGCAAGCAAAAAGGGAATATGAGGAGCATATCGCAAAAAACATAAAGACCAACAATAAAACTTTCTTCAAATACATTAGAAGTAGGAAGCCAGCCAGGGAGGCAGTGGGGCCCTTGGATGACCAAGGGGTAAAAGGAGTAGTGAAGGATGATAGGGAAATGGCTGAGAAGCTGAATGCATTTTTTGCCTCTGTCTTCACTGTGGAAGAGAACATAAGAACATAAGAACATAAGAACATAAGAGAAGCCAATGTTGAATCAGGCCAATGGCCCATCTAGTCCAACACTCTGTCACACAGCGGCCAAAATATACCAGGTGCCATCAGGAGGTCCAGCAGTGGGGCCAGGGCACCAGAAGCCCTCCCACTGCTGCCCCCTCCCGGAGAAGTGTTTGCCCACTCCAGAAGCACTGATTTCGGGAGGGGGTTTGAAAGACCTGAATCAGATTGCGGTGACAAGAGAGGAAGTCCTCCGACTGATGGACAATTTAAAAACTAATAAATCACCAGGCCCGGATGGCATTCATCCGAGAGTTCTGAAAGAACTCAAATGTGAACTTGTGGATCTCCTGACAAAAATATGTAATCTTTCTTTAAAATCTGCCTCCATTCCTGAGGACTGGAAGGTAGCTAATGTCACTCCCATCTTTAAAAAGGGCTCCAGGGGAGATCCAGGAAATTACAGGCCAGTCAGTCTGACATCGATACCGGGTAAGTTGGTGGAAACTGTTATTAAGGAAAGAATTAGTAGGCACATTGATGAACAAAAACTATTGAGGCAGACTCAGCATGGGTTCTGTAAGGGAAGATCTTGTCTCACTAACCTGTTAGTGTTTTTTGAGGGAGTGAACAAACATGTGGACAAGGGGGACCCAATAGATATTATTTACCTTGACTTCCGGAAAGCTTTTGATACAGTTCCTCATCAAAGGCTCCTAAGTAAGCTCAATAGTCATGGGATAAAAGGACAAGTCCTCTTGTGGATCAAAAACTGGCTTATAAATAGGAAACAGAGAGTGAGTATAAATGGGAAACTTTCTCAGTGGAGGGTGGTAAGCAGTGGGGTACCACAGGGATCAGTACTCGGTCCCATGCTTTTTAACTTGTTTATTAACAATTTGGAATTGGGAGTAAGCAGTGATGTGGCTAAATTTGCAGATGACACGAAGTTGTTCAGGGTGGTGAAAACCAGGGAGGATTGTGAGGCACTCCAAAGGGATCTGTTGAGGATGGGTGAGTGGGCGTCAACGTGGCAAATGGGGTTCAATGTGGCCAAGTGCAAAGTGATGCACATTGGAGCCAAAAATCCTAAATATAAATACACGTTGATGGGGTCTGATCTGGCAGAGACTGACCAAGAGAGAGATCTTGGAGTCGTAGTGGATAACTCACTGAAAATGTCTACACAATGTGTAGCTGCAATAAAGAAGGCCAACGCTATGCTGGGGATTATTAGGAAGGGAATTGATAACAAATCAGCCAGTATCATCATGCCCCTGTATAAATCATTGGAGCGACCTCATTTGGAATACTGTGTACAGTTCTGGTCACCACATCTCAAAAAGGATATTATAGCATTGGAAAAAGTGCAGAGAAGGGCAACTAGAATGATAAAAGGGTTGGAACACCTTCCCTATGAAGAAAGGTTAAAATGCTTGGGGCTCTTTAGCTTGGAGAAACGACGGCTGAGGGGTGACATGATCGAGGTTTATAAGATTATGAATGGGATTGAGCAGGTTGAGAAAGAAGTACTTTTCTCCCTTTCTCACAATACAAGAACTCGTGGGCACTCTATGAAATTGCTGAGCAGTCGGGTTAGAACAGATAAAAGGAAATACTTCTTCACCCAAAGAGTGATTAACATATGGAATTCACTGCCACAGGAGGTCGTGGCAGCTGCAAGCATGGACAGTTTCAAGAGGGAATTAGATAAACATATGGAGCAGAAGTCCACCAGTGGCTATTAGCCACAGGGTATAGAATGAGAACTCTCAGTCTGGGGCAGGTGATGCACTCTATTCTTGGTGCTGGAGGGGGCAGCAGTGGGAGGGCTTCTGGTGGCCCCACTGCTGGACCTCCTGATGGCACCTGGTATATTTTGGCCGCTGTGTGACAGAGTGTTGGACTAGATGGGCCATTGGCCTGATTCAACATTGGCTTCTCTTATGTTCTTATGTTCTTATGAGCTGGAACTAGAGACGGGAGTTCACTCCGCCTTGCAGTACCCGGGTCTTGAACTGCTGAACTACTGACCTTCCACAGCCTGCAGTTCAGCGTCTTAACCACTTGAGCCACCGCAGCCCCTGCCAAAGCAACATTAAATATAGATATATATATACTAAGCCTTCAAGGCTCTAGCGAATGTATTGAATATGATTATTTGCTGTATTAATGAATACGCATGTGTCATAACTTACTAACCATTGGAATATAATTTGTGTTTTTTTTAATGCAGTGTTTCTTTGTTCTTTGGGTGTTACCCACCGCATTCCCTGTTCTGGTGTTTGTTTGTTTGTTGTGTCCTGTAATATCCGGCAGCAGTCGTGAGCCGTACAAAAATGTGTGAAACGTACGATGCTGTTTTCTTTCAGCGCATTTTCTAACTGTGTCACAAAAGTAACAGTTCTGCTGCCAAAGAGAGAGCATTAAATGTAGCTAGCCGGGAGGGGTGTGATGGGACGTGGCAAAGCATGACTTTTATAACAATTTATTTCTTTGTTATATTTATTGCTTCAGTGCCCGTGGACTGGGCCCTGTATAAATCCATGAGGGGATAAGAGGTTGGGGTTTTTTTTTAGTTTTAGTTTTTTTGTTTTTAAAGAGAAACTGTTAAGGTGTAAAGCATCGGTTGCAGAGGTACATTTTTCAAAACCCGATGCCAGATCAAGATCCGTTCAAATATGATGAAAATATGAGGCTTGGAAATCTCTCTTTTTTTAAAGTAAGAAAGAACTTCTAAAATATAAAAAACATTGACAGCAGCCAGAGCAAATGTGGATTTTTAAAAATTCATTGGCATATCATTTCAGAAGAATTGTTTACAAAGTATTTAAAAGCTGGTGAAGGAACTGGAGTGGGTGGAACCTGAAAGGGGTTATAGAAACAAAGACCAGATGGTATAGTCACAGTCGAGGAAAGTAGTGTTTAGTTTACCTTAGTTCCCATGTCGTGGATGAAAAATGTCGGCTTTGCTCTGAGGCTTAGAGGGAGCAGCAAGCCAGGCAGAATGGTACTTTTCCTGCTTCAGTTTGGTGTGGTGGTTAAGTGCATGGACTCTAATCTGGGAGAACCGGGTTTGATTCCCCACTCCTCCACTTACAGCTGCTGAATGACCTTGGGCAAGCCATAGTTCTGGCACAGCTGTTCTTGAAAAAGAGCAGTTTCTGTCAGAGCTCTCTCAGCCCCACCCACCTCACAGGGTGTCTGTTGTGGGGAAAGGAAGGGAAAGGAGTTTGTAAGCCACTCTGAGACTGCTTTGGGTAGTGAAGGGCGGGGTATAAATTCAATCTCTTCTTCTTGTCTTGTCTTAGCTCAGGAAGGATGGCTCCAGAGCAAACTAATTTATGCAGTAACCAATTCACCTGCTCACAACTTTAATGCCGGTAGCTTGCAAAGTAGAATCATCATCTTCTTCTTCTTCTTCTTCTTCTTCTTCTTCTTCTTCTTCTTCTTCTTCTTCTTCTTCTTCTTCTTCTTCTTCTTCTTCTTCTTCTTCTTCTTCTTCTTCCTCCTCCTCCTCCTCCTCCTCCTCCTCTTCCTCCTCCTCCTCCTCCTCTCTGACCTTGTGCCTGCAGCCTAACACAGTAAACCATATTCATAAGAATGTAAGAAGAACCCTTCTGGATCAAGCAAGTGGTCTGTCTAGCCTGTTTCACACAGTGGTCCATCCTGCTTTTCTCCCTTTCTCACAATACAAGAACTCGTGGGCACTCCATGAAATTGCTGAGCAGTCGGGTTAGAACAGATAAAAGGAAGTACTTCTTCACCCAAAGAGTGATTAACACATGGAATTCACTGCCACAGGAGGTGGTGGCAGCTACAAGCATGGACAGTTTCAAGAGGGAATTAGATAAACATATGGAGCAGAAGTCCACCAGTGGCTATTAGCCACAGGGTATAGATGGGAACTCTCCGTCTGGGGCAGGTGATGCACTCTATTCTTGGTGCTGGAGGGGGCAGCAGTGGGAGGGCTTCTGGTGCCCTGGCCCCACTGCTGGACCTCCTGAGGGCACCTGGTATATTTTGGCTGCTGTGTGACAAGAGTGTTGGACTAGATGGGCCATTGGCCTGATTCAACATTGGCTTCTCTTATGTTCTTATGTTCTGCCTCACACAGTGGCCAGTCAGTTCCTCTGGAGAGCCAAAAACAGGGACAGAAGCTGAGGCCAGTGTTCCCTCTAAAGCTGAGTTAGTGTGAGCTAGCTCACAGTTTTTTAACCCTCCGGCTTACACATTTTTGTCTTAGCTCAGGAAGGATTGGCTCCAGAGCAAACTAATGTATGCAGTATCCAAATCACCTGCCCACAACTTTAATGCCGGTAGCTCGCAAAGTAAAATTTTTGCTCACAGGACTCCAGAGCTTAGCGGGAGCATTGGCCGGGGCCTTCTCCTGCTGTTGCCTCCTGGCTTTGGGATTCAGAGGATTAGTGTCTCTGAATGTAGAGCTTCCCTTCAGTCGCCATGGTTAGTTGCCCCTGATAGACCTGTTCTCCACGAATTTACCCAATCCTCCTTGAAAGCCATCTATGTGTCAGGTCCCCAGCTAATAAAATGGTAATGGAAGACAAAAACAAGTGTGGTTAACAGATTCAACAATTACAACTTGCCAAAATGGTGAAGTCCCCAGCTAGGCTTCCCAAGAACTTACCGCGTGCCAGCGAGGGATGGATACTTCTTCGCAGGACCATCCCCAGGGGAAGGAGAGGCGTGGAGCACCATGCCGTCACCAGGAAGGGACGGTAGGTGACACTCTGGCAATGGGGCTGGAAACTCGATGGTACCATCGAGTTTTCAGCCCCATTGCCAGAGCGTCACCTGGTATCACTTCCTGGCAACGGCATGGTGCGTTACCAGGAAGACTGGTCCAACCGGGGA
>JAPDNY010000854.1:0-23213 GCA_029375565.1 Gekko gecko
TCTATATATTTTTCCCACTCTAAACCCCCTTTAAAAATATGGTTTGCACTCTAGGAAAAAAACAACCACATAAAGGATGCGGTCACATGAGCGAGATAATGTGTGCAAGGAAGCGAGACTATTTGCTCCGTAGCAATTTGACCCACATTTGCGCAATCACACAGTCCTGGTTCCCTAGCGAGTTTTCCGACACTGGGAAAATCAAGTACTTTCCAGGTATTTGTGCTCTGAATCCACAATTTTGCCTATCTGGACAGCCATCTCTCACAATGATTGTGATCAGGTCATCTGAATGTCCTTTTTTTGGTAGGTTTATTTTTGCGACTTTCACAGTCCCGGTTCCCTAGCGAGTTTCCTGACACCGGGAAAATCAAGTACTTTCCAGGTATTTGTGCTCTGAATCCATGATTTTGCCTCTCTGGACAGCCATCTCTCACAATGATCGCGATGAGGTCATCCGGATGTCCTTCTTCCAGTAGGTTGTGGGGTTTTTTGGCGACTTTCACCATTGTGCGCATGCACATATGCACATATTCATGTATGCACATATGCAAAGATTTTTTTAAAAAAAAAAATAATTGTGCCGCATTGCCACTTGGGCAGCGCGGCTGTCTGTGATCACACAGGGGAAAGTCTGTATGTGGCCCATAGAAACCCTTTTGATACTGGACTTTCCCCAGTGTCTTTTAACTCCGCTCTTGTGGCAGAGCAAAATGGGTTGCCGACTGATCACGTCTGATCATGCCTGTTAAATCCACCCAGCATTCGTGCCTATGGCATGGCTAATTGTGTGTGTGATCGGGACCAAAGAACAACAAACAAGAGCCAGTTTGGTGTAGTGGTTAGGAGCACAGACTATAATCTGGGAGAACTGGGTCTGATTCCCCACTCCTCCACATGCAGCTGCTGGTGTGACCTTGGGTCAGTTACAAGTTTTTTCAGAGCTGTTCTGGAAAAGGCAGTTCTCAAGAAAGCTCTCTCAGCCCCACCTACCTCATAGGGTGTCTGTTGTGAGGAGGAGAAGACAACGGAGATTGTTAGCCACTCTGAGATTCCTTCAGGTAGTGAAAGGCGGGGTAGAAATCCAATCTCCTATTATTATTATTCTGTTTCACTCTAAAAGCCCCCCAAAATCATTTTAGCTCTAAAACCCTAGAATACCACTAAAACCATATTATTTCTCTCCAGAAACCACTCAACCATAAAACCAGCCCCTTTTCACACACACCCCACCATGTTTTTTGTTGTAACTGAAACCTGGGACAAAGGAAGAGAAGAGATTGGATTTATACCCCACCCTTCACTCGGAGTCTCAGAGTGGCTGACAAACTCCTTTCCCTTCCCCTCCCCACAACAGACACCCTGTGAGGGAGGTGGGGCTGAGAGAGCTCTGACAGAAACTGCTCTTTTTCAAGAACACCTCTGACAGGACTATGGCTTACCAAAGGTCATCCAGCAGCTGTGAGTGGAGGAGTGGGGAATCAAACCCAGTTCTCCCAGATTAGAGTCCGCGCACTTAATCACTACACCAAACCGGCTCTCATATACTGACCTGACCCTCTGAAATAACTAGTGGGTCCAGGCATCCTCTCTTCACCATTTCGGTTTCAAGTGGTAGGGGGGAGATCCTAGGCCAAAAGCAAAGTCTCCTGGCCAAAAGCCAAGTAGGAAGAAGCTTTAGTGTATCGTACAGCTAACTCCTTTGCATATTAGGCGACACACCCCTCTCTTCACGGACCCGGCTCCGCAGCTGTCGGGCTGTCGAGAGGCAGGAGGGGGTTGGGAGGCAGCCCCTCCTGACAGTTTCCATCCTCTGCAGAGTTGCTAATTTGAATTAAAATTTGAGCTCTTGGTAAAGGCAGGGAAGTTCATTGCAATAGCCCTGGGAGTGGCGGACGTGTATTTTTAATGGCTTCCCGGACTATATTGTATATGGTTGTTGTTGCTGTTATCACCATCACCATCTGGCATTGTGTGTAGTATAGCCAGGAGATCCTAAGACTGTCTGGCAGCCAGAAGGAAAGCTCTGTAAGAAAAGCTCTGAAAGCTCTGGGAGGATTGGCTACATTAGGGGTGTGTCGCCTAATATGCCAAGGAATTCCTGCTACAAAAAGAGCCCTGCTTAAGGACTATCCCAGATTATTAACTTTTCACATTCCCGTCTTCTGTTTAGTCAACGGGGAGGGAGAGAGGGAACAAGCTCATCTTTAAATCTCCTGGGATCCAAGTTTCTAACGGGGAGAATTCGGCCGCCCCGGTCCCAAAGACAGATCCTGTGTCTATTTTTATGAATATTGTCATTTAATTTTTTTTATTCTTGAAAAGCTCAGGGGTATGATGCTCCCAGCAATTTTCATTAACGTAACCGCCGCCACGCTGACAGCTTACAGAGGAAGAGAAGTCATTGAAAGAGGGGGCATTCGGCAGGCACAGCGAGAGGCGCTCTGTCTCTAAAATGGAACGGGGAAGGGGGAAAAAATCCCTGTTTTGACTTTTTGCATTTTAGTCTCAAAGAGAGGTCTTTTATCGACTTTCGGCTCAGCACCTTGGAGAGAAAGATGGCATCTATAAAAGGGCTTTCAAACCCCGAGGTTGACTGTGAGGTTTTTTTCCCCCCCTCCCCAGACATTGTAAACATTTTTTTTTCTGTCCAGGAGCAATACACATAATTGTGGGGGCTTCCTATCATTTTGTAAGAGATGCCTTCTGTCTATTTTAAATGTAAGAACTTCACTCTCTGTTTCTCTCTCTCTCTCTCTCTCTCTCTCTCTCTCTCTCTCTCTCTCTCTCTCTCTCTCTCTCTCCTCCCTCTCTCCCCTCTCTCTCTGTCTCTCTCTGTTTCTTTTGCCATGGAAGTTACGACGCAGGAATAAATGAGGAACACAAGAATGTCAATTTTTTTTTCCTATTAAAGGGTAAATTTCTTCGACAATAAGGTCACTTTAAAAGGTTTCTATTGTGCATCTGGTCACAGGGGAGGGGAAAAAATGATCAATTTCTGTTTCAGGTTTCTCCTTTAGAATTCTTCCCAGAGTTCTTTTTTTATGCTCTGACTGAGCCAAAAGGCATTTTTAACAGGGTGTGTGTGTGTCAGGATGTGTGTGTGTGTGTGTGTGTGTGGAAAGAGACCATACCAAAATGCCCAATCTATACGCTGCCTACTTCTGCCTGGACGTGACATTTACACTTATTAGGTAAAGGTAAAGGTTCCCTTGCTCGAAAGCCAGTCAAATTCGACTCTAGGGTTGCGGTGCTTATCTCCGTTTCAAAGCCGAAGAGCCAGCACTGTCCGAAGACGTTTCCATGGTCATGTGGCTGGCATGACTAAACACCAAGGCATAGATAGATAGATGGATGGATGGATGGATGGATGGATGGATGGATAGATAGATAGATAGATAGATAGATAGATAGATAGATAGATAGATAGATAGATAGATAGATGATAGATAGATAGATGATAGATAGATAGATAGATAGATAGATAGATAGATAGATAGATAGATGGATGGATGGATGGATGGGTGGGTGGGTGGGTGGGTGGGTGGGTGGACGGATAGACAGACAGATAGATGGACGGACGGATGGACGGACGGACGGATGGATGGATGGATGGGTGGGTAGATGATAGATGGATGGATGGACGGACGGACGGACAGACAGACAGACAGACAGACAGACAGACAGACAGACAGACAGATAGATAGATAGATAGATAGAGGGCTCTTTTTGTAGCAGGAACTCCTTTGCATATCAGGCGACACACCCCTAATGTAGCCAATCCTCCCAGAGCTTTCAGAGCTCTTCTTACGGGGGCTACTGTAAGCTCTTGGAGGATTGGCTACATTAGGGGCGTGTTGCCTAATATGCAAAGGAGTTCCTGCTACAAAAGAGCCCTGGATAGATGATAGATCCCACCTTTCTCACTTGAACTTAAGGTGGACAGACAGACAGGCAGGCAGGCAGGCAGTAGGTAGGTAGGTAGGTAGGTAGGTAGGTAGCAGGCCCACAGCTATGGTGGGGCTTTTGGGGGTTCTGCCCCTTTCTTAAAGGCACAGCCCAATAAGAATTTCTCCGGTAAATGCTTTTTTCAGTCATTTTGAAACATTCTTTTAAAGGCCTGAACTCCTTTAAGCAGGGTGGAGTGCTGTAGATGACTAATCCCTGCACTGAGCAAGGGGTTGGAGTTGGTGACCTCTAGGATCCCTTCTAACTCTGTGTCAAGAAACTGGTCTTCTTTAAGAGAGTTCTTCTGCCTAAGTGTTAGCTTTCCTGACCACAGACGTCATCACCCCCACCTGCCACCTTGTTCTCAGAATTGTTGCCTAGGCTGGCAGAAGTGATTAACTTACAGCAGCTGAGAGCTGTCATCTAAAGTGGTTGACAGCTTGCAATTTAGAGATCTACCCTAGTAACAGCTTTTGATTGGCTAAATGCCTTTTCTTGCTGCACTGAGAGGGAAAAAAATTGCCCCACAAGCCAGAAAATCCTGGCTATGGGCCTAGAGAGATGATAGAAGATAGATAGATAGATAGATAGATAGATAGATAGATAGATAGATAGATAGATAGATAGACAGACAGACAGATAGATCGCACATTTCTCACTTGGACTTAAGGTGGACAGACAGATTAATAGATGATACATAGGTCGATAATTCAGCAGGTCACTAGGTCTTTTTAAAAAATGATGCCAAGGAGAAGAGTTCACTACCATTCACCCTAACACACTGCTTTTCATTAAGCCAGGGATAGGTGAAGCATTCATACACTCAGGGCATGCATTAGAGCACACCAATGTCAAAGCCGAGAAGGAATAGGCCATGAGAAGAAGAAGAAGAGGAAGAGGAGGAGGAGGAGGAGGAAGAGGAGATTGGGTGGGTTGCAGGGTGTCAGCCTTTTGATACATTTTAACATGGCAGCATTAAACACTCATTTCAATAGTCTTCCTCAGGAGTAATCCATTCAGCTTCATGTTTCTTTCTATGTTTAATAATCATGTCTGTTTTAGGAGAAGTTGAAGAAGAAGTCAAACAGTTATGGTCTGAAGAAAGTAGAAAAGAAGTTAATGCTGCAATGTTAAAATGTATCAAAAGGCTGACACCCTGCAACTTTAGAGTATTACTCCTGAGGAAGACTATTGAAATGGGTGTATAACCGGGGGCTCATTGAGAATATTGGATGTTGTTTTGAATATGTTTAAATTTCCAAAGTTTTGTCTTGAATTTGTTAGAATTTCTAAAGTTTTTTATAGATAAACATAATTGTCATTAAATGTTCAATTTCATCACAGTGACCCAACGTGATGATGTCATGCAGAAGTGATGTCATCGTGTCAGTGACGTCATATGGCAGCGCTCTGCTTTTGGGGCAAAACTCTATGGTTTGAGGCCAATTTTTTTTTTAAAGAAATTTTTATTAACAGGATATATTAATACGTTCCATAATTGATAACCAATTATTGACATATCCTTTTCCACAATTTTCTGCCCCCCTTCCCCTGGCTTCCAGCGATGCTCCACCCCCATTAATATTTCTATCAACATTTTCTTACATTCAATTCTTATTCAATGTTCGAATCTTCATTTTCAATATTTTCCTTTTCTATTTCTCACTATTAGGTAACATTTCTAATACAATCCATTTTCTTACTACACTTCAATACTTAATAATTGTCAAAGCAAAGCAACCTATTCTTTACATCCCAATTGGATGGTTTGAGGCCAATTTTAACCATAGAGTTTGCCCGAAAAGCAGAGCATCATTGTGCGGCATCGCCAATGTGATGACATCATTTCCATGCATCAGGGACATCACTGCCCACTCCTGGACCACCAACCCCAATCACCCCACCAACAAGATGATAGCACCTGGCAACCCTACCTCTGCATCCCAGCCCTGGTATTCCTTGGAGGTTTCCCTTCCAAGTACTTGCCAGGGTCAGCCCTGCTTAGCTTCTGAGATCTGATGCGATCAGGCTTGCCTGGGCTATCTGGGTGAGGGCAGCAATAATGACCTTGATGGACCAATGGTCTGACTTGTATTAGGGCAGCCAGAGCCCCCCTGGTGGAGGTGGGGTCCTCAGCAGTCAGGGCCTACCCCAGCCACCGATCAGCTGGACGGTGGGGTGGTTACCAGGAGAAAGGAGAAGGCCTAGGCCTCATCCCTGGTGTTGCACAGGAAGTGACATCATCACTCCAGCAGCATCTGGACGAAGCTCTGGTATTTAGACAAAAAAAATACCAGACACCTAGATGTTGCTGGTGTGATGATGTCACTTCCTGTGGTACCACTTCCTGTGGTACTCTGGCGACAAGGCCTAAGCCTTTCTCTTTCTCCTCGAGGAGGAACCTGGCCATCCCATTCAGAACAAGGCAGCTTCCTGTATTCAACCCAGTTCTGGCCTCCAATGTTTGGTCTCCACGTACCTCTCCATATAACTACATGTGGGTCTGCCAGCTCCCAGTTGGGAAATACCTGGAGGTTTGGGGGGTGGAGCCTGAGGAGGGCGGGGCTTGGGGAGGTATAATGCCGTAGAGTCCATCTTCTGAAGCAGCCATTTTGTCCAGGTGAAGTGACCTTTGTCACCTGGAGATCAGTTGTAGTCCCAGGAGATGATCTAGAAGGATGACAGAAACAAATGGAAGACAGAGGGGGGGAAACTTCTGAGGACTCTGCAGATGGATCAAGCACATATGGATGTGATACATACAGCCCTTCTGAGGGGCTGAGCTATAGACCACCAGAAATTAGGACCAACTTTGCAAATATTTTTTTTACTTGAATTTATACCCCACCCTCCCCACCAGTTGTATCTGCTAAAGCCACCTTCTAAAAGGAGAACATAAGAACATAACAAGAGCCCTACTGGATCAGACCAGTGGTCTACCTAGTCCAGCTTCCTGTCTCACGCAGTGGCCAACCAGTTCCTCTGGAGGGCCAACAACAGGGCAGAGAGGCTGAGGCCTGCCCTCAATAAGAGCATCAGAAGAACCCTGCTGGATCAGACCAGTGGTCCATCTAGTCCGGCATCCTCTCTCACATAGTGGCCAACCAGTTCCTCTGAAGGGCCAACAACAGGGCAGAGAGGCAAAGGCCTTCTGCTGCTAAGAATATAAGAACAGCCCTGCCAGATCAGACCAGCAGTGCCTCTAAGGACAGCATCCTGTCTCACACACTGGCCAACCAGTTAATCTGGAGGGCCAACAACAGGGCACAGAAGCCGAGGCCTTCCCCCAATAAGAACATAAGAAGAGCCCTGCTGGATCAGGCCAGTGGTCCATCTAGTCCAGCATCCTGTCTCACACAGTGGCCAACCAGTTCCTCTAGACAGCCAACTATAGGGCAGAGAGGCTGAGGCCTTCCCCTGCTAAGAATATAAGAACAGCCCAGCTGGAGCAGACCAGCAGTGCCTCTAAGGACAGCATCCTGTCTCACACAGTGGCCAACCAGTTCATCTGGAGGTCCAACAACAGGACATAGAAGTTGAGGCCTTCCCTCAGAGTTGCCTGCCTCTGAACATGGGCCCTTTAGTCATCAAACTTTTCAGCCATGAATGTTTGCTCTGACATAAATAAATGCGGGCTCAATGTAGGCTTCTTTCGATTATTGTCTTATAGGGTTGTCAGGTCCTACCAGACTGCTGGTGAGGGGCTTCAAGGTCCCTCCCAGGATCTTAAGGCTCACACACAAAACACATACACCACTCACACCACAATGACATCACCCACTCCTCCACTTGCTGCTGCTGGATGACCTTGGGCAAGCCATCGTTCCGTCAGAGCTGTTCTTGAAAGAGCAGTTCTCTCAGGGCTCTCTCAGCCCCACCGACCTCACAGGGTGTCTGTTGTGGGGAGGGGAAGGGAAAGGAGTTTGTAAGCCCCTCTAAGACTCGGAATGAAGGGTGGGGTATAAAGCAATCTCTCCTCCTCCTCCTCCTCCTCCTCCTTCTTTTTCATATAAATCCAACCTCTTCTTTTTCTTTTGGACTAACATGGCTGTAAGCAGCTTGTCTAAAATGCTATTGAAACAGAGGCCAGCCAGCATTTTTCAGACATGTGCATGCATGGAGGCGGCCCATTGGACAGCATCTTCCCCAACCCCCCACCAAACCAGCCCTGACTGGGGTTCTGTATATTCCCCTGCTGTATCTCAGTGGTAGAATCTGCTTGTTGTGCAGAAAGTCCCAGGTTCAGTCCCCAGTATCTGGCAGTAGGTGATGGGAAAGACCTCTGCCCGAGACCTTGAAGGGCAGCTGCCAGCCAGAGCAGTCAATACTGACCTCGATAGACCAAGGCATCAGTCGGCGTCGTGCGTTTTCACCTATGTTCCTTTCCTGCACACCCCCAAACACATCTGAAAGTCTGCCAGTCATCCACAGGCGAATATAAGACAAAAGTATGCAGATAATGAAACACACCCAAATCGATTTTAAGCCACACAAAAAAATGAAAAGCAGAAACAGAAGAAATGTCTGTTCTCCCAGATGTCTCACATCATATAGCTAATAGCAATAGATGGCCCACCCAAGTGGATCAAATATCTGCCCCGAGGTGGGGGGAGAATCACCCAGGATAGGATACATGTTTCTGCCAAGTAGGGGTAATCTCCAGGTTTTCAGGGGGGAGAAAAGGGAAACATACAAAAAAATTAGAAGTGCGCTCTCCTCCAAAGAACCTAGGCAGCTATGCATGAATTGGGGAGAGGAAGGGAGATGGATGGATGGATGGATGGATGGATGGATGGATGGATGGATGATAGAAAATGATAGATGACAGAAGGAGGAGGAGGAGGAGGAGGAGGAGGAGGAGGAGAAGAAGAAGAAGAAGAAGAAGAAGAAGAAGAAGAAGAAGAAGAAGAAGAAGAAGAAGAAGAAGAAGAAGAAGAAGAAGAAGAAGAAGAAGAAGAAGAAGAAGAAGAAGATGATGATGATGATGATAGGTCACAGAATCATAGAACGTTAGAGTTGGAACGGACCTTGCAGGTCATCTAGTCCAACCCCCTGCACTCTGCAGGAGCATAGCTGATAGCCCTACAACATACCCGAAAGATGGTCGTCCGGCCTCCACTTGAAAACGTCCAGGGAAGGAGCATCCACCACCTCCTGAGGCAGTCTGTTCCACTGCTCAACCACTCTGACAGTTAGGAAGTTTCTCCTGATATCTAGCCAGTAACGACTCCCTTGTAATTTCTACCCATTGGATCTAGTCTTGCAATCCGGAGCGAGAGAGAATAGATCTGCTCCATCTTCTACATGACAGCCCTTCAAATACTTGAAGACTGCAATCATGTCCCCTCTACACCTTCTCTTTCCCAGGCTAAACAGACCCAACTCTTTCAGCCTTTCCTCATAAGATAGATGGTCGATGATAGAAGATGATAGATGGATAGATGGATGGATGGATGGATGGATGGATGGATGGATGGATAGATAGATAGATAGATAGATAGATAGATAGATAGATAGATAGATAGATAGATAGATAGATAGATAGATAGATAGATAGATAGATAGATGGATGGATGGATGGATGGATGGATGGATGGATGGATGGATGGATGGATGGATGGATGGATGGATGGATGGATGGATAGACAGACAGACAGACAGACAGACAGACAGACAGACAGACAGACAGACAGACAGATGGCTATTTTGGGACAGGAACACATAAAAACGGAGTTCCGGCTGGCTTCTGAGTTGGCCATGCACACTACAGCCAAAACCTCTGCATGCATGGCTACAGAGGGAAGGCCTGGCAAGCAACCCCCCCGGCGACTCCAAGGCGGGTGGGCTGGGGGGGGCTGGAAGAGTTGGGGAGGCATTTAAATGCCTCCCCCAGCTTGTCCAAGGGACAGCTTGCCTGGGGTCCTCACAGCTGCAGGGCACCCGGGCAAGCCAAGGGAAGACATGGGGTGTCGCCTAATATGCAAATGAGTTTCTGCTGTTGGGTGTGGCCTATTCTGCTAATGAGTTCCTGCTGGGCTTTTTCTACAAAAAAAGCCCTGGAGAGAGAGAGAGGGAGGGAGAGAGAGAGAGGTAGGGAGGGAGGGAGGGAGGGGGGGAAGGGCAAGGGAGGGGACCCAGTGGGAGGGTTGAGGGATGGAAATCTGATGATTTGGTAGGCTAGAGAGGGGAAAAGCCCAATAAGTGAGAAATTTGGGGAGGGAGGATGGGGAGAACCAGCACTTAGATGCTTCAGCATGTGGGGGTTAAAGAGAGGCAGAGCAAAAGGGGAGGAAGGGTGTAGCCGGGGGGGGGGGTGTTACTGGATTTGCCCTCCCCCATGAGTCCCTGCAGCATCTTCTCTTACCATGAAGAACATCCACATCACCAGTTAATCTTACAGAGAGGGATGCTTTCCCCTACCCCCACTGTGTTGTGAATTGTAAGCGAGACCAACTAGCTATATTTGGTGCCTTGGTTAAGTGCGCGGAACCTAATCTGGGAGAACCAGGTTTGATTCTCCACTCCTCCACTTGCACCTGGCTGGATGACCTTGGGCAAGCCATAGTTCTGATAAGAGCTGTCCTTAAAAAAGAGCGGTTTCTGTCAAGAGCTCTCTCAGCCCCACCTACCTCAAAGTGTGTTTGTTGTGGGGAGGGGGAAGGGAAAGGAGTTTGTAAGCCACACTGAGACTCCGAGTGAAGGGTGGGGTATAAATCCAATCTCCTCTCCTCCTCCCTCTGCCTCCACATGCAGTTGCTGGTGTGACCTTGGGTCAGTCACAAGTTCTTTCAGAGCTGTTCTCTCAAGGGCAGTTCTCTAGAGAGCTCTCTCAGCCCCACCTACCTCACGGGGTGTCTGTTGTGGGGAGGGGAAGGGAAAGGAGTTTGTAAGCCCCTCTGAGACTCCTTCAGGTAGTGAAGGGTGGGGTATAAATCCAATCTCTTCTTCTTCTTCTTCTTCGTCTTCTTCTTCTTCTTCTTCGTCTTCTTCTTCTTTGAATACAAACCCACTCGGTTTGAATATCTAATAATTTTGTGTTTAATATCCCTGTCTCTGGCCGAGGTCAGGCAGACAGGGTTAGCTTGTGGGTCAGGGGAAGCAGAACCCCTTGAGGGCAAAGTTTCGATAGAGCAAGCCATAGAAAACAGTATATCCGACGATTGCTGTCGACGAATTCCAGCCGTACGGGGACAAAACTATTATATTCATCGTAATTTAGATCCTGGTTCCATTACACTGCCTCAAAGAAGATCAATGCAAACGCAGAGTATCAGCCGTTTCATATAAATCTCTCTCTTTTTTGGTAGAAGCAGGTCGTTTCGGACCTTGCCTGAAGCGATTGTTTTTGATCATTTAGGGGTCTACTGATGTACCCCAGGCGACGCGCATAAAACAGTTATTTGTAGTCATTTTAAGGTATACCTTTAAACGAGCCTTTAATCTATTTGCCGCTATAACAGGCTCGCAGTGAGGAAGTGCTTTAAAGGACTGGCGTTCCCCCCCCCCCGACACACACATATGCAACCACCTTTTATGAGAGAAGATTTCCCGGCATTTAATGCAGATACGGATAGACGTGGCCTTGCACAGACTCGCCGTGGTTGCCTCTCACACTCTGTGGCTTTGTCATTAATCCTCGCGCCGCTGGGGTTGCAGTTGTACCCTAGCGAGTACCAACAGAGCACCGCTTTGACGGCGCCGATTGGTTGAGATGTCCTAGAGCTGTAAAGTTTTTTTTTTTCAGAATGAGGCTCTCTGTATTTGCACAGGTAGAATGACTTCTTCTTTTTTTTAAAGAAAATTTATTGTCGGATATATAATAGCACGTTCCACATTTTGTTTACAATTCTTATCACATCCTTTTCAAACTTTTATCTCCCCCTCCCCTGGCTTCCCACGATGCTCCGCCCCCGTTAACATTGCCACCCAATATTCTCGTACATTCAACTTGTTCTTAACATTCAAATCTTAAATTTCAATATTTTTGGCCTTTGACTTTAACAATTCGGTAACTTTTCAAATACAGTCTCTCTTGTTACAACACTTCTGTTATTAGTGACTATCAAAACAAAGTTATCTATTTTTCACATCCCAGTTAAGCTTTAAATAGTCTTTAAATTCTTTCCAGTCTGTTAAAAATTCTTCGTCTTCTGCTCCATGAAGTTTTCTTGTTAATTTGTCCGTTTCAGACATAAAAATCATTTTTTTTAATCCATTCCCACTTATCAGGTACCTGCTCTTGTTTCCAGAACTGAGCGTAAGTCATTCTTGCAGTTGAAATGAGAAACCAGGTAGAATGACTTTTGGTCGCTGGTGGTGTTAAACTAGATGGAGCTGCAGGGCCCTAGAGGGCCACGCCCATAGCCCAGGGGCACGCTACAAATGGACGCCCCCTCTGGCTCCGTTCGCAAACTTTGGTTGATGTACCAAATGCTCCCTCACCTGGACTGGTTTGTGGTCTTCCCATGGTTTCCCATGCATTTACAGCATCTGGTTTAAGCGAAGAACTTAGCATCCGGGAAAGTCTTCATTCATGGTTGTGTTGACGCTTATTGTCAGTCCTACAAAAGACACACTGTGCAGCCAAGATTCATGGACGGGGCACTCCTGTCATCCTCAAGCGTCCACACAAACATAAATGAAAGCTCCCCCCCCCTTTTTGAAGGTGTTGTATGAGTGGGAATATAAAGATTTTTTATATAGGTTTTTTCTTCTTGATTGTTCATATTCATATTTTTCTTGGTTTTCTGGATTCCTCTTTTAAGTAATATTTTATTAGGATATAAGAAAGGCCTGTTATATAGAAGGCTTTCCTCTTGCAGGTCTGATATTGTCAGCAGACAACATAATAGGTACAAAGTTCATGATTCTGTAGTTCTCAAGGGCAACACTTTGCAGTGTCTGGGTCAGATAAGATTTTGGTCTCATATCAAGAACAACAAACACTTTTGTTTAGGATATGAAGAATCCTTGCCCATTATCATTTAGGTTAGGTTAAGTAAACAGTTAGGTTTTACGTAGATTTGATGTAAATATGTTTCTTTACATCTGACAAATCAGAGGCTTATTATTCAAATGACCACTGTCTTTTGTAACCAATTATGCTTTTTGAAGGAGCTGCGGTGGCTCAAGTGGTTAAGACACTGAACTGCAGGCTGCGGAAGGTCAGTAGTTCAGCAGTTCGAGACCTAGGTGCCGCATGACGGAGTGAGCTCCCGTCTCTAGTTCCAGCTCCTGCCAACCTAGCAGTTCGAAAGCAAGAAATTGCAAGTAGATAAATAGGTACCACTTCAGTGGGAAGGTAACAGCGTTCCGTGCGCCTTGGTGTTTAGTCATGCCGGCCACATGACCACGGAAATGTCTTCGGACAGCGCTGGCTCTTCGGCTTTGAAACGGAGATGAGCACCACAACCCTAGAGTCGGATTCGACTGGCTTTCGAGCAAGGGAACCTTTACCTTTATGCTTTTTGAATATTGTTTTTTTGATGATGTCAGTCCATGTATAAAATATCATGTATTTCCTGAATATGCTCAGAATATGAAGAAGAAGAAGAAGAAGAAGAAGAAGAAGAAGAAGAAGAAGAAGAAGAAGAAGAAGAAGAAGAAGAAGAAGAAGAAGAAGAAGAAGAAGAAGAAGAAGAAGAAGAAGAAGAAGAAAGTAGTCAATTTTTGATGAGTTATTTGGTCTAATTGTTTTCCTGTTAATTGAAGCCTATCTCCCAAATATGCTGAGAAGAAAGTAGTCAATTTTGGATGGACTAGTTGGTCCAACTGTTTTCTTGTTAATTGAAATAAAAACATAGAACTTCCTCCTCATTTGACTTCATTTTTGACATGGAATCAAATATGCACAACAAAGGCTTCATGCAAGTAGAAGCGGGCTTGTAATTCCAGAAACTCCCGTTGGGGCTTGACTTTCAAAATACTGATGCAAAATTGACTGGTAGTTGTGAAATTGCATGGACTGAATGTTATTGTTATACTGAATGCACCGAATTTATGTACCTGACGAGGATGTTATAATAGCACACACAATGCACTTTATAGAATGTTAGTTCTAAACAGAACACTTTAATTTACAAAAGTTTCTTGCAGTGTATATTTATTCGTTACTCGACTCTCCTGACATGGCCGCTCGGGTTGCTACAGCCTCCAGGTGGGGACTGGAGATCTCCTGGAATTACAACTGGACCCCAGAGATCAGCTCCCCTGGAGAAAATAGCCACTTTGAAGGGTGGACTCTATGGCATTATATCATGCTGAGGCCCCTCCCCTCCCCAGACCCCACCCTCTCCTGGATCCACCCCCCAAAGTCTCCCGGTATTTTCCAACCCAGACCAGGCAACTCTAAGGAGAGGAAGGGAAAGGTGATGGTAAGCCACTTTGAGACTCCTTCAGGTAGAGAAAAATGGGGTATAAGCACCTAAAAGGTAAAAGTTTCGCTTGCTCGAAAGCTAGTCGAATCCGGCTCTAGGGGGCGGTGCTCATCTCCGTTTCCAAGCTGAAGAGCCAGCGCTGTCCAAAGATGGTTCCGTGGTCATGTGGCCAGCATGACTAAACGCCGAGGCGCACGGAACGCTGTTACCTTCCCACCGAAGCAATACCTATTTATCTACTTGCAATTTCTTGCTTTCAAACTGCTAGGTTGGCATGAGCTGGGGCCAGAGACGGGAGCTCACTCCGTCATAGGATCATAGAATCATAGAACGTTAGAGTTGGAAGGGACCTTGCAGGTCATCTAGTCCAACCCCCTGCACTCCGCAGGAGCATAACCAAAAGATAGCCCTACAACATCCCCAAAAGATGGTCAGCCAGCCTCCGCTTGAAAATGTCCAGTGAAGGAGCATCCATCACCTCCCGAGGCAGTATATTCCACTGCTCAACCACTCTTGCAATTAAGAAGTTTCTCCTGATATCTAGCCGGTATCGACTCCCTCGTAATTTCCACCCATTAGATCTAGTCTTGCAGTCCGGAGCGAGAGAAAAGAGATCTGCTCCATCTTCTACATGACAACCCTTCAAATACTTGAAGACTGCAATCATGCCCCCTCTAAGCCTTATCTTTCCCAGGCTAAACATGCCCAACTCTTTCAGCCTTTCCTCGTCAGACTTGGATTCCAACCCTCTCACCATCCTGGTTGCCCTCTTCTGTACACACTCAAGCTTGTCAACATCCTTCCTCAAATGTGGTGACTAAAACTGGACACGGTACTCCAGGTGAGGCCTGGCCATGCGGCATTCGGGTCTCGAACTGCCAAACTGCCGACCTTCCGGTCCGCAGCTCAGCGTCTTAACCCCTGAGCCGCCGTGGCCCCTCAGAAACACCTACCCTTCTTCTTTTCTTCTTCGCTTGACTGAGGATGTGTCTGTCAACCTCAGCAGAGATAAAAACAGGACCCCGCCGAATTCCGCGTTCGAAAGGAGTGCCTCCCTCTCCGTCTAATCCAATCCCAGCCGAGTCATTATTTCCCCCGACTGTTCACCATCACTCTCGCCAATAACCATAAATAGTAAGTGCTAAGCTTCAGAACAAATGTAAAAGATCATTTTTATGAAATTTAGTAACGGCAATCCAAGCGCTTTTTATGTCGATCACGGCACGATATCATTAGCAATAAATATGCACCACAACCCCATTTTATTAACATCCTTAATTGCTTCCAGAAGGATTGGGATGTGTTTTTTTCCCTTCCCCCTTTCAACCCAGGCATGGAAAGGCAATTAGATATCAATTCCCATATTCACAACGGTCTCGGTGCTTATGGCTTGTTGATAGCAGCCGTCGTAAAAACACTGAAAGCAGTCTGGTTCTGTAACGATCTTTCGGAGAGCCAGGTGCTGGCCACGTTATGGCAAAATGTGTGTTATTTATAAGAGAGCACGTGGCTGAGGAAGAACGAGAGCAAAAAGAAGAAGAAGACATTTTGCAGATTATCTCCTGCTTTAAGTATATTTAGAATCATAGAGTTGGAAGGGACCTCCAGGGTCATCTAGTCCAACCCCCTGCACAAGGCAGGAAATTCACAAATACCTCCACATAAGAACATAAGAACACAAGAGAAGGCAATGTTGAATCAGGCCAACGGCCCATCTAGTCCAACACTCTGTCACACAGTGGCCAAAATATACCAGGTGCCATCAGGAGGTCCAGCAGTGGGGCCAGGACACTAGAAGGCCTCCCACTGCTGCCCCCTCCAGCACCAAGAATAGAGTGCATCACCTGCCCCAGACTGAGAATTCCCATCTATACCCTGTGGCTAAGAGCCACTGATGGACTTCTGCTCCATATGTTTATCTAATTCCCTCTTGGAACTGCCCATGCTTGTAGCTGCCACCACCTCCTGTGGCAGTGAATTCCAACCCCCAGTGACCGCTGTTCCATGCCCAGAAGATGACAAAAAACCATAAGGATCTCCAGCCAAACTGGCCTGGAGAAAAAAATTGCTTCCTGACCTCAAAGTGGCGATCAGCATTTCCCGGGGCGTGTAAGAAAGGGCCATGAGAACCAAGCACTGAGGCAACCCTTCCGGCCCTCCCCTTCTCGTGATCTGCCACAGTTCACAGAATCTGCATTGCTGTCAGATGGCCATCTAACCTCTGTTTAAAAATCTCCAAAGAAGGAGAGCCCACCACCTCCCGAGGAAGCCCGTTCCATGGAGGAGGAGGAGGAGGAGGAGGAGGAGGAGGAGGAGGAGGAGGAGGAGGAGGAGGAGGAGGAAGAGACTAGATTTATACCCCGCCCTTCACTACCCAAAGGAGTCTCAGAGCAGCTTACAATCGCCTTTCCCTTCCCCTCCCCACAACAGATGCCCTGTGAACAATGCTCCCTCTAAGCTGTGGGGACTTTTGAGCAAAAATTCTACTTGGTGAGCTATTGGCATTGCAGTTGTGAGTGAGCGATTTGGCTGCTGCATAAATTAGTTTGCCCAGGAGGCCTCCTTCCTGAGCTAAGACAAAAATGTGGGAGCCTGAAGCTAAAAAACTGTGAGCAGGCTCACACTCACTCAGCGGAGGGGGAACACTGCCTGTGAGGGAGGTGGGGCTGAGAGAGCTCTGACTGAGAACTGCTCAGTGAGAGCTCTGAAAGAACTTGTAACCGACCCAAGGTCACACCAGCAGCTGCATGGGGAGAAGCGGGGAATCGAACTCGGTTCTCCCAGATTAGAGTCCACACACTCCTAAGCATTACACCAAACTGGCTCTCTGTCAGGAAGTTCTTTCTTTTCATTTTTTTGGGGGGTCCTTTTTGGTAAATTAGCGGTTAAGAGCATTGGGCTAACACAGGGGTGGCCGAAGCCCAGCTCGGGAGCCGCACGTGGCTGTTCCACGCCACCTAATTCAATGTTAACAAAAAGCAAATGTGTTTATTTTTCAATAAAAATGGGTGGGTAGTATTTGTTCATGTCTTGCGACTCTCAGACATCTGACGTTTATTCTATGTGGCTGTGACGTCAAGCCAGTCTGGCTACTCCAGGGCTACCGTCTGGGAGACCAGAGTTCGAATGCCCACTTGGGCCACGGAAACTCTCCAGGTGACCTCGGGCTAGTCGGGCTAGTCACTAGTCAGGGTTGCTGTGAGGATAAAGGAGAGGAGAATGAGGTAAGTCACTCTGGGTGCCCTTTGGGGAGGAAGGATGGGTACAAATAAGTGTATAAATAAAACGAAACGTTTGGCCATTACTACCGTATGGCACTTGGCTGGCAAGTATAGCCATTACAAGCCACATGCCATCCCCACAGCAGGCTTTAGATGGGGGTGGCGGGGTGGAAGAGCCTCTGCTTGGTGGGCAGAAGGTCCCAGGTTCAATCCCTGGCTTCTCCAGGTAAGAAGGACCAGGTGGTGTTCCCGCTAAGCTGAGTGAGTGTGAGCTAGCTGCCAGTTTTTTAGCCTCCGGCTTGCGCATTTCTTGCCTTCACTCAGGAAGGGACGGCTACAAAGCAAACTGATTTCTGCAGCAGCCAAATCGCTCACTCACAACTTTAACGCTGGGAGCTCGCAAAGGAGAATTTTTGCTCGCAAGAGTCCACAGCTTAGAGGGAGCATTGGTGGTGGATGACACGAAAGACCTTGACCTGAGACTCTGGAGAGCCGCTGCCAGCCTAAGTAGACAATATTGACCCTGACGTACCAAAGGTCTGATCCAGTATATTCAGGTCCTCAAGTAATACTGAGATAGAAAATATGTGGTTAAACCTGCATTTCAGGGAAGATGACCAGGGCTTTGTCGTACGTTCTGAAGTGCAGTTGCTTTATGGTAGAGCCTCACAGCCAGCAGGAAGGCTGGGGCAGAAAGACATGGGGAAGTAACTGTAAACTACTGGGTTTCGGGCCTCATGACTCGGACGACGACATAAGAGAAGACGCGTTTATTCGTACTTCACATAAGACAAGAACACACAGTAACGGCCGGAGGCCAACTATATACAGTTAGGGGGGACGGCCCTATATTCCTATTGGCGGGTTTGAATCGCCCGCCAATGCTGCCATTGGTTCACTACTGGCGAGCTCAGGAACCTAGTCCCTATTGTTCTCAGAGAGCGAAGCTTGGCTGTATTTCGCCAGCTCTGCCTTCTGATCCCAGGACACAACACCCCTCCCCCATAGTTCGTCTCCTATCAGGTGACGTAGTCTTTTAAGTATGTTGGTGCCTTCCGTTCTCTTAGCGAACGTCGGGGGGCCGGTACCGGACTGGCGGGGCCCCTATCGGGTGGTCCGCCAGCACAAGGAGCTTGGATCTCTGGTAGTAGCCGAGGCGGTGACGGTGGCGGCTGTAACGGCGGCGGCAGCGGCGGCGGCGGTTCAGCTGTCACCGGGGCCCCTCCGGATTCCGTGGACTTTCCGGCGCTGGCTCCGCTGTCGGTGCTTGCGGTCGATCAGATGATGGGGCGGCTGCGGCATTTCCCGGTAACTGGATCTCTGTGTCGGGGTCTTGCCGCCTCCGGAGCTGGTCGACGTGTTTACGGAGGACCCGGTCCCCATCTGTTAGGACTTCGTATGACACTGGCCCGGTGGGTTTTAGGATGCGCCCGGCCACCCACTGCGGCCCCGCCCCGTAGTTCCGGAAGTAGACAGGGTCTCCCGGTAGGAAGCTTCGGGGCGCCTCCCTGTTCTCGACCAGCTTTCTCTCTGGGGCTCGGTCCGGGTGGAGTCTGTCTAATAAAGTGGTAGGGCGGCGGCCCATTAATAGTTCTGCGGGGCAATGCCCGGAGATGGGGTTTGGGGTGGTGCGGTATGTAAGAAGGAAGCGGGCCAGCCGGAACTCCCAGTCCCCTCCGTTATGCGGCTCAGGGCCTCTTTGGCGGTGCGTACCGTCCTCTCCGCCTGTCCATTGGTTGCCGGGTGGAAGGGCGCTGATCGTATGTGCCTGATTAGGTTCCTTTCGAGGAACGCTTGAAACTCAGCAGATGTGAACGCTGCCCCGTTGTCCGACACGATTGTGTCTGGTAACCCGTGCGTCGCGAATATTTTCCGCAGGGCCCTTATTGCCGCTTTGGCAGAGGTGGTAGACACTGGGCTTATTTCCACCCATTTCGAGTAGGAGTCTACCGTCACCATGAACTGGAGCCCCTGAAATGGCCCCGCAAAGTCTATGTGTAGGCGTGACCACGGCTTGTGTGTAGACTCCCAGCTTTGGGTTGGCGCTCTCGGGGGATTGGGGCGGACTTCCTGACACCGTGTGCACCCTCGGACCCAGGTTTCAATTTCAGCGTCCATCCCAGGCCACCACACGTAGCTCCTTGCCAGAGCTTTCATGCGTACAATGCCGGGGTGGGCCTCATGTAGCGTTTCTAGAACCCCTTGTCTCATGGGCCCCGGGATGACCACCCTGTCCCCCCATAACAAGCACCCTTTTAAGGCGGATAACTCTTCCCGCCTGGCTTTGTATGCCGTGAACTCTGGCCCTGTCGGTTCCGCTGGCCATCCCCTCCCCACCCAGTTTAGGACCCGGGAGAGAATGGGATCTCGGGACGTGCGGGCGGCCACGTCTGCTGCCTGAAGGGGGGTTTGGCAGCTCCTCCATTAGCAAGACTGCGGGAGCCGGGGCCGGATCTTCCCCTGTATGCGGCAGCGGCAGGCGGCTCAAGGCATCGGCATGACCCAGCGCCTTGCCCGGCCGATGCGCCAACTGGTACTGGTAGCCCGCTAAAAACAAGGACTAGCGCAACACCCGGGGCGACAATACCTGCGGCGTTTGTTTGTCCGCCGCGAACAGACCCAGGAGCGGCTTATGATCGGTTACGAGCGTGAAGGGCCGCCCGTACACAAAATTGTGAAACTTTTTAACCCCCGCCACCAGTGCCAAGCCCTCCTGGTCGATTTGTGCATAGTTCCGCTCCACGGGGGACAGCGTGCGGGAGTAATAAGCCACCGGGACTTCCCTTCCATCCGGTAGCTTGTGTGCCAAGACTGCCCCGACCCCATACGGTGATGCGTCGCATGCAAGGATTACCGGGAGCTTTTCATCAAAGTGGGCGAGCACCGCATTAGAAATCAAGAGTACTTTAACCCCCGAAACGCCGCCGCCTCCCTCGCTCCCCATGCCCAAGGTGTCGCCTTATCCAGCAGCCTGTGCAGGGGTTCGGCCACGGCGGCTTTGTGGGGGAGAAAGGCGTGGTAAAAGTTCAGGAGGCCTAAGAACGCCTGGAGCTCCGCCTTGGACTTCGGGGCGGGGGCCTCCACGATGGCCTTCACCTTGTCCCTCGCCGGATGCAGGCCTGTTGCGTCTACCTGGTACCCCAAGAACTCCACCTCCGGCACCCTGAGGAGGCACTTTTCCCGCTTCACTTTCAGCCCCGCGGCTTGGAAGCGTCCCAGTACCGTTCGGAGGCGGGCGACGAAGCTTTCCGGGGTGGTCGCGGCGATGAGGACGTCGTCGAAGAACGGCGTCACTCCAGGGATCCCTTTTAACAAGTCGTCCATGAGATTTTGGAAGATCCCTGGGGCCACACTGACCCCGAACTGCAGCCGCTTCACCCTGAAGGCGCCCCGGTGGGTTACAATGGTTTGCGCCTCGGCCGTGGCTGCATCCACCGGGAGTTGCTGGTACGCCTGCGCGAGATCCAGCTTTCCAAATATGCGCGCCCCCGCCCGTGTTGCTAAGACGTGGCTGACCACGGGTACGGGGTATGCGTGCGCCTGAAGTGCCTGGTTAATGGTGCACTTATAATCCGCGCAGATGCGGATTTCCCCGTTTGGCTTAACGGGTGTCACAATCGGGGTCTCCCATCGAGCATTCGGGACAGGCTCTAGGACTCCCTGGGCCACTAGCCAGTCCAGTTCGGCCTCTATTTTAGGGCAGAGGGCCAGGGGCACGGTGCGGAAGCGCCGTCGGATGGGCGTCACTGTGGGGTCTAAGTGGAGCGACACCGGGGGCCCTTTATAACACCCAGTTTCCCGTCAAAGACTTCGGGAAATTCCTTGCACACCGCCCCCCAGTCGCGCATCCCGCACTTATTCACTCCCCCAATTGTGATGCCTAGGGCCTCAAACCATGCCCACCCCAGGAGACTCACGAGATTTCCCTCCACCACCACCAAGTCCAAGTTCCCCTCAAAGTCTCGGTATTGCACTCGGAAAGTGCCGACTCCCCGGATGGGGACAGGGTTCTTTTGAAAGTCCACCAAGCTTAGTGGCGATGGACGTAGAGGGGTCCCCCTGATGGGCAAAGTCTTTTTAAAGTGTCCATGGAAATGATGGACGCCGCCGATCCTGAGTCCACCTCCATGCAGCAAGGGGACCCCTCGATCTGCACGGTTACTTGGATCTTCGGGGTGGAGGAGAGGTTGGGGTTGGGGAGGCGAAGTACCTGCAGCGGTTGGTCGGTGAGGTGGTTCAACTCGGCGACCTCTTCCATCGTCTCGTAGGCGGTGGACGATGCGCGATGCGGTGGGGCCGATGATCTCGAATTCCGGGGGCCCTTGGATCGGCAGACCCGTGCGAGGTGTCCCTGCTTTCCGCACCCGTGACAGACAGCATCCCGGAACTTGCAGGATTTCCTTGTGTGGCCTTCCCCGCAGCTGGCACAGATGACCCGGTTGCCGGAAGGCTTGGCTGGCTCTCTGTTGGCCTGCTGGAACGGCGCCGGCCGGCGTTGTTGAGGTCTGAGGGCGAAGACCTCTTCCGTGTCCACATTCCCGGGGCTTGGACTCCTTCCGACCACATGGGCGGCCGCGGCCGGGCGTTCCCCTTCCGCGGCCTCGTGGGCTGTTGCGGCGTCTAGGGCCTCGTCCAAGGAGAGCTTCCGGTGCCCAACCAACTTGCGCCGCAGCTTGGAGTCCGCCAGGCCCCACACGAACTGCATCAGCAGGTTGTCCTCCACCTTCGGGAATCCGCAGTCCACCGCGAGCGCCCTTAGCGCGGCCAGGAAGGTGGCAATGGATTCCCCTTGGGCCTGGACTCGCCTCTGGAAATCCATCCTCTTGGCCAGGAAGGTCGGCCGGGGGCTGAAGTAAGCGTTGAGGACATCCAGGATCTCCCCAAACGAGCTCTCCAAGGCCGTGCGTGGCACCAAGAGGCTCTTGGCGAGGCGGACGGTTTGGGTGCCGCAGGCGCTCAGCAGGATCGCACGTTTCTGGTCGGGGTGGCGGATTTCGTTGAGCTCCAAGTAGCTGATGAGCTGGTCGACCCATGCGTCCCAGGTTTCTGGCTGCGACGGATCGAAGTGCTCCAGTGTCACATGAGAAGCGGCCATGGTTCTGTCTGGGAAGGCGTGCGCCGGGGCGAGCGGTGCGGTGCTGCTCTCGGGGTCAGCGATGCGATGCTCGGCGAGCGGTGCGGTGCTGCTCTCGGGGTCAGCGATGCGGCGCTCGGCGGTGTCCTTTTCGTCGTTCATGGAGTCACGGAAGGCGTTGAAATCCCACCTTCGTCGCCACTGTAAAGTACTGGGTTTCGGGCCTCATGACTCGGACGACGACATAAGAGAAGACGCGTTTATTCGTACTTCACATAAGACAAGAACACACAGTAACGGCCGGAGGCCAACTATATACAGTTAGGGGGGACGGCCCTATATTCCTATTGGCGGGTTTGAATCGCCCGCCAATGCTGCCATTGGTTCACTACTGGCGAGCTCAGGAACCTAGTCCCTATTGTTCTCAGAGAGCGAAGCTTGGCTGTATTTCGCCAGCTCTGCCTTCTGATCCCAGGACACAACAGTAACATCCCTGACTTAACTATGTCACTTCTGGGTATGACCCCTAAGTGACAATGGGTCACTCTAGGAATTGCTGGAGACTCTATGGAAGACTTATGATCCAAAGGCCGA
>JAPDNY010000855.1:0-23210 GCA_029375565.1 Gekko gecko
CGATCTCATGCTCAGGTCTCCAGACTCACGCTGCAACCCTGTGCCCCAGGGAAAAGATGGCTGCTGGCTCCACGAAGACGGGCTGTGCGTGAAGAGGACAGCCTAGCTTACAGTTATTTTGGCAATTCCAACACCAGAAAAGGCTCTCCCGGAGAGAGAGTCTGCAGGGGGTGCTAGCTGGGGTCTTCGGGGTTTCTTGCCCAGCCCCAGAAATGCCCTGAAACCCCAAAGCGGATAGCTGTCGGAGGCTCGACGCCCAAGACGCCGAGCGCTAGAGGGGCCAGATGCTGGAAAGAGTCTAAAATCCTCTTACTGCCTGTAGAACTTTACCGAAGCTAAGTGGAATTTATTTTTCTTTACTTGTTTCTTTATTTGCTCTTGGTGGGGTATGTGAAATATGCAGAGGTAAAGCTTCTTTCACAAGGTAGTGATTAGAGATAAGAGATTAAGCTTCCCAAAGACGGCTATTTCATAGAAGTTAAATCTTTTGTGAAGGAAGCAGTAAAGCAAGCTGAGTGAGAAATAAAGAAGAGGTTGTGATTACCTTTAGAATTGAGGTTCAATTGAATGCCGCTTTTCTATAGTTTTTTTTTTTCTTTTTCTTTTCATGTTGGTCGCCTTACGCAGTATAAGGCAATACCTCTTTAAGAAGTGCTGAGCTGTTCTTGGATGACGCAGTGATACAAGGAAGGCGGGAGATATACAAGTCGGAAGACTGAGAATAGAGCTGGAGATCAACGTAAGAGGAAAGGGGCGTGTCGGGGAGGCAACGGAGATTAAGACGATGCAGGAGCAAGCTACAGGAAGATACCAACAAAGGAAAATTTACGGGGGTGGTGGCAGAGACCTTTTCTAAGAGCTGGAAAGACGTTGAAATATCAATCAATAAGGACTGAAACGTGGTTGTTGTGCATAGAGGCTTGAGTGGCTGGCTGTAATGTTTAGAATTAATGTTTAGTTTTTTGTTACATACTAATTTGTATATCTGTTTGCTTTGCTTCTTGTGGGGAAAGGCTTTTGAAGGTGCCCTGGTAAGGACTGCTAGTTTATAGGCTAGAACTGAGAATTAGTAAAGATAGAGTACTCAGCCCATTATAAACAGATGTAAAATTATAAAAATAACAATAATAATACTAATTAATAAGGACAAGCTAAACGGACAAATTTAAAGGGTAGTAAAGAAATTGGTGCTATATGGCTAGTGGGGCAGGAGGTAGTAGCAGCAGAAAGACATCTATACCATCACCCAGTCAGTCAGGTGGGCAATTACAACTGAAACTCAACACCATGAGTATTACGCAGTTATCCATCAAAGAACTGAAAGCCATGATTCAGGACTCAGTTGCCCTAGCAATGAAAAAAGAGATAGACCCGATACATGAGAAGATAGATGCACTGACTGATCAAATTAAAAATGAGACAGAAGAAATCAAGAAGCAAATAACCGAAAATAGACAGGAAATCCAAAAAATTGTTCATAAAAATTATAGGACGGAAAAAAAAGTCAATGACCTGGAATATGAAATGCAAGAGCTGAAAATAAAAAATGACAAAATGGAAGATGCACTTATACACCTGGAGGTGGACAGAGCAGCATTAATTCTGAGATGCCAGAATATCCCAGAAAATTTAGAAAAAGACCTAAAAGATGTAATAGTTGAAACCCTAGCAGAACAATTAGATATAGGCACTCAAGAAGAAATCTCTAATGAAATAGAAGCCGTATATAGAAGAAACTCCTTCTACGCGAAAAAACAAAAAACCGAGGGAAGTTCACATAAGATTCTACAGGAAAAGAATGAAAGACAAAATACTTAAAGCCTCTAATGAGAAGAGAGTTACGATTCAGGATACAGAGATAATCTTTTTGAAGGAGACACCTTGGCGTGTTAGGGAGAAGAGACGGAGTTATAGTACCCTGACTAATCTCTTGAGAAAGAATGGTATTTCATACAGGTGGTTGCTCCCGGAGGGACTGTTGTTTAATTACGAGAGCAGAAGACAAAAGATAGACTCCATTTTTAAAATGGGAAACTTTTTGGAACAGTACGGCGAAGAACTAGGGTGGCAAAAAGAAGAGACAAACGAAGAGGAAGAAGAAGGATTAGAAGGTGAATCTGAGGAGGATAGACCTGAACAGGAGCAGGAGGAAAAGGTTCCTAAGACAGGAAAGAAGGGAAGGAAAGGGTTAACAGCAAATCCATTACAAGTCTTAACAAGATTTCAATACAAGAATAAAGAGTTAGCTTCTAAAAAATAAAGATGATAAATATGAATAAATTCAAAATTGCCTCTTTAAATGTGAACGGTCTAAATAGTCCTCAGAAAAGGAGAAAATTTTTTCATCAGCTAGTAAAACTCAACTTAGATGTGATTGCTCTCCAAGAAACACATATAAAGAAAGAGGATAATAAATACCTGAAATATAGAAAATTAGGGAAGGAGTTTGTGGCGCTGAATGTCAAAAAGAAATGTGGGGTAACAATTTATGCAAAAGAATATTTAGCTCCAGAATTTGTAATGGGTTCTGATGATGGGAGAATTGTGGCAATTAAAATAAAGAGACAGGATAAACAGAATTTGATAATAAACATATACGCTCCAAACCAAAATCAGGAAAGTTTCTACAAAACTTTAGGGGAGGTAGTTAATAGCCAGCATTTTGACAATATATGCATCTTGGGAGACTTCAATGTGGTTTTTAATGCAGAAGTAGATAGAAATCCCATCCAAAAAAGAAGAAAACGGGTCAAATATTGCCAAATGTTTTTTGGATGTAGCGGAGGAATACAATTTAATTGATATATGGAGAGCCAGGAATATAGAGACAAAAGATTTCACATTTTATTCGGCCAGACATAACTCCTGGTCTAGAATAGATATGGTATGGCTATCAGAAAATTGGGCTAGAGAAACAGTAGAAGCCGAGATATTGCCTAAAACATTTGCTGATCATAACCCGGTTTTAGTGTCCCTCAAGGAAGCTAAGAGAAAATCCCGTTGGAAAATGAATTTAGAATTGTTAAGGGATCGTGAATTTAGGGAAAATACTAAGAGAGAAATTACAGAATTTTTCAAGAATAATTTACAACCAGATATATCTTCAGGAATAGTTTGGGACACTTTCAAAGCTTACATTAGAGGATGGTGTATTAATCAGGAGGCTTGGAGGAAAAAGAAAAGGAAAGCCTCTTATGTAAAATTAGGAATATTAATAAAGGAGGAAGAAAATAAACTGAAGAGGACAGATTCTAAAGAAGTGAGGGATAGACTTAGGATGCTACAACACGAAATGAACCTGATTCTAACCTATGAGGTAGCAAGAAACATAGAATATACTAAACTACAATATTTTGAGAATGCTAATAAACCAAGCAGATGGTTGTCCTATAGACTCAGGAAAGAAAGAGAAAAACGGGTGATATCTGCCCTAAAAAATGATCAGGGAGAAATTAAGTTTGCTGTTCAGGATATAAAAAATATTATAGAAAAATTTTATAGGAAGCTATATAAACAAGTCCCCCAAGAGAGAGATCAAATTTTTACATTCTTGAAAAATAAAACCCAGATGAAGTTTGAAGAAAAATATAAAAAAATTCTAAATGAAAGAATTACATACTGCGAAATTGTTGAAGCAATTAAAAACCAAAAAAAGAAAAAAGCACCCGGACCAGATGGTATCCCTATTGAATTCTATCAAATGTTTGAAGAACAGATTAGTATGCCATTTAAACAACTCCTCCAGGACATAGGAGTATATGGAATGATCCCTAGCTCTTGGTGTCAAGCGGCCATTTCTTTGATACATAAGCCAGATACAGATGAGAAAGAGATTAGAAACTATAGACCAATCTCGCTGTTAAATGCAGATTACAAGATCTATGCAAGTATTTTGGCGGCTAGGCTAAAGAAAGTTCTAGCTCAATCAATCCACCAAGACCAAGCCGGCTTTTACCCAGGAGGCAAATCAAAGATAACATGAGGATTATCATGAATGTTCTAGAGTATTATGAACATCATTCAGAAAAGCAAATGGCACTACTGTTCCTTGATGCCGAGAAGGCCTTTGATAACATATCATGGGAATTCATATTACAAAAACTAGAATTATGGGGCGGTAGGGACCTTTTCCTAACAATGGTTAGAGCAATATATAAGAAACAATACGCAAATATAATCATTAATGGTGAGATGACAGCAAGCATCGAGATACAGAAAGGTACTAGACAGGGCTGCCCTTTATCTCCTTTATTATTTATATTTGCCCTTGAGACATTAAATGATACAGTTAGGGAATCGAAGCTTGTACAGGGGCTTAAGATAAAGGGATATGAATTTAAATTGCTGGCCTTCGCAGACGATATTGTATTCATATTAGAAAACCCAGTAGGATCATCAATGCATCTATTGGAAATAATACAAGATTTTGGGCACGTAGCGGGGTTTAAATTAAATTTGAAAAAAACCAAGATAATTACAAAAAATTGTTTACCTCTTACGATACAAGAAATACAAAAACTAACAGAAATAGAACTAGTAAAGAAAGTTAAATATCTGGGTATAACAATATCTAATAGGAATAGCTCATTAGTAGAAGATAATTATTACAAGCTCCTTAGGGACATCGATAAAGATTTATCAAGATGGAAAGATATTCAGTTGTCCTTGCTGGGTAGAATAGCAACTATTAAAATGAGTATTCTGCCGAAATTTCTTTTTTTAGCACAAAATATCCCCATTCTAAAAAATTATAAGATATGTATGGAGTTAGAGAGAATGGTAAAAAAGTTTCTATGGTACCCAAAACGGGCTAGGATAAAAGGGAAGACGCTTCAGAATAAAAAGAAAAAGGGGGATGTGGGCTGCCTAACTGGAAGCTGTACTACCAAGCGTCAGCTTTGAATTGGATAACAGAATGGATCAGACTGGAGAACACTAGAGTCTTAAGCTTGGAAGGGCATGATCTTAGAATGGGTTGGCATGCATACGTATGGTATGGGAAAGATAAGATCCATACCAATTTTAAACACCATATTATAAGGGGAGCTTTGATTAAGATTTGGAATGAAATGAAAGAAAGATACTACAGTAAGACACCTAAATGGGTGTCCCCCTTGGAAGCCTTTATAAAACCTTCCCTCATCAATGTATGCGACAGAGAAAGTTACGAGACATTGCTAGACGAAAATAATAAATTAAAATCGGAAGAGAGCTTACAAGTACTCTATAAGATTAAATTAGATTGGTGGGAAACTTTGCAACTCCAGTCAAGATATACCAAAGATGTTAGCATAGGGTTCCAAAAATCTAAAACACAACTAGATAGGATATGGCTTTCCTCAAATGATAAAATGATACAAAAGTTTTATAAACTGTTGTTAGAAGATTATATGAGTGATGAAGAGGTCACCCCCACAATGGTAACATGGATGCAAGATTTGGGTCAGAGCATAGATATGGAGAAATGGGCCGATATTTGGAAATCCTTAAAATTCATGAGAGCTACAAGCTATAAGGAAAATATTTACAAAGTATTTCATCGTTGTTATTGGTCTCCTGACCGATTAGCTAAATGCTCCTCGGCACTTTCTAGAAACTGTTGGAAGTGTAGAACAAATGTCGGCACCTTTTTCCATGTATGGTGGCGATGTGACAAGGTCGCCGCTTATTGGAAAATGATCCAAAAGATAATATTAGAAATTACCAATATTAGCCTCTCTCTTTCTCCAGAAATATTTTTATTGAATATGCTTCCCGGGCTCTACAAACGAAAGGATAAATACTTATTAATTTATATTATTACAACCGCTAGAATTTTGCTAGCTAAATATTGGAAACAAGATGGCCTACCCACAAAAGAGGAAATAGCAATCAGATTACTTGAGATAGCGGAAATGGATAAGTTGAGTTTGACGCTTCAGCAGAAAGATGAAAGTGTTTTCAAGGAACGATGGGCATGTTTGTATAAATGGATAAAAACGGTTTGGAAATACTAGACTCAAAACTATGTAATGAGATGTATATATAAGATGTTAAAATTTGGTGGAAACTATGATAAATATATTTAATTAAAAAAAAAAAATAATGCACAGGTTGCACAAGCTCTACATTGAAAGTGCTCATGCATCCCTGAATCTCCATTGAGGGGTGTTTTCACACAGATGTCAGATCTAATTATAAGATCCCAAATGCTTCTCCTTTTTCTAGTCTTGGTGGTGATCTGCATCCAGGTACTTCCAAAATAATATGCCAGCGTCTATTAATAATTCTTTTAATTGAGTTTGCTAACCTGGAATACTGGAAAGCACGTGCTATTGTTTTCTCACCTGAAGTGTGCTTCTCTTTGAGTAATGTTTTTCTATCAACACACATGGCTCTACTCTTAGGATGTTCAACTATTTCTGATGGATATCTCTGTTCTACAAACTGATTATATAATTTCTTACTTACACATTGGTAATCTCTGTGGAGTTACGCTTTATTCTAAGAAACTTCCCATATGGTAGTCTTTTTTAAAGATGGCGGGGGTAAAAGGATTTAAAATGAAGAAAATAATTCTTATCAGTTGACTTAGTATATTTTCTGACCCCTAAGATATTGCCATCATTTTTATATACTACTGTATCCAAAAATGTGATGGAATGTTTATTATAACTACTCTCAAATTTGATAGTATTATAAAGGGTATTTACCCATGTACAGAAGTCATATATTTTATCTATATTAGCAAAAAAAAAAAAAAAGAAGATGCCACAAATAAATCTTTTATACACTAATAGGTCTTGAAAAAAATGGATTATATTCATGATCATTAAACAAGTTTTGTTCAAAAGAGTTCATAAGTAAATTGGCTACGCTTATCGAGTTGACTTGATGTGTGAATCCAGGGCTATTTTTGGGCAGGAACGCACAGGAACGGAGTTCTGCCTGGCGCCCAAGTTGGCCATACCCAGCAGGAACTCATTAGCATAACAGGCCACACCCAACAGCAGAAACTCATTAGGATTGGCTACATGAGGGGTATGTGGCCTAACATGCGAAGGTTTTCCTGCTACAAAAAAAAGGCCTGGGTTTTGACAACAAACAAGGTAAACAGAATAAGAAGCGAAACGTGGGTGTGGCTGGATGACCACACTTCTGGTAACATGGGGGTGTAGTCTAATATGCTAATGAGCTGTGCTGTCAGGGGTGTGGCTTAATATGCTTATGAGTTTCTGTTGTTGGGTGTGGCCTATTATGCTAATGAGTTCCTGCTGGGCTTTTTCTACAAAAAAAGCCCTGTATGAATCTATGAGCATTGTAGCCTCTTTACAGAAGAAGAAGAAGAGACTGGATTTATATCCCACCCTTCACTCAGAGTCTCCAAGTGGCTTACAAAGTCCATTCCCTTCCCCTCCCCTCCCACAGACACCTGTGAGGTAGGTGGGGCTGAGAGAGCTCCGAGAGAACTGTCCTTGAGAAAACAGCTCTGACAGAAATATGGCTTGCCCAAGGTCATCCAGCAGCTGCAAGTGGAGGAGTGGGGAATCAAACCCAGTTCTCCCAGATTAGAGTCCGTGCACTTAATCACTACACCAAACTGGCTCTCATGGTGGTAATGGTGACATATAAATTGTACATTTATATATGACCATTATTTTGTGAAAATTTGTGTAGAATTGATGTTCTGTTTGGGTTTGGATTTATACTCAGAATTTGTAGTGTTACTGAATCTATTGAATCTATTTAGTAAGCAAGATTTAAGATTAGCATTACAGTTTGTTTGTTAGCATGGTGCTGCGTTTTACTTGGTTCAACTTACACACCATGGTCCTTGGGTTTATTTCAAAGTGAGAGACTTGGTCTCCCTGACAGACTGGAATTCAGAGGTGATCAGATTACAGTTAGAAACCTCCAGTTGTGGTAGGCTATACCCACATCAAACTAACCTTTTTAGCTTTAGTACTGCAGAGGCTGTTCAGATCTACTTGCTCCAGGTCTGTTTTAATAGGCCACTCCATGTTTACAATACTTGCCCATAGTCCTCTTCCTTCCTTTCCTTGGTTCTGCTTCCCTCCCTCCAGCCAGTTCCCACCCAAGAGCCTTCTGCCTCTTCCCTCCTGCAGGAACGTGGCTGCATGATTTGTAAAACACAGACTTTCACTAATCCTTATAATAGAACTTATTTTTAATTTACTTTTACTAATAAACTAATCCAAATTATCAACTAATCCTAATTATTTAACTAATGCTAACTAATCCTTATTAACCCAATTATTAAATGGAGTTTCTCATTAAGCTAATGCAAGCTAATTTCTTATATTCCATATCTAAGTGGCTGCATTAGAATATTTCTTTGGTTGTTTCATTCCTTACTTTCCACTTGTATCAAAAACATGCTTGTGAAAGGGAGGATTGAGAGCCAGTGTGGTGCGTGGTAGTTAGAGGGTTGCATTTGGATTGTGGAAACCTGAATTCCTATCCCTGCTTCGCCATGTAATGGATTGGCTGCCACTGGAACAGTCACCCTAGACTCTCAGCCTAGCCTGGTGGTGGCCATAAAGTCAGAGCTGACTTACAGCAACCCCTCGTGGGGTTTTCAAGACTAGAGGTGAGCAGAGGTGGTCTTGCCCTTGCCTGCCTCTGTGCACCAACCCTGGACTTTTCTGGGGGTCTCCCATCCAAATACTAGCCTGGGCCAACTCTGCTTAGCTTCCAAGTTCAGATGAGAGAGGACTAGCCTGGGCCAGCCAGGTCAGGGCCAGTCTACCCTAAAACCCATTCATTGGAGCAGGAGGCCTCTGCTGCCATGGATTCGTATCACCCTGGGGGTACCCAGCTGCCAGTAGGCAGACACAGACTGCATGATATGTGGACGAAAGGTAAAGGCGTGAATGGGAAGAGGCAAGGAAATTATGCTTACTCCCATACTTGCTTGTAAAACTGATAGAGCATCATTAATGACTGGTCTCTTTATTACTGACTTGTGGACTGGTTGGAGACTAATAAAATCCTGGGAAGGGTCCAAGAAGACCATGAGCTGGATTGTCTGTTTTATAACACTCTTAGCACGCCATCTCAATTAACTAACGATGGACACTAGCGCTTATGATTTTATGATTTATTTATATCTGAAATTTGTTTTAATGTGATTTTATGTGTTTTTATCGGTTTTGTAGCACCTGTGTGAGCCAACCTGAGCCTGCTTGGGGGAAGGGCAGGGTAGAAATTGAATTAAATAAATAAATTTTGATACCATACTCTGTGCCCAGTTGTGGCACAAGCTACAATTAACATCTATGGACAAGAGACTTTAGGCTTTGATTGAGATTTTTTTTCCTAATCCCATTGCACAAGTCTGCTATGGGATAGAGGGACAACATTCCAGCTTGATTTCCCTACAGCAGTGAGTTCGTCAGGGGGAAATTTCTTGTTTAATTTATATAGCAACAAGATGATTTCTTCTGTCTCTGCCCAGAACTGTTATTCTCCACCCACTGATAACACTAAAGTTTCTATCCTACTTTAAGATTTCTTAAGAATAACACCAGGGCTGTTCTCTCTGACAGAGGCTTTTGTCTCTTGCTGTCTGGAAGAACACCTGATCATTAACTATCAAAAATCTAATGTTATTTTTTTGGGGGGGGAAATCTAAGGTACACCACAAGTGGAAAATTCTTGTAATGATATTGAGGAAGTCCCCTATTTTAAATATGTACGGATTTGGTTTGACCAGAGATTATTTATTTATTTATTTAGATTTCTACCCCGCCCTCCCCACAAACAGGCTCAGGGTGGCTAACTTGGATTAACTTGGTCAGTGCAAGCTGCTCATGTTAAGGCTGGCTACAGCAGCATCAGATATTATCATAGAATCTTAGAGTTGGAAGGGGCCACACAGACCATCTAGTCCAGCCCCCTGCCCAATGCAGGACCAGCCTAAAGCATCTCTGACAAATATTCATCCAGCCGCTTATTGAAAGCTGCCAGTGAAGGGGAACTAACCACCTCCCTAGGCAGCTGATTCCACCTTTAAATCTATCTGACTGTGAAAAGGCTTTTCCTAATCTCCAGCCGATACCTTTCTGCATGTAATTTAAACCTGTTGCTTCGGGTCCTCTCTGCTGCCAACTGGAACAGCTCCTTGCCCTCCTCCAAATGACAGCCTGTCAAATATTTAAAGAAAGCAATCATGTCCCCCCTCCATCTCCTCTTCTCCAAACTAAACATTCCCAGGGCACTTAGCTTTTCCTTGTAGGGCTCAGTCTCCAGACCCCTGATCATCCTCGTTATTCTCTTCTGCACCCTCTCAATTTTGTCCACATCCTTTTTGAAGTGAGGCCTCCAGAACTGCACACAGTACTCAAGACGCGGCCTGACCAAGGCAGTAAACAGAGGGGCTATGACCTCCTGCGATTTCAATGCTATGGCCCTTTTAATACAACCCAAGCCTGAATTTGGCTTTTTTGCCACCATTATCACACTGACTGCTCATATTTAGTTTACAGTCCACCCTTACCCCAAGATCTCTTTTGCATACACTACTCTCCAGAAACGTATCCTCCTTCCAGTATTTGTGCTTGACATTTTTGTGGCCCAGATGTAATACTGTACATTTATCTTTGTTGAATTGCATCCTGTTCGCAACTGCCCACTTCTCCAGAGTATTCAAGTCTTGTTGAATTTTAACTCTATCTTCTTGGGTGTCTGCCACTCCTCCCAATTTGGCATCATCCGCAAATTTAATGAGTAGCCCTTCTATCCTTTCATCCAGATAATTGATAAAAATATTGAAAAGTACCAGGCCCAAAACCGAGCCCTGTGGCACCCTGCTGGACACCTCCCTCCAATCTGATGAAATGCCATTGACCACCACTCTTTGGGTGCGGTCCTCTAACCAGTTCCCTATCCACCAAACTGTCCTATAGTCCAGTCCACAGTCTTCCAGTTCGCCCATCAGAATGTCATGGGGAACAAGGTAAATCACATCAACAGAGTTCCCATGATCCAGTAAGCTTGTCACATGATCAAAGAAGGAAACCAGGTTGGTCTGACAAGATCTGTTGGGGACAAAATCATGCTGACTTCCCTGGAATCGCTAAGTGGCCCTTCAGATGCTTACAGATCAATCCCTTTAAAATCTGCTCTAATATCTTCTCAGCAACAGAAGTCAGACTGACTGGCTTGTAGTTTCCCAGGTCATCCTTCGTCCCTTTCTTAAAGATTGGGGTAACATTTGCTCTCCTCCAATCTTGTGTCACATCCCAAGTCCTCCAGGAGGCCTTGAAGATGATGGACAGAGGCTCTGCAAGTTCATTAGAAAGTTCTTTGAACACTCTTGGGTGCACACCATCTGGCCCAGGGGATTTGTATTCGTCCAGTGCAGCCAGGTGCCTCTCCACAATCTCCCTGTCAATGTCAACTGGACACTCAGGTGTCCTGTCATGTCTACCATCTCTAGATGGGCTCGAGTTCTTCAGGGAGAAAACAGAGGCAAAAAAGTCATTAAGCCTGTCTGCTTTTTCTCTGTCCTCCACCAGAGTTTCTCCTTCTACTTCCAAAAGCGGTCCAATTGCCTCTTTTACCTTGTGTTTGCTTCTCACATATCTGTAGAAGTTTTTCTTATTGTAGCAAGCCCCTCAGGCCAGACCCAACTCATACTGAGCTTTGGTTTCTCTGATGGCTGATCTGCAGTACCTAGTAACTCTCATATACTCCTCTTTAGAGGTCTAACCTTCCCTCCATTTCCTTTTTCTCTCCTTAGCTTATTCTGAAGCTCTCGGTTTCTCCACATTGGTTTTTGCAGCCCTTACCATGTTTCCGTCTTGCTGGAATAGTGAGGGCTTGAGCTCGCAAAAACTCATGTTTGAGAAGAGCCCACCCTTCACTCGCTCCTTTCCCTTCCAGCACACTCCCCCATGGAATGACTCCCATCAAGCCTCTGAGTTTGTTGGAAGTCAGCCCTATGAAAATCTAACCTATGAGTCTGGCTATGAACTTCCTTAACCTGATTATCTATCAGTATATCAAAGTCACCATCAAACTGTTTGACACTAAGGTGGCTGCGTGAACTTTATATGGGGCTGGGGACTTTATATGGTGGCTGCATGAACTTTATATGGGGCTGGTATCTAGACTGATAAAATAGGCGAGTCCTTGGATTCAATTCTTAAATCCCTCCGTTCCAGCTGCAGAATTCTGAATTGTGTTGTGGGAGTGACCCTCTGAGCTGAATGGGGCCAATCATCTCTTGAAGCTCAGGCTTGGTTGTAGCCTTTCCCGCCTTAAAATTACACACTCCAACATCTCAGTTTAATCAGAGAGTATTCTTATGTTTCCAGCTGGGATAAACTTGCTGAGTAATGACTATAGTTCCTCAATCTTTCCTCAAATTCCCCTTATTCAGTTACTGGACAGGAAGCCATAAGATTGATTAAGAAATGTCTCTTTAAGTATAATTATAACAGTACAATCTGTACAGCACAGCGTGTTTGCTTTACTCAGTTTGCTGGTATTCTTCCACCTGGAGAGCGTCTTGATTACTGCTCATATTTGACTATTTATGTTGGTGCACCTTAATGCCTGACCATCTAGAGTTTTGCACAGGAGGTATCTTAAGATACCATGCTCTGATAGAGTATGCAACTGTGGTGCAGGTACTGCAGACACCCTGTATCACATGACCTTTGAATGTAAATACTTTTCTGAGCCTAGAAATCTTTTAATTTTTCCTTTGCTCCAAAATATAGATCATATGTAGATGTTATCTCTTTTATTAGAAGATAACAGCAGGCCTACAAATTTTTATGCAACTGTGATAGATTTTTGCAGCTTTTCAAATGGGGTGTAGCTTTTTCTATATTTTAGTAATCTGCTTAGAACTAATTAGTTAAGAAGCAGTATGAGGTAGAGAGAGATATTAATGACTAGTTGTTACTATGGGTGTGTTGCTTACTTGAAAAAAGCAGGGCTAAATTTCTTTACCGTTCACTGTGTCATTCATTACCAACATCTAGTAGCAAAAAATCTCAGTGATTGCCTGCACAATTATTACATACCATCATTATTACAGTGAATAAAATTAAATCCCATGCTCTCAAGGATCAACTGTCCTGTAAGCTCTATTTGAGAATGATGATTTCAAACATTTGCTGATTCATACTGAAATGTGTTGGTTATCAAAAGGCAACTATGTGAGATGCTTTTATGACCTTTTTGATGCTGTTGTGGAATTCTTTGAAGACATGAATGTTTTGCTCAGTGATGAACTCAAAGAGATCAGGCATGACATTGCTTATTTATCAGAACTATTTGCAAAGTTCAGTGAAAAGAATTTTCAGTTGCAAGGAAATGAGGCTGATCTTATTAAGGCCAAATCTGTTATCTCTACATTTATTTCAAAGTTAACTCTATTCAAATGCAATATATACAGCTGTGAGTTATACCAATTCCCAAGCTTGTCTGAGCTTAGAAGAGAAAGGTGGGATACAAGATGATGATCTGTACGTTTTTTGTGACCATTTGGATGTGCTGAAGGAAGATAAGTCTGAGAGACTTGAGGATCTTCTTTTGATGGAAATTCTGGATTGGGCGATAAATCCCGAATTCAGGTACAGAGGAAATTGGGCAGGTGGCAGAACAACGAATTGAACTACAAAATGACATTGAGTTGAAGCCAAAGATTAAGAAATCGTACTAAGAATTGTTGGTCACAGAAGGTAATTTTTGATTGCTACCCTGCACTGTGGACAGTGGTTAAGAAGCTCCTTGTATTTGGTGGAAGGTGTGGTCATGCAACTCCTCTCCAAGCAAAGAAATCAACTCCAGATTACTTAAATGTGGTGATTTAAGAAACCTCCTTAGTGACTTTAAACTAGACACTGGGAAACTAGTATCACTTCATCAAGCCCTTCCATCACATTAAAAATTTACTGAACAGTAAAGAAGAAGAGATTGGATTCATACCCCGCCCTTCACTATCTGAAGGAGTCTCAGAGCAATTTCCTTTCCCTTCCCCTCTCCACAACAGACACCCTGTGAGGTAGGTGGAGCTAAGAGAGCTCTTTTGAGAACTGCTTGTGAGAGAACAGCTCTGAAACAACTTGTAACTGACCCAAGGTCACACCAGCAGCTGCATGTGGCGGAGTGAGGAATCAAACCTAGTTCTCCCAGATTAGAGTCTGCACTAACCACTACACCACACAGGCTCTCAGTTACAAAATGGGGTGGCTAAGATTCTTGCTAAATGCCTAGCAGATTTTGAAAATCTGGTATCCCTGGATCAAGTTCATCAATTTGTTTGAATAAATTAAACTAAAAAATTAATTGGATTTTGAATAAATGTGCGATTAATTGTTGCTGTTTTGAAATTTATTGCTATTATCTTCCTCAGTGAGTCATGCAAATAGTTGTTATGAATAGTGCTTTTTATAGGGGGCAGTATCCCCCCAAATTTGGGAACCTTTAGGGGTTAGATGATCTTGATGAAAGGGAACACAATCACTTGGTGCTGTGTCACTGCAGCCTCAGCAAAAGTCACAATTTCTGATGGTCAAGAACACAGAGTAGGGTTGCCAACTCCCTCTTGGGAAATACCTGGAGATTTGAAGAAGAAGAAAAAGAAGAGAAGAGAGATTGGATTTATACCCTGCCTTTCACTTGGAGTCTCAGAGTGGCTTACAAACTCCTTTCCCTTCCCCTCCCCACAACAGACACCCTGTGAGGTAGGCGGGGCTGAGAGAACTCTTTTCAGAACTGTCCTTGAGAGAGCAGCCCTGACAGAACTATGGCTTGCCCAAGGTCATCCAGCAGGTGCAAGTGGAGGAATGGGGAATCAAACCCGCTTCTCCCAGATTAGAGTCCACACACTTAACCACTACACCAAACTGGAGGTGGAGCCTGGGGAGGATGGAGTTTGGGGAAGGAAGGGACATGAGCAGGGTATAATGCCATAGAGCCCACCCTCCAAAGCAGCCATTTTCTCCAAGGGAACTAACCTCTGTCATCTGGAGATCTCCAGGCCCCACATGGAGGTGGCAACCCTAACACAGACGCAGGGTCTGGAATCCATTTTGTTCCAAGGTGGAGGCTTTCGCTGGGTGAACAACAGTAGAGGTTGAAATGGGCAGACCCCTTAAACACTGCCCTGATCTCACAAGGCGACTATGACAAATCAAAGTATCCTCCATATATTGCTGAAACACTTTTTCAGTGGCAGTTTATAATGGACATTTACTCATAAATCTGCTACCCATCCGTAATTGTCATGGGCTGACAGTTCATATTTTAGGAGCTATGTTCATGACCAGCCGAAGACTTATTACAGGCAGGGTTTGTCCATGTTCTCTTTGAAGGCAATATCAGCAGACTCCAATCACTGATACCTTTGGTTTTTAAAGATATTTATTTCCTTCCTTTACACCGTGTCTTTCTCCCCAGTGAGGACCCAAAATGCCTTAGATTGTTCTCCCCCCCCCTTTATCTGCACAACATCCCTGTGAAGGGGTTGAGAAAAATATCACCTGGTCTTGAGCAGGAAAGTTGCCAGCGTTGAGGTTTTGCCAGCCTCCTGGATATTTCCCAGAATTACCACTGAGCTTCAGGCTACAGAGATCAGTTCCCCTGGAGGAAATGGCTGCTTTGGAGGGTGGACTCTATGGCATCATACTCTACAGAGGTTCCTTCTGCCCCTCTCCAGGCTCTGCCCCCGCAATCTCTGCAAATTTCCCAAGCCAGTGTTGGCAACCCTTTTGAGCAGAGAAAACAAGCTTTTAAAAATATGTTTAGGCTAAAGAAAAGGATGTGGAAAGGATAAATTGATTTGTTAGTTTGCTGGCTCCACTCTGCATATTGTAACTGATAAGTAAGGTGATGACCATCTGCAATGGTCCATCAGGTATTAGCACACCATTCTCCCCATGCTGTTTTTCCAACTCTGCTTCTCAGCTCGAAGTATTGACTTCTCCCCTCTGCAGCTGGAAAATTCTGGAGTGTCTATTAGTTGCAGAGTTAAAATTGGAAACCCCAACTCTACATAACTGAGTTATGAACAGCTGGTCCCATTTTTTGAGAGATTTTTTTTAAATGGATACCAGTTATGTTTTGTTTCCCTATTTTTAACACACACACACATAACTTTTTAAATTTCCCTGCTGACTCCATGCATTAGGTGGCCTGTCACATCTCATTTTGTCAGCTTCATCGTATTATGTCACACACTATGACAGACACAGCTCTGGAGACAAATCGTAAAACCCCTGTGTGCCAGCAGGGAAATAAGAAAATTCCATTTCCATGGTCATACCCTTTAAAAGGATCCCATGCTGCTTCAGAGGAAATTATTTTTCTTAGGCTATTGGCCATCACATTCCCGAAAATCTCACCACTGACCAAGACAGCATGATAAAGATATGAAAGAACCCAGCAACGAGATGGAAACCACTCCATCTAGAACCAGGAAGCATTGAATGGGCTGAAAACACACAGGAATGTGACCATGTTGGTAGACAACTTAGGTGTGCAGATGGATATCCAATTAAAATTGAGTTATCTTTTGCCTGACACAGTTTTATAGGTATAGGTGACTAATTTAGTTGGCTGGCAGAAGTACCAATATGTTCTTTTTCATCCAAGCACTTCTCTTGTTTTCCCTGCTGCCGCAAGGTTTCACTGGTGGGCAGGACAGTCCTAAAAGGGCAGCTGCTATGCCAGCATAGCTGTTTCCTGCTCTATGTGCCTGCAGTGACTGTGTCAAAAGCATGCTAGTCAGAGTATGAAGAAAAGAGCTCTGTAGCTCCATGACCCGGATGGCCCAGGCTCATCAGATCTTGGAAGCTAAGCAGGGTCCGGAGACCACCAATGAAGTCCAGGGCTGTTATGTAGAGGCAGGCAATGGTAAGCCACCTCTGCAAGTCCTTTGCCTTGAAAACTCTTCAAGGTCATCATAATTTGGTTGAGATTTAATAGCACTTTCCATTACCACCACCAGCAATGGTAGCCACCCCACCATTTGGGGAAAACGCTCCCAATGGCCATAATTTTTTGTAAATCAATATGATGGATCCAACTGTCCTCCAAGTAGCCTTCCTCCAGCCTAAGGAGACTTCCTCCAAATTAAGTGGCTCTTGCTCCAATAGGAGGAAAGATGGGGTATATGTATTTCAATAAAGAAATAAACAAACCAACCCGTGTTGTCTAGTGGAGTGGCAGGGTAGGTTCCACCTCACTGTAACTTGAAGGGCACACGGAAGGGTACATAGTTAGAATAATTACAGAACACTGTTTTGGGGTGCTGCCAGACATGCATCCTGGGGATATCAGTGCATAACTGATGTAAGTCTACGGTTGTCAACTCTGGGTTTTGAAATACCTGGAGATTCTTTTTGGGGGAGGGTAGAACTTGAGGAAGGAAAATTTTGGGGACGGGAAGGATGTCAGCAGGGTATAGTGCCACAGAGTCCACTTTCCAATGTTGCCATTTTTTGCAGGGGGACTGATCTGTTTTGCCTGGAGTTCAGTTGTAATCTAGGAGATCTCTAACCACCACCTGCAGGTTGGCAACCCTGTGTAAGACTTGCAGTTTGTATTTCCATCCCTTCCAAAAGTGCACATCTCAGAGCCTTCGGCGTTAGGACGGGGGCAGGATACAACCCTCCATAAATCCCCCCGTCTTTTCCCACCATGCATTTAAAACAGATGCACCCTTAGGAGCTGTCCAGTGAGGAGGGGGTTAAGGAGCCTTCCCTGACTTTGCCTGCTGGAGAAGGCTCTTCCCGTCTGTCTGCAAAAGACCACGTGTGAGAGACCTCGGTTCTTTTTGTAATGAGCACACATTTGGGATCACTGGGCAAACATTTCATTGCGCTTCATCCATCTTAATATATTTGTTTACTACCGTTAACATTTGCCAAGTAACCTCTGGAGCCAGCACAGTAAACAGCCCTGTTAGACTTCGTAAGGTCAGGCCATTTGGCGGCGTTATTTCCCCCCTTTTTTTCTTTGCAGCTCAAGTAAACAGCATTTGCACTTCATGAATAATTGTTACGACCTTTTGAATGAATCCTGTGTTTGTATTCAGGTTACTTTCCAAATGGATCCACTCTGCCATGTTTCGCCCACGGGGATTACAGTTATCAGGAAGCACTGTATACACAAAGGGGCCATCTTGTTTGGTACGGGCAAGTCCTGGGAGGCAAACAGATGTCTCTCACTCCTACCACTTGACAATCTTTTAACTGGCAACTCTAAGAATTGAAACTGGGGCAATGACAGTGCAATCATAAGAATACTTTTTCCTGGGAGTAAGACCCATTGAATAGACCCCTGAGTAGAACCGCTTAAGGTAGCTTTTGGAATGTGAACCGTCTTTCTGTGTTGAATTGGTGCTCAAACCTTTGGAAGCCTGAAGAGTGGTGTCCTATCTCAAGACATAGTGGGGCCTGTGGATATAAATGATGAGTAGTCATGTGCTTTATTTTGGAGGATATTTTCACTTTCATCTTCACTGCCAGTGCATATTTGGGATGTGTATCTGCGAAAAGCAGACACACAATTTTTCCTTTCAGCAAGCCTGAAGAGCTGTGTCATAATGTGTGCATGTTATAATACACTCTGTTTTGTATTCCCCATTCAAAGTCCAGGTAGCAAGGCTACAGATAGAATGTGGATTTTTTTTGGCTACCTTGAACTTGCCAAATGGAATGCAAATGAAATAAGGAAAGAGTTCCTAGCAGATTTAATTTTATTAAAGTAGGGCTATACCCAGGGGCGGATTAAGGCTCACCGGTGCCCTCAGCACTGACCAATCTCGGTGCCCCCCTCCTTTCCACACTGACCCCCAGTCCATGTTAGTGGTTGACCTGTCTGACCAGATATACAATGCAGGTTACAAAATTTATTCATATGATAACACAATACACTGTACAAACGAAGCCAACCTCTGGCTACATAAAGTTCTAGTTTTATCATTATTATTTTTTTACAAATCTTAGGGTTTTTTTTCTTTTCACCCTTTTCCCAACTTTGTGGTGCCCCCTTTGGCCCTGGAGCCCTACGCACCTGCTCAGTCTGCTTCATGGTTCATCTGCCACTGGCTGTACCAAATGATCATCCATTTTCATTTTTGGAAGCAAAGTAATGCTGTGGGTGTGAAATGCTTTCTGACCCCCCCTCCATTCACCTTGTTTGTTGTTTGCTATCCCTCATTGTTTACCAATCTGCTACTGCTTTGTCCCTATTTTTTTTTAAAAAAAACCCTCAAAACCTGGGTTGATTTGTTGCTGGGAATCCTCATTTCAGACAGCTTGGGAACCACCTAGTGGATGCGATGACATCAAAACACAAGGTAGCCCATCAGATCTGACTGTGACAATGTCTTTTTTTTTATAAACAAAATTTTTATTGGGATACACTCAACATTTCCAATTACGTTACCAATACAATTTTGAAAAAGAAAATCCCCATCCCAACCCCCCCTCCCCCCTAATAGGCTTCCAACACTGCTAATAACAAACAAAAGTAATTATAAGGTAATCAAGCTTAGACTTAAATGCATCGATCAAACCAGGTAACACATTTCGATTATATATAACTTCTACAATTTCAACATATTTTCAAATAACAGTACATACAGTTCAAAATTCATTTCATTTCTCGTTCAATATCCATACGTATCCAAATTATATATTTTCCCCTTCATTCTATATTCAGTTTCTAGATACAGTTTCAATCCTTCCCAGTCTTTTAAGTACTGTTCTGCCATTTGTCAGACTGTGACAATGTCATAAGGCCATCTGAGAGCGAGGCCACGGTTTCCTGGGTCAGCATTGTCCTCGCTTTGAATAGGTGGCTGCTTTTGTTTTTTTTTCTTTTTTGGGAGGTGGGGCAGTCCCTGAACTACTGGTGAAAGACAACCATTTCCAAAATATCTCCCTTTTGGTCCCCCCCCCCAGGCTCTTTTTGTTTTTGTGCGCTGGCATGGTGGGACAGAGAAGCAATGAAGCAGCTCTCCTCGGGACACTCAACAGCCCGTGTTCCGTTTAATTCCTCCCCAGGACTGGAAGCTGCAGTTGGGGGGGGTCCCTGAACAGCCCAGCTGTCCCCTACCAGGGAGGCAGTGGCAGATTCACCACTAAGCAGACCAAGCACGTGCCTAGGGCACCAGGGCCAAAGGGGCACCGCAAAGTTGGGGGAAGGGTGACAAAAATGGAGAAAAAGGCCTTTCAGGTCATGAATATTGGAACTTTGATACATTTAACTTGTGAAATATTAAAATAGATGTCGTCTTGCAGTTTTGTAGAACTTTATGCAGGCCAAAGCTTGGCTTAGTTTGCACAGTATGTTGTGTGTTATCATATAAATAATTTTTTTGTATTGCTGCCACCTGCACTGTCGATCTGGTCAGGCGGGTCAACAACTAAAACGGGCGGGGTCAGTGTGGGAAGGAGGGAGGGCGCCGAGACTGGCCAGTGCCGCTGAGGGCCCCGGGGAGCCGCCATCCGCCCCGGCTGGGAGGAGAGGTCTGGGGGAGGGCCCCGCCTGGCTTCCCGCTTGCAGGGGGCTTGCCTGGCCTGGGGGAGGCTGCGGTCGGGCCCGTCCCTGGGCTGGCCACGCGGAGCAACGCAGCGCCCAGAGAAGAGCCGCCCTTAGCTTCGTCGCCCCGCTTTCCCGGAGCAGCCGGGGGGCGTCTCCCTCCTGCAACTCTCAGGCGAAAGCCGAGTCGCCCGAGAAAGGTCCGGGGAGGAAGATGGACCCTGGCAGGGAAACGCCTCTTTTGCACTCCTTTGGGCGGCATTTCTTGGCGCCTCGGAGGGGAGCCCTTCCCGTTGCACCCCCGCCGACTAGCCCGCGGGATGTCCCCGGCTGGGGCTAAGGGGGGGGCAGAGGGTTTCCAGCAGCTCCCCCCCCCCCAATTATCCTGGAAAGGTCCCTCCAAGACAAGGGAATCACTTGGGGGACATTGGAAGGCAGCGGAGGGTGCAGCACTGCAGAGTTGTCGAGGGGAGCTAACCGAATCCGCCCGCCCCTTTCCCAGACCACCCCTCTTACTTGCGGGGGTGTGTGTGTGTGTGAGGGAGTGGCAGAACCCCTCCGATTTTCCCCTGGAAAGCAGACTCAAAACAAGCCAAGAAGTTCCAGTCGTTTGGACACGAGCCAGCCTCTCTACCTCGCCCCTGGTTCCTTTCCCACAGGGCCGCAACACACCCGTGTTCTCTTGCAAACCCGGAGGCGGAGTCCAGATCTGCGGGAGAGGGCCGGACGGGACTGCGCCACTGCGGACCCTGGGAGGGGAGTCGAGAACATCGCCTCGCTCCCTCCCTGAAGGGCTAGTTTTCTATGGCGAAGGGAGATTAGTACTGCCCGCTCTTGAGGATGTAGGTATACAATCTAACCCGGCAACTATCAAAGTTTCCGACCGTGGAGAAGGAAGAGGAGCGATGCAAAGTGGGGCAGGCAGAGCCAAGTCCACCCCATGCAAAAGGCCCGCCAGGCCACCGACAGGGGAGCGGGTGTGTGTGTGTGGGGGGGGGATGTCCTTGTTTGCTGAGTCATCGTGCCCCCCTCCCCCAAAGGCACGGGCGCACCCCGGAGGGGCAGCCTTTGGCCAATGCCACGCCCCCCCCCCAGAGGCCGCTGGCCTGGAGCAGGGGAGGCAGCCAGCTGGCACCTCCCTTAGGGCACCAGAGCCAAAGGTTGGGAAAGTTGGGAAAAGGATGAAAAGGAAAAAAATGAAGATTTGTAAAAAATAAATAAATAAATGATAAAACGAGTGCAAATTGATCATGGTGCACCCTAGCCTTATCTTCTATTTTTTGTTGGCAAGGTGCAGTGGTATAGGCTATGTGTAAAAGTAAAATGCATGTGTTTAAAAGTAAAATGATGGAGCCAAATTCAGTTGTCTTGACAGTCATTTCAATGAGGGGGCACCAAGATTGGTCAGTGCTTAGGGCACCAGTGAGTCTTAATCGCCCCGGGCAGGTCCCATCTCACCTGGGCTCTGAGTCCCCTGCCAGGCAGTGCAGGCCCGCAGCAGGTGGCAGGGTGAGGGGGAAGAGCTGGCACTGCCGCCTGCCCGCTCTGGCAGGAAGGAGCGAAGGCATAAATGAGACTTTGTCAAGCCAGCCCACCTGTGTCATAAAATGTAATGCCAGGTAGCGGAGATATAAACTTTATAAAGGACACAAACACAAAGGGGTTTTTTTAAAACTTAAAATAAAAACATGCTTAAAGCATCAGCACTCTTGCAATATTTTGTTTATTTAACAGTGTCTGATAACTGACACCTCTTGCTCTGAATTATGGCATCAAAATGTGCTGTTTGCAATCTGGAGGATACTGTTCAGGTGTGTATCTGTCAGCTGCAAACCTACTTTTGATTTATTGACATTCACCACAGAAATCTCATGCTCAGAGTTCTGAGTCCAGGACCCAGGTTAGAACACGAAATGGCTGAGTGATTAAGAGAGCCTGGCGAAGCAAGCTATGATGCAGCAGCAGTGGCAACAGAACTGGAAGCAGGAGATGATGGAAGCCCTCCAGGGCCCTGACCCGCCCCCGGGCCACATGTCTGACAACCCTGTATGAGGGAGTCTGGCAGGTGAGTTGTCTCGGGCTGCCAGCTTCAGATTGGGAGGTCTGGGGGAGGGTCCATCCTGGGAGGGAGGGTTTTTGAGGGGATCCAAAGTGGCCCATTTCTCCAGGGAAACTGATCTCTGCTGCCTGGAGATCAGTTGGAATTCTGGGAGATCTCCAGGCTCCACCTGGAGGCTGGCAATCTTGAATTCTCTGCCGGGCAGATGGAACAAATCTCAGTCAGCCTTCCCTAAGATTCCCTCTTTCTCGCTTGCAGCCCCTGTCCCTCCTCCTGCATGCCATGATGACGTCCACTTTCATCATCACCTGCTTGTCCAAGGTTTCTTCTTGGTCCACGTCACAGGCTGCAGGGTTACCATGGAGAATGACAGTAAACATTCTTGCCTCGTCATCCGTCAGTTACGCAATCCTGCCTCATAGCCCTGAGTTGTGCAGTCCTTGCCGGACAGCTTCCTGCCGAAGTGACAGATGACAAACAGTGTGCTTAAAAGAATTAATTGGGATTTGTTTTCCAAGCATCATGGCAGGTAGGACATTCTTAGGACTACTTTATTTATATATTTATTAAATTAGATTTACTAGGCTGCCTTTCCCTAGAAACAGGGCTCAGGGAGGCTTATAACAAAATAATGTACAAATCT
>JAPDNY010000856.1:0-23209 GCA_029375565.1 Gekko gecko
ATACCTTCCATCAGGTAAAACTGACAGGTGCCACGCTCCCTTTCAGGGGATCGAATAAAAAACTGACAGGTGCCACGCCCCCTTTTATACATTCCATCAAATCAAAAACTGACAGGTGCCACGCCCCCTTTAAGGGGATCGAATAAAAAACGGACATGTGCCACGCCCCCTTTCTGGGGATCAAATCAAGAACTGACAGGTACCATGCCCCCCCCTTTCTGGGCAGAAGTCCCACCAGGGCACCCCTCCTCCACCACCCACCCACCCCAATCCCATCCCACACTGTGGTACCCTTCCCTCACTCCCCCCTGCCTCCCCAATGGACAGCCATTCATTGGTAACAAAGTAGGGAGGAGTTATGGTTTGTCAGCCATGGTTGCTGGAAGGAGGTTGTAGCAAGGGGGGGAAATGGCTGGTGTTGGGGGTGGGGGGGTTGTACCATGGGAGGGGTGAGTGGAAGACTTAAAAAAAGAGAGAATGGCAGGGCATTTGTGTGTGTTTTACAGAGAAGAGTGCTTTGGAAATGTTGGGAGACTGAAAGGTGTGTGTGTGTGTGTGTGTGAGAGAGAGAGAGAGAGAGAGAATTAGTTTGCAAACAGCTCCCCCCACCTTTAAAGGGGTGGCAGATCTGATTGAGAGCGTAGAGTCCCTCTCCCCACAGCGCCCTTCAAAAAAGCAATCAGCTTTTTACAAAAAATACAGTTTAAACAGCTACACGCAGGGTCCTTCTAAAAGTTTTAGCAAAGGGAGGCAAAACTTGCCAGGAAAACAGCCCACGGCACTGGTTTCTAGTTTCCATTTTAAGCCATTCAGCACACAAGCAGCAGTTTTAACCCATAACCTTAGTTAGTTTGCAAACAGCCTATTTTTTTTAAAAAAAAGACAAGCGGCAGTTTTTTACTTACCGTGAGAGAGCAGAATGCCATAGTCTCTTCCCCCCATTCCCGTTAAAGCATGCAAGCAGCAAATCCACACACACACCAGTTCTATTCTTTTTAAAAGAGAAATAAATAGTGCAAAATGAGAGAATCCTCAGCTAAAGTTTAAAAAATCCTTCTTAAAATAAAGCCAGCCTGTGGAAAGTACAACCGTGCATCCCTTTCAACGTTTTTTAGCAGAATGGCTTCCAGAGTGAGAGTCCAACCCGCGCTCGCTAGTGGGTGGGGTTGGGGGTGGGCAAAGGAGGCAGCCAATTAGATAGGAGCTTGAAGGAAATGCAGAAGGCAGGAATTTTTGCAATCTCATGAACGGGCTTCTGTTGAACCCCCCCCCCAACTAAGCACGCACTTCAAGATTCCATGTGTGCATAAACACTTCCCCCACCCCACAGCCAGAGTGTTTGGGGCATCATTGTGTCAAGGGGCTGGGTTGTTTCCCCACTCACTTCCTCTCTTACCTGCCTCCCAGAGCCAGGCTGTGTCACTGACAACAGTGTGCTTGCTGACTGGTTATTTGAGGTGTCTATGCAACAGGGGGAATCTGCCTCAATGTGAAATTACTTTTTTGAGGCATCTGTGTGCTAAGGTCCCCATCCTTTTACAAAGTAGCACATACTCCCCCCTCTTTCTTTTCTTTGTGCATTCTGTATGAAATGGAAATAAAATGATAAGGAACTGAAATAAAAGCACATGCCATGTTGTGTGCAGCCCCTCCCCCTCCTCACAGTGTACCCAAGTCGGTCTCTTTCCCCTTCTGTGTGAAGTGAAATAAACCCTGAGGAAATAAATCATAGGAAATTGCAATAAACAAAAAACACAGGTTTTCCAGTTTTGGGGAGCCCTCCTTCGTCACGCGGGCGGTTCTGGGGAGCCCTCCTTCATCACGTCCGGCGACATTTAATTGTGCCAATGAGCACTGGAAGGGGTGGTTCCAGGGTAGCAGAAATAAAAGGACAAGCCGGACTGCGTGCCATCAACGCCATCTTTAAAAAGCTACCAGCTTTCACGTCCCTCTCTGCCAGAAGCAAAGAATGGATTCTCAGGACCTGAACAATTTGCAAGGTATGTTGAGGGATCTGTTTTCTAAACAATTTAATCCTAATAGAGGGCAGAAAAAAGAGTTCTTTTTCACAAGCTATTCTGTTCTTTGCTTATAGAAATTCTTGATCAAGATATGAACACAGGTACGCAGTCCCTGGATCTTGTGGCAGCAGCCCTGGCATATGCCTTGCAAGCACCTGTGGAGTTGCAGCAATATATCTCTGATGAAAACGGTAAATTCTGGCAAGGGTTTTTTTTTTTTTGGGGGGGGGGGGTTCTGTTGTTCAAAAAGATGTCAAACTTTAGGATTAAGTTTTTCTGTCTTTGTCAGAGGTCATTTCTGATGGAGAATCCCCAGCAGCAGCCCTCCAGCAATCGATGACTACTTTAACAGCCAGACCTGCATACAGGGAGCCTGGTAAGAATAAATAATCTCATCTAGTTCCACACATGCAGGCAGGGTTTTTAAATGTTTGTATTTTTAGAATTTTGGAATTGTGCCGTGTTTTATTTGTAATTTTCAGAATTTCGGGATTCTGCTGTGTGTTGTTTGTGCAGGGTTTTTAAAAATGCTTGTATTCATTGAACTTTCTTTTATGTATTTCCAGTTATATTGTAAGACACCAAGGACTTCTTGTAGGTGATTAGGCAGTTAGAGGTTTAATGACAAACAAGTGCATGTGCAGGGGTCAGTTTTTTTATTTCTGTCTCTGTGTTTTCCAGATGTTGTGCCTGGACCATCCCATGCTACACCACGGAGGTGGGAAGGTAGCGACCCACAGAGATGCACAGCACTCACCATAGGCCAGCAGGAGGGTCCTACCCCTAAAAAGAGAAAGGCTGACACCACGAGAACTGATGAAGACCACTCTAACAGGCAGAGAGAGTTTTGCACACTTGTTTATGAGTCTGTGGCACGGATGAAAAAGAAAGAGATAATGCTAGAAAAAGAGCATCAGGCTCTTCAGGTAGAATCTGAGCAGCTCTACAACATGATCCATCAATATGCATGTGAAGCATTTAAACGTTTTAACCCCTATTCTGACGGTGGTAGTACCAGCATGCAGGTTGGAGGAACCCTGCCTGAACATGACTCTGAAGTAAATGAGCCATCAGAGAGCTCTCCGTTAATGCCGTCTGTTAATGCCGATGGGGTGGGAGGAGAGGAAGAGAGGCATGCACCTTCCCCATCTCCCCTGAAGTCTCTGCTAGTACCGATAGGGTGGGGGAAGAGGAGGGAGAGGGATGCACTCCTCCCCACCACCTCCTGAAATCTATGTGGAGCATGTCAGGGGGTGGCAGAGACCTTATGATAGATTCCAATCCTTGGTGATCAGTGAGGAGTTCCGCTTTGTGAATTTAGACTGTGTGCGCTCCTTTGCTCACGCCATTGAGACATTAACACAAGGGGTTCAGGAGGTTTTAAATGGGATTAACAGGCTTGTGCAGGAAGGAGATTTTGTTCAACTGCGGATAGAGGGCGGAGGGCTACAGAATCCATTGTTTTCATTTAAGAAAAAAAGAACCAGCTAAATGCTTCAGAGTTTTTTGACTTGGTGGTCAGCATGCTGCAAAGCAACAGAGAGGTTCTGAGCAACGATACGTTGCGTTTAATCGTGACTATATCCAAACCACCGAGGGGTGGTGCTCTCCGGAGAATCAAATCTATCCCTTACAGTGCAATCATTGAAAAAAAGAGGCACTTTTTGGTAGATTTTTCCTATCACAGCAATAACCTCTGCTTTGCGGTAGGGCTCATGGGTGTTATGAAAAAAAGAGCCGGGGACCCCACCGATGCAGAGCTCTTAGAGGCTGCTAGGAAATTACACACTGAACTGGGATGGTCTGATCGGAAAAAGGTGGGTCTCAATGACATATCTGTTGTTGAGGAGCATTTAAAAATAAACATCAGGGTGGCGTTGTGTTCAGAGCAGGGATGGGCCATATTTAAAACACAGCCTTCAAGATATCCAGACACTTATTTTCTACTAATGCACAATGAACATTATTATGGCGTCTTGAATATAAAAGCATTTATGGGTTCAAGAAATTACTGTGACTATTGTCATACCCTGTACAATCATAACCATAATTGTTCTCAATTTTGCAGAATGTGTGGCACCTCTGAATGTAAAAAAATCCTAGGTATCCCTCAGAAATGTCCTAATTGTTGTTTCTACTGTAGCAGCGAATTTTGTTTAAATGACACGGCGAGTTAGCAGCCCAGAACCAAATTAAATGTCCCTCCAGGGTATGGTGTAAAAAATGTAGGTCTTACAATGGCATGGATCACCAGTATGAAGAGTGCCGAGGGAGGGTCTGTAAGCAATGCGGTGGGGGGTTGAGGGAAGATGAAGATTTCCACAGACTGTGTTACTTAGAACCTCTGAAAGAACCGCCCGTTTCGGCAAAGTACATATTTTCTGATTTTGAATGCACTGAAGACGATGGGGAGCACAAGCCCAATTATGTCTTTGCTAAAGCCTTAGGGGAAGACAAATAATGGCGCGCATGCGGTAAAAGTTGGGAATTTAAGGGTGAAACATGCGTGTATCAGTTTGTTAACACAATTACCAAGCAGAAACAGTTTAGACAAACGACTTTTATTGCGCACAACGCTAAGGCTTATGATTCTTACTTTATCGTTAAGCAGCTGATTGAAGAGAGGATGGATCCTGAACTGACTGCCATAGGGGTAAAGTTGATGTGTGTGAGTATAAAAAGCCTCAACATAAAATTCATTGATTCTCTGAACCATCTACCAATAACATTGGCAAAACTTCCCAAAGCTCTAGGTTTTGAGGGGTCTAAAGGCTACTTTCCTCATTTTTTCAACACAGAGGAAAATCAAGCTTATGTGGGTCCATTACCTGATCCCCAATACTATGGGGAAGACCAGATGATGCCTCAAGAGAGGGAGGCTTTCTTAAAATGGCACAAGGAGAACAAAGCTATGACTTTTGATCTCCAAAAAGAACTAGCTTTTTATTGCCAGCAAGATGTCCTCATTTTGGAACAAGCTTGTACTTTGTATAGATCTGAGATTATGAACATGACATCTCAGGACTCCCTCTGCATAGACCCTCTACAATACCTCACATTGGCAGGTGTCTGCTTAGCCATGTATAGGTTTAATTTTCTGGCACCTGTCTCTGTGGCCATCCCCCTCCGGATGACTATCACAGGGAAATAAAAAGGTTTTCATCCGCCTCTATACAGTGGCTCTGCTACATAGAACACTCTGGAAAGGTCCAGGTCCGTCATGCACTAAAGGGGGATGAATTTAAGGTAGGAAAGTATTCCCTAGATGGGTATGCTGTGGTGCGTGGTAAAACTACAGCTTTTAATTTTAACCCCTGTTACTGGTATGGGTGTCCACAATGCTATGATCCTCACAAATTCAACAAGGCAGCCGGGAAACTGTTTCATCACCTTTACTGCGCTACCAGGCAGAGAAGTGATGACCTTAAAAGAATGGGATTTGAAGTTGTGAGCATCTGGGAACACGAGTGGAATAACCTAAAAACCACAGATGAGTCTGTGAACACCTTTCTTAAAGCCGCACAGTTTCCTGATCCTCTAGTTCCTAGAGACGCCCCCTTTGGGGGCCGTACTAACGCCATCACCCTCTACTACAAAGCAGAGGCAAGGGAGCAGATCCACTATTATGATTTTACCAGCCTGTACCCCTTTGTGAATGCTAGGAAAATGTACCCTCTAGGTCACCCTGAGATCATTCAGAATGATTTTGCACCTCTCTCAGAATACTTTGGGCTGGCAAAGGTTAAAGTCTATCCCCCGAGAGGGCTCTTTTTCCCCGTGCTGCCTTCCAAGGCTAATGGGAAGCTTTGTTTTACGTTGTGCAGGACCTGTGCTGAAACAAAACAACAGGAAACATGCACTCATAGCGATGAGGAGAGGGCTCTAGTGGGGACGTGGGTCACTGAGGAGTTACAAGTGGCTCTGGCCAAAGGCTATAGGGTTGTGAAAATCTTTGAGGTGTGGCATTATGAGAGGAAATCCAGGGAGCTGTTTGCAAAATACATTAAAAAACATCTCAGACAAAAACAGGAATCTTCAGGCTACTCAGAGTGGTGTGTGACAGATGCCGATAAACAGAAATACGTCAATGATTTTTATAAAAAGGAGGGGGTCCTTTTACGTCCCTCCCATATAACTCCAAACCCCGCAAAGCGTCAGATCGCTAAACTCTTTCTCAATTCTCTGTGGGGTAAATTTGCACAGAGAACAAACTTGCCAACCACCGAAATCGTGAGAGACACAGATCGCTTTTTTGAACTGCTATTTTCAGACAATTACGAGGTTGCCAGTTGCAGTTTCATCAGCGAGGATGCAGCCTGTGTATCTTGGAAACACGCTAGGGACCGTGTGACATCTCCCGGCTACACGAATGTGTACATAGCTGCTTTCACTACCGCTTATGCAAGGCTGGAGCTCTACAATTTGCTCGACCGGTTAGGGCAGCATTGTTTATATCATGACACCGACTCTGTGATATTTGTGAGCAATAATGGTGACTGGAACCCCCCTCTGGGAGATTATTTAGGGGAGCTAACGAGTGAAGTCCCTGCAGGTCAGCATATAAAGGAGTTTGTTTCTGCAGGCCCAAAGACTTATGGCTACAGGCTGTCAGGAGGGGAGGCATGTCTGAAAGTAAAGGGCATTACACTAAATGTCGCTAATAGGGAAAAGATTCATTTTGACAGTTTGAAGGATTTGGTTTTCACACAAGTTTCTGGTTCTGAGCCTGGCGAGATCACAGTGAATCACCAGGGCATCGTTAGAGACAAACAGAAGTTTGTCATTAAAACAAAAAAATCTTTAAAAAACTCAGAAGCTGGTTTACGACAAGCGGGTGCTCAGAGAGGGTTTTAAGAGCACGCCCTACGGCTACTGAAATGGATACAAGGTGGTGCCACCCTTTCTCAGCCATCCTTGCGGGCCCCAGTAACTGTGGGAAAAGTTATTTTATAAAAAGCCTGCTTGTGAATGTAAATTCTACACTTTCTGTCATGCCTGAAAATATTGTGTGGTTTTATGCTTGTTGGCAACCGTTGTATGAAGAATTGCTCAGACGTTTTCCCTTTATAAAGTTTGTAGAGGGTTTGCCCTCCAACTTGAATAATGATGAAATGTTACCTTGTTATAAAATAAACCTCGTTGTTGTGGACGATTTGATGGCGTGTGCTTCTGATAGCGGTGAAATCGAAAACACTTTCACCAAATATGTTCACCACAGAAATCTGAGTATTATTTACATCGTGCAGAATCTATTCTGCCAAGGCAAGAGCAGCAGAACTATCAACCTGAACACCAAGTACATGGTGTTATTTAAAAACCCACGAGATACATTACAAATAGCAACTCTGGCCAGGCAGATGTACCCAGGGAAAGCGGCCTTTTTTATGGAGGCTTATGAGGATGCCACAGGAAAGCCCTTCGGGTACCTGGTAGTGGATTTAAACGTGACCACACCAGAGTCCTACAGGCTGCGCACCGGCATGTTCCCCCCTGACCTCCCAGTTTGCTATGTTATTAAAAAAACAGCCGGGGGGATTAAAAGACGCTGATACACAACGCCTCAGAGCTTTTAAGAAGAGGGTGCCTGCCACAACGGAAGCATGTCGGCCTGCTTTAAAAGAAACGGGACTCTCCTGAAACTCGTCTCAAAATCTCCCCTCGCCTGAGGAAAGCTATTTTGTGCGCCGCTCCAAATGATCTAATCAAGGCTATTGAGGAGATAGCTCTAAACACACTAAAAGGCATCATCCCTCTGTCACAGCGCCAGAAGACAGTCCTGCAAAAAAAACGTACAGTCATCAAATCTCTGAGCAGCTCTAAAATCCCTCTGACAAAGAAGAAGAAGCTGGTGAGGCAACAGGGCGGTTTTATCAGCTCCCTGTTGGGCTTTGCTCTGCCCCTGATTACCAGCTTTTTAACTCCTTCCTGATGGAGCATGCGGAGAAAATGTATCTGGTCCCTAGCCAGCAATTAGAACGCCTAACCATTCCACGTCCCCCAGAGGGTGAACCCATCAGGCACACGGCCGTACGCTCTCTAGATAGGGAGATGAAAACTGTTCTAGAGAGAGGGGACTTGTCTGAATATGAGAAAGCCAAACTCTACGGCTCTCTCCTTCAGAAATATCTAACGCATGTCAGAATGGGGAGGAAGAGAAAACCAAGTTGAATCTGTATCTCCCGCAACCGGCGTCAATGACAGACCCCGATGAAAAGAATGCACCTGGATTTGAAGAGGTGCTAGAGAATCTGCCACGCCGATACAGGAACAACGCTCATGTGCTGCTAAAGAAAATGACTCAAAACAGAAAAATTGCCTCTTGGGATGAAAGGGGAACTTTTCTTTATAGAGGGGCCCCAGTCGCTGGAAGCAACCTGCAGGACCTCGTCAAGGCAATTACTCAGACGCATCCTCCCTCTTCTGTCTCACAGCCTAAAGGCATGGATGTGTTTATGATGGCTCTGGCTGAACTCAACGTTCCCTCATCGGTCGCTGGCAACCTGACTACTAGAAAAATGTTAGAAGACTTGAAAAGCCCTCAGCCACCCATTTTAAAGCGCACACCTGTTAATTCTTCTAAAAAACAAAAGCTTTCACCCCTCCCTGTTTCCTCTAAAAGAAAAAAACATAGAGTGTCAAAGTGGTTGACTAATGAAAAATAAATTCTTTGAAATGCAAACCTTTGTCTCTGAGTGATTTTTGGGAAAAAAAGATGCATTTACTCGTATTAAGATTCCAACAGCCTTTTATTAGGGGCACAAGAAACACAGGTTTGGGCAGGTGTGTACATATTTGGTAAAGTCCATGAATTCTTCTGGGTGCTTTTCACAAAACTCATGACCATTCTGTCATTTTGCTCGGGGTTGGGGGAATACATCTTCACGATCGCGTGAAAGGAGGTGCCTCTGCAGCAGTGATGGAGAAAAAACAGGCAGTGATGACCGCAGGTGGTTGATGCCGGTCCTTGGAACCTCTTCCGATGAAAATGAATCTCCTCAGAATTTTTGTTTAAAAAATTCATAATAGTTGGGGGAAAGAGATAGCTAGAGGGTGCATTTCCGTAAGAATCGAAAAACTCTGAGGTGCTATGGTCTGGGAGGTAGATCGCCAGCCAGTGTTCCCCAGGGAGGTTGTGGGGGTGCGTGTTTACCACTAAAGAGACGGGTCTCCGGGTCACTGCTTTGGTGGGGAGCCAATCGCTGGGGAAGACTCCCAGGAAGGTTTTCCTGGTGTGAGGGCTGTCAAGCAAGCCGTGTGATAACTGGATCGTGTCCATGCTACATGTAGTCAAAGAGCACGTTGTGGTTGTGGTTGATCTCGATGACATTGTCAAACACTCCGTACACGATCAAATTCACAGTATGGGGCAGAGCCGCTGCAAAATGTATCTCCGCTCTCAGGTTCCCCGTTTTGATCAGGGAGTAATGGTCTCCGCACTCCTGGTCAGGAGAGAGATCAAAAGCAAACAGGGTGTACCCTACCCGGTAACCATCACGGTCTATTAAGATAGGTCTATCCTGTAGGTGCTTTCCCGCAGTTTGCACGAGGCTCATGTATTCTCTCACGTTGTTTTTCGCTGCAAAGTCAGGCTGGAAGGGCTTGGAGGGGACCTGCTCTCCATCCACGTACAGAACTACAAAGTTAATGTTGTAATGCTTAAAGTTAAAAGGGTTTTTGGTGTAACTGCTGCTGAAAGCATCATTGTCCACCAAACCCATGACCACCATTTTGGGGAGCTGACCCAAAAACAGGTTGTCTTGATTGCTCACACGTGCACCGGCTGGAATACTGAACACCTTCATGCCAACACGGTCCACGGGATATTTTGCTGTTGATGTCAGCAGAGCTTCGGCGTGAGCCAATCGGACGCTGGGGGCAACTTTCACCCTTTTCACAAAGAGAGAGGCTGAATCCAGGTGAAGCTTAAACTGTGCTCCCGCAGCCTCCCGCTCATCAGGCAGAAAGTGTCTTTGTTACGTGTTAATCTGATTTTCACATCTACTCCATTTAAGAGCAGTTTTTCTTGAAAAAATAGGTCTGCATGGAGGTGCCCTAAGAGGTCTACCATCCTGCTCCCTGCGGTCAGCTTCGCTCTCATGCCAAACCCCGAGTTGGGGGCATCCTATTTGATGGTGTTGTCCAGCTGCCCCGGTGTATCCTTATAAAAGCCCCCTGCGGAAAATTGGGTCACTAGGCTTTCCCCGCTGTAGTTGAGCAATGTTTCGATCATCGCCCTGTAGGGATAGCAATTGTTACTCTGGCTGATCAGGCGGTCTTCCCAGGGTCACGTCCAGTTGGCTGAAGATGGTGGCGATAGGGTAGTTCACCAGCATCACTCTTGTGTCCTCGCCAATGTCTGTGCCATCTTCTCGAGTAATTTTACATTTCACATACAAGAGGGTATTATTTAAATCGAGGTAATCTTCCCCATTCCCGGCTATGAAAAACTCTAGAGGTGCCGATCCTGCAAGGGCTGAAAGGGGTGGGACTTTGATATACAAGCTCTTCTCGATGCTGGTCTGGGTCGGGTCTATCTGGAAAAGGTCCAGTTCAGACTTTACGCACTCTTCCGAGCTACAGTGGATGAAAGCCATGGCTGTTTATAGAACGTCCTTGAGCCCTTGGCGGAGTTGCTTCTTCTTGTTGTTCTTTCCTCTCCCCTTCCTCATGGCTCTCTGCTTCGTAGTGCCCCCGCGACTCCTTTTAACGGGACTTGGGGGGCCCTTGCACATGGTTGACTGCTTTCTTTTAAGACCACCCCTTCTTTTAAGATACAGGAAGCCCGACCCTTCCTGGGGTCCGAGTTTATTCATAACTCTGTTGGTCACATGGCTCACGACGTCTTGAGCAATATTGTGAGCAGCTGATTTCAAGTGCAGCTTGACAATGTCCACCCCTTTTCTAAAAAGTGGCACGGCCATTCGAAAAAGCCGTCGGAAAATACCTCCCACCCCCGCCCCGTACATAACGGGCGCGCCATGAAATCCGGGGAGAGCATGACCTGCCTGAGATCTGTAATATTTCCTAATCATCATGGGATCCCCGTAATCTTTCACAATCACCATTTTTTCCGCGGGCGAATGTGCAATCTCACAATGACTTTCCCGTAGCGAAATGGCACTGGGCTGTTCTGATCCGTCTTTATCTCTATGCTGATGGTTTCGATGTGGTGCTTATTGACCGGTACGTAGTGGGTGTCAGGTTCAAAAGCAAGTAGGTCCAGGCATTCTTTTCAAAAAGAAAGGCTTTTATTGGATTACCATGCTAAAACCCACAGTAGGAGGTCATTGTCAGGAATGGCGGTAAAAGCAATGCAAGCAAACTTATAGTGTGATGCATAATAGCGACTAGCAAATAAGCTTTGAGCGTGCGCGCGGGAAACTCCCGGCGGGAGATATACTTCATGAGCGGGAGACGACTCCCCCCCTCCCTTCACCTTCCCAGAACTGGAAAATTCTCATCAACACAATAATAGCCCAAAGCCTACATTCAAGGCCACCGTGATAAGGAAGAGCGGCAGGGAAGAAGCTCCCACGTTACTGCCTGCATACCTACGCAAGCGCAAAGCGGGTTAGGGAACACATAACAATGGATTCAGTGAGAAACATCAAATAAGCTTTTTTTTTTTTACATTCTGCCCTTCCCAAAATACCACCCACCCACCACTCAGGAAGGAGAGAACAGAGGGGCCCCTGGTTTAGTCGGGAAGCGGGTGTGAAAGTCCCTCAGTTGATCAGAAGCATTTATATCAGATAGTTTCACCCATTCCCTGTGTTGAGGCCCAAAATGTACCCATTCAATAAGGTAATACAATTGTCCACGGAGAATTTTAGAGTCCAAAATGTCAGCTATTTCATAGTGTTCCTGAGCATCAATCATCAGTGGGGGCGGGGGTGCCGGAAGCTCTGGATGCCACTTAGTCAGGGTTGATGCTGGCTTGAGGAGGCTGTAGTGGAAAACTGGATGAATAGCTTTTAGAGATTTAGGTAAATCCAGTTGAACAGTCACTTTATTTATACAGCGAACCACTTTAAACGGACCAATATATTTCCAAGCAAGTTTTCGCGATTGCTGTGACAGCCTCAGGTTCTTAGTAAAAAGATATACGGAATCCCCCGGCTGAAGGTTCCAGCCACCCGCCCGTTTTTTGTCAGCTTGTTTTTTATATTGTGCCTTGGCCTCATTTAAGGTCTCGACAATCATTGGCCAAGATTCCTGGAAAGATTTACACCATGCTGTGGCTTTCCCACCAGACTCCCCTGGTTTCAAAAACGGAAGAGGGGGCTGTCATAGCCCATGGCAGCTTTGAAAGGAGACATTTTTGTGGAGGCATGCCAAGCGTTGTTATACGCAAACTCTGCTAAAGGCAACAAATCTACCCAATTGTCTTGTTGATAGTTTGTGAAACACCTTAAATATTGTTCTAAGGTTTGGTTAACTCTTTCCGTTTGCCCATCGGTCTCTGGGTGATAGGCACTACTGAGAGCACGTTCAATACCCATGAGAGCCATTAATTCCGTCCACAGTTTGGAAACAAATTGAACCCCTCTGTCGGAGATTATTTTGAGCGGCAAAGTGTGAAGCCTGGCAATGTGCTGAATGAATGCCTTTGCCAGAATTTTCGCTGTTGGCAGGCTAGTAAATGGTATAAAGTGAGCCTGCTTAGAAAATAAGTCGACCACCACCCAAATGACCGTCATATTTTTGTTGGGGGGAAGATCAGTGATAAAGTCCATGGAAATCACTTCCCATGGTCGGCTCGGGGGTAGGTAACGGCTGTAAGAGACCGGGGTTTTTCCTGCCCTAGTCTTGCAACGGTTGCATGTTGGGCAGGATTGTATGTAGAAGGATAAATCCCGTTTCATTCGGGGCCACCAGAAACTGCGCTGGAGTAGGTGTAATGACTTCACATACCCAAAGTGTCCAGCAGATTTCGAGTCATGGGCAGATTGTAGTACTTGTAATCGTGTAGCTTCTGGAACAAACAGTTTATTGCCCTTGTACCAGCAACCATTTGGTTTGCATTCTACATCCTCTCGAGCTTTTAATTCAACTGACTCTTGTTCAGTGATGTCAGTGGCAAATTGACTTTCCCATGGCAGCTCCTGACTTGGGGTTGACGGTTGTGATTGCCGGTTTTTGCGGGTGACCACCGCCCCAATTAATTGTTCTGGGGTAAAAAGGGATTCTCTCACCTCCGTTCTTTTACTGAGGTGCTGGGGAAGGCGTGAAAGAGCATCTGCCAAATGATTGGATTTGCCCGGGAAATGGTGAAGGGTAAATTGAAACTTAGAGAAGAATTCAGCCCATCGGAATTGTTTGGCATTTAGATTCCAAGGCTTTCGAAGTACCTCAAGATTCTTATGATCCGTCCAGATTTCAAAAGGTACTCGGGACCCTTCTAACCAATGCCTCCAGGTAATTAATGCTAAGTGTATAGAGGCTGCTTCCTTGTCCCAAATGGGCCAAAATCTCTCAGTATCATTAAACTTTCGGGAAACATAGGCAAGGGGTGCAGTTGCCCTTGGGCATTCTCTTGCAAGATCACCCCCCCATTGCGGTATCAGATGCGTCTACTTGGACAATAAATTTCTTGGTCTCATCTGGATGTGCCAACACGGGTTCGGAAGTGAATAACTGTTTCAGTTGTTCAAAGGCTTCCTGACATTGGGGAGTCCAGTCCAAAATGGCCCCTGGCCTAGATGCGTTAACCCCTCTCCCTTTGGTTTTTAGAAGGTCTGTGAGGGGAGAGCTACCTGGGCAAAATGGGGTAGGAATTGACGGTAAAAATTGGCGAAGCCGAGAAAACTCTGGAGCTGCCGCCTAGTTTTGGGGGTTCCCAATCTAACACATCTTGGACCTTTTCGGGTCCATTTCCAATCCGTTGGATGATATGCGGTACCCTAAAAAGTCAATGCAGCTTTGGTGGAATTCACACTTGGACAGCTTAACAAACAGTTTATGTTCTAATAACGTTCCCAATACTTCCTGAAGTAGTTTTGTGTGAGATTCCTGATCTGGGGTGTAGACCAAGATATCATCCAAATAAACAACCACCCCCTTGAACAAATAGGGGTGCAACACCTCATTTATTAAGTTCATGAAGACCGCAGGTGCCCCTTGCAAGCCGAAGGGCATAACCCGATACTCAAACTGTCCCAGCGGTGTATTAAAGGCAGCCTTATGTTCATCACCTTGCCTAATACGGACCCGAAAATAAGCATCACGTAAATCCAATTTAGAAAATACCTTCCCCTTCGCCACCTCCGCCAGCAAGTCCTTGATGAGGGGCATGGGATAGGCATTGGTTGCAGACACTGCATTAAGACCCCGGTAGTCAGTGCACAGTCTCAGCCCCCCGTCCTTCTTTTTACAAAACAACACGGGTGCTGCGAAAGGGGATGATGCTGGCTGGATAAATCCACGGGCCAGATTTTTATCAATAAATCTGCGTAGTTCTTCCTTTTCCATGGGACTCATGGCATAAATCTTTCCTTTTGGCAATTTGTGGCCAGGAAGAATTTCAATCGCACAGTCCGAGTTACGGTGGGGAGGTAGTTCATCAGCTTCCTCCTCCTCAAACACACGGGCCAGATATCGGTATTCCTTTGGAATGCGGTTAAGATCCTCAGTGGCTAGGCAGACCCGTGGGGGATCATTGCTTGGGGGTTTTCCCCACCCTGGGTCCCATTTATGCTCTGCACATTTCGGGGAGATAAAACGTACGGTCCCTTCGTCCCAAAGTATATATGGATCATGTCCATGCAACCACGGGCTGCCCAACACTAATGGGAACTGGGCTTGGGGGGCTATTACGAAAGAGCGTAGCTCCCAGTGTTCCCCCGTGCCTACCCTTAAGGGAATAGTCTCAAATCGACACGGTTCTTTCATAGGTGACCCATCCATTTGGGTAAAGGTAATTGGGTCTTTTAAACTGACGGCCGCCGCCTCGAGGCCCATTACCATTGATGGGTTCATCAGATCCCTCCCGCACCCCGAGTCAATGAGCGCTCGAACCCTGATATGGGTCATCATTGCTGGATTCATTATAATTACAGTCACAAAGAAAGAGTGAGGGGTAATTGCTCACCAATTTAGGCGCCTCAGGGACAGGGTCCTGTTGTGTAGCGCCATTCACAAACAGGACCGCCGAGGTGCTTGGACGGTTGTTTCCCAGAGCTAGGTCCAGTTTCATAACACGCAATCGGCTTTCCGCTTGCTCGGCTTCCTCCATCCATCCCTGGAGAGTGCGGGGCTGCTTAGAACTGAGGACATTGTTGCGGACCTCTACTGCTAGTCCCATCCGGTATTGTTGGGCCAGCACAGCGTCAGTCCAGTCTCGAATTTTCACTGCATGCCGTTGAAATTCCCGTGAACACTCCCGCATGGTCAGTTTGCCTTGTTTGAAAGTGCGGAGGAAAGCTTCCGCCTTTTGGGCTGCCCCGGGTCCTCAAAACGATTTCTCAAGGCCCACATGAAGTCATCCACATTCCCCAGCTCCACCGCCTCCAGATCATGAAGGGCTACGTACCAGCTGGTAGCGCTTCCCCAGAACCTCGAAGCGATAAATTCCACCTGTTGTTCTTCATCCGGGAACACATAGCCCCATCTCTGTACAAACTTCCCGACTTGTAATATGAAAAAAGACACCGTCTCGGGGTCCCCGTCAAACGTAATCTCCAGCATGTCCTTAGGGCGTATTACCGGAGGAACGGGGCCCAAAATGGGTGCTGGAGCTGGTGGCGGGAGGGGCGCTGGAGCAGGGAGTGGAGGCGGGGGCACAGCTGGCGGCTGGATAGGTCCTGGTTGCCCGGGCCCGGGTCCTCCCAGCACTGGGCCGGCCGGCGGAGGTTGACCCGGAGCTGGCTGGCCTGGCGGCCCCGGGGCTGGTGGACCAGGAGGTGGCTGTCCTGGCAAAATTGGTGGTGTGGGTGCTGGCGCTGGTCTCGGTTGAGTTAGCGGGTGGGCACGAATTGCTTGATCCATCATCTGTGGTAGCGATTGCATCAACTTGCCCATGTCCCGCATCAAACGTCTGGTATCATCTTGAATAGAGTCCATACGAGCATCCGCATCGGGGCTGGATCCCGATCTGGGAGATCCGCGAGACATCCGTCCCTGGGGGAGTCCAAAGCTTCCTCGTGGATCCAGTAAGCTGTCCCGGCTCTGGCTCCCTGGCATGGACCAGGTCGTCTGGGTAGTGTCCAACAGGTTCTTAGTCCAATCGCGCGACCTTCTGTAGGTCACCCCCTTGTCCCAAGGGGTTGGGGCCCCTGGGACGTAGGTCCGTGGGACTGCTCCTCCATGACTCTGTGTTGGCCCGGCCGGGCTGTAGATCGGGAGAGTGTACGAGGCTCCCACTGTGCTGATTGAAGGAGGGGTGACCGGTCCAGCCGTGGAGTGCGGGACGGAAGCTGTTGTTACCGGAGTCGTAGTCACTGGAACAACGGTGGTAACCGGAATGATGGTCACTGGAATTGCCACGGTGGTGACCGGAACCGTGGTTACCGGTGTTCCCCCCAGACTCGCTCATCGTGGTAGAAGGCAGGTACTGAAGGTGGGGAATTAATGAATGATTCCTGACAATTTCTGTCAGGTTCAAAAGCAAGTAGGTCCAGGCATTCTTTTCAAAAGAAAGGCTTTTATTGGATTACCATGCTAAAACCCACAGTAGGAGGTCATTGTCAGGAATGGCGGTAAAAGCAATGCAAGCAAACTTATAGTGTGATGCATAATAGCGACTAGCAAATAGGCTTTGAGCGCGCGCGCGGGAAACTCCTGGCGGGAGATATACTTCATGAGCGGGAGACGACTCCCCCCCTCCCTTCACCTTCCCAGAACTGGAAAATTCTCATCAACACAAGAATAGCCCAAAGCCTACATTCAAGGCCACCGTGATAAGGAAGAGCAGCAGGGAAGAAGCTCCCACGTTACTGCCTGCATACCTACGCAAGCGCAAAGCGGGTTAGGGAACACATAACAATGGATTCAGTGAGAAACATCAAATAAGCTTTTTTTTTTTGACAGTGGGGCTCGTTATAGAAGACCGTGATAAAGTCGTGAGGCTTCCCCTGTACAGAAACACAGCGTAGAAGGGGCACCGCCGTGTCCCCCACTCTTTGGTGTTCTACGATGTCAGTGTACAGGTACAGGGTATTAACCCCCCTGTAATATCTGTGCAGTTCTGGATTTTTTGATGGGAACATTGGGAGGAGCCCCCATCACATAGGCCAATTCTTCACTCATTGTGACAGAGTAAATATCAGACCCGTTAAACCTGAGTATCGCTTGCATTGGATCAAAGTAGAACTGTAGATCGGGGGGAGGCCGCGTCTGTTTTTTGACAGCGCTATTCATAAATTCAACTATGCTGTGAATATCATAGTAGTATCCAGAGCGCAGCTGATATTCCTGATGAACAGCCCCATTAGAAATCTGGAATCTAGCTGGCTTGGTAAATGTGTACCAATTGTGGGGGTAGTGAATTTCCACCAATCCCACCTCCCATTCCCCACGCAACTCCAGTGGCTTAAACATGCACACCGTGAATGAAGCGCTGGTATTTTCAGGAAATAGATCCTTAGAAGCGTTGCTAGGGAGCGTGATGTAAAACCCATCATCTTCCATCCTGCTCTGTGATGTCTTCAGCGGGGACCCAGCTGTTAAATTTAGGTGGCCACCCACTCCACTTGACAAAGAAAAACTTCTTTTTCTTGTTTGTTCGGCTTTTTATAATTTTCTCGATCCTGTATGTTCTGTCTTTCCAATTGCTCACTTTTTGCAGCTCCTCCAGGTAAAAACCTCCTAGGATCGGCTCACTGTCAAAATCTACCAGATGGTACAAGGGCCTCTCACCCCTTCTGACTACCTCTTCTATAATAAAGATTTCATTGGTGAAAGACTGTTCATACCCCTTTTCAAAAGTTCCCTTTGTTCTAGAGACTCTCACTCGTTCTCCCTTTCTAAACAAAAACGGGGCTTCTTTTGCAGGGACTGCTTCATACACGTGTCTCCACACGGCGAGCGCGTTAGAAGGCTTCACGTCTACAGGCCGCTTCTGAATAGTTCTGTGGTAGCTGTGGTTATAGCTTTTGACCAGGTCCTGTAGCACATCCCTATAGTTAAAAGTGTTCTTGGCTGTAAAATACCGCCACATCTTGGTCTTTAAAGTTCTGTTAAACCTCTCCACCACTGCAGCCTTGACTTCATTGTTGGTGACAAAGTGGTGAACTCCGTGATGTTTTAACAGAGCACCCACTTTTTATTGAGAAACTCTTTGCCCCTATCTGTTTGCAGCTTCTGAGGGGTTCGCCCTGACTCTGTGAAAATGCTTTTAAAAGCGACTGACACTTCTTTCCCACCCTTATCTTTCAGAGGCACGGCCCATGCGTATTTAGACAAGATGTCTATCACCGTTAAAATGTAATTGTAGCCCCTGTTGTACTTGGAATATTGTTGAATATCCACCAAGTCCACCTGCCACTGCTCATCAATATCCCCCACGATTACCTTGTTTCTTTTGAAATGCACCCTGGCTGTTTTATGCAAGGCATAGGCATCCTGATCGTCGAGCCACGCTTCCACCTCTTTTCTGCTCACCCGATGCCCCCTCTTAGAAGCCGCCTGAAAAAGAGATTCAACCCCTCCAAAACTTCCAGTCTCCCTGGGGTTAAAATAAATCCCTTTTAATACATCCTGATGATGAACCATGATGCTCCACTCTCTTTTACCACAATAAAAGTATTTTTTATTAGACAACAAATATACAGTCTCAGCCCCCCCACCCCATCTTCACAGCAGTGCAGCATGCCCTTTTATCTCTGCTACCCTGGAACCACCCCTTCCAGTGCTCATTGGCACATTTAAATGTCACCAGACGTGATGAAGGAGGCTCCCCAAAACCGCCCGCGTGACGAAGGAGGGCTCCCCAAAACCGGAAAACCTGTGTTTTTTGTTTATTGCAGTTTCCTATGATTTATTTCCTCAGGGTTTATTTCACTTCACACTGTGAGGAGGGGGAGGGGCTGCACACAACATGGCATGTGCTTTTATTTCAGTTCCTTATCATTTTATTTCCATTTCATACAGAACGCACAAAGAAAAGAAAGAGGGGGGAGTATGTGCTACTTTGAAAAAGGGTGGGGACCTTAGCACACAGATGCCTCAAAAAAGTAATTTCACATTGAGGCAGATTCCCCCTGTTGGATACATACCTCAAATAACCAGTCAGCAAGCACATTGTTGTCAGTGACACAGCCTGGCTCTGGGAGGCAGGTAAGAGAGGAAGTGAGTGGGGAAACAACCCAGCCCCTTGACACAATGATGTCCCAAACACTCTGGCTGTGGGGTGGGGGAAGTGTTTATGCACACATGGAATCTCGAAGTGCGTGCTTAGTTGGGGAGGGGGGGTCAACAGAAGCCCGTTCATGAGATTGCAAAAATTCCTGCCTTCTGCATTTCCTTCAAGCTCCTATCTAATTGGCTGCCTCCTTTGCCCACCCCCAACCCCACCCACTAGCGAGCGCGGGTTGGACTCTCTCTCTGGAAGCCATTCTGCTAAAAAACATTGAAAGGGACGCATGATTCTACTTTCCACAGGCTGGCTTTATTTTAAGAAGGATTTTTTAAACTGTAGCTGAGGATTCTCTCATTTTGCACTATTTATTTCTCTTTTTAAAAGAATGGAACTGGTGTGTGTGTGGATTTGCTGCTTGCATGCTTTAACGGGAATGGGGGGAAGAGACTATGGCATTCTGCTCTCTCACGGTAAGTAAAAAACTGCCGCTTGTCTTTTTTTAAAAAATAGGCTGTTTGCAAACTAACTAAGGTTATGGGTTAAAACTGTTGCTTGTGTGCTGAATGGCTTAAAATGGAAACTAGAAACCAGTGCCGTGGGCTGTTTTCCTGGCAAGTTTTGCCTCCCTTTGCTAAAACTTTTAGAAGGACCCTGCGTGTAGCTGTTTAAACTGTATTTTTTGTAAAAAGCTGATTGCTTTTTGAAGGGCGCTGTGGGGAGAGGGACTCTACGCTCTCAATCAGATCTGCCACCCCTTTAAAGGTGGGGGAGCTGTTTGCAAACTAACTCTCTCTCTCTCTCACACACACACACACACACACACACCTTTCAGTCTCCCAACATTTCCAAAGAACTCTTCTCTGTAAAACACACACAAATGCCCTGCCATTCTCTCTTTTTTAAGTCTTCCACTCACCCCTCCCATGGTACAACGTCCCCACCCCCAACACCAGCCATTTCCCCCCTTGCTACAACCTCCTTCCAGCAACCATGGCTGACAAACCATAACTCCTCCCTACTTTGTTACCAATGAATGGCTGTCCATTGGGGAGGCAGGGGGGAGTGAGGGAAGGACAATTCTTGGCAGAATCACAACAAGAAATAGTAAAACACCCACCAGATTGGTTCATACTGCACTCACTGATCATGAGCAGGAAGCCAGTTTCTTGACAGACTGTTCAGCTGTTTGTGAGCAGCTTGAGCCTGTTTGGTGGTCTACTTTTTCAGTATCTTCAAACAGAACAGTACAGTGCAATTGCCAGCAAAAGTAATTTTTTTCCCACCATAGAGAACAATGGAGGGAATAGGGGCAACCTGTTTGGGGGCCCATAGAATTGAACCCCTGGTCCAATGTTCTTGAAACTTGGTGGGTATCTTGAGGAGAGGCTCCACCAGCTATCCTGTGAGTTTGGAGCCTCTCCCTCAAACCCCTCCCCTCCAGCCCCCAGAATATACCCTATGTTTTCACCATTGACTTCAATGGCCCATAGGATATAATGGGGCCGAATTGCCGCCAAATTTTTCATTCCCTCCTTTCCTTCTTCTCTCTTTTCCTCTTTCCCTCCTTCTTTCTTTCTTTCCCTCCTTCTTTCTTTCCTCCTTCTTTCTTTCCTCCTTCTTTCTTTCTTTCTTTCTTTCTTTCCCACCTTCTTCTCTTCTCTTTTTTCCTCCTTTCCCTTTCCCTCCTTCTTCCCTCTCTTTCTTTCCCTCCCCTTTCCTTCTCTTTCTTTCCCTCTTTCTTCCTTCTTTCCTTCTCTCTCTCCCTCTCTCTCTCTATCCTTCCCTCTTTCCTCCTTCTGTGGCCCAACTCTCATGAGAAGGAGTTTAAATTTTAAACCCCTTCTCTCTTAGCTCCCCCACCCAGACCAGCTGGGGAAGAGAAGGGGAGGCTTTTGAAGATGCCTCCCCCCCTTTTGCTTCCCCTTCTGACATCACTTCCGGTGATGTCAGGGGGCATGGCATATGCTAATAGCCTAATAGCTCATTAGCATACCATAAGCACATTTTGCTGATTGGGGGAGGACCCCGCAGCGCCAGCACCGCATTCGGCAGTGGAGCAGAGCACAGCCAATCACACCGCTGCTGCCTTCTGCCCAACACGGGTTGCTCCCGGCTTTTCAGCTGTGTGTTCAGACTCCCCGGAAGCGGAGAAACACGCGACACACGCGGGCTTTCAGATTTGCTATGGGTTTTATCAGGTATCTTTTTAATCTGGCGGTGAAGCGCAACAGCACGGGTTGGCTACGGGACGCCAGGCAGATGTGCCTGTGTGAATGCCCCATTTACTCCAGGATTGAGTCGTAGCTGGCCCAGGTCCCTACTGGGGCAAATTACCATTCTGAATTCAGCCCCAAACTTATCAAGACACAGAACAAGATTGCAAGCAAGCAGATGCACCTCACAGAAAGACCCATACACAAAAAAAGAGAGCCAAAACTGATACAGAATAGAATAAAAGAGCTACTAAAAGACAAACAAAAACTGGAATCTTCAAAGTTGTAAAGAAAAAAAAATACTCCAAAGAGAAACAGAATTCATGGAATCCTCAATCACTTCAAGAATGGAATATAGATGGTGAGTCCTAAGAGAAACGTATCCCTCATAAGGGCAAAAGATATAGAATTAAGACTTTTCTGAAGAGAAGAAACCAGAAAAAGAAGAAGAGAATGAAGCTTTATACATAAGAATAGGTTAAGGAACCTATTTGTATGTGTAATTGGTTAAGATGGGTTAGGGAAAATATGTAAGAGTATTTTGGTATACTTATAAAATTTCACGGAAAATTTATGTATGTACAACAGATTAAGATTGGTTGAATCTTTTTTTTTCTTTTTAAGGGAAGATCAATTTAAAACATTTAGATATGTGTATAGTAGATGAAATTTAAAAATTTATTGCAAATATATACACAAAATCTATTTAGGGGATCCTTGAACGTGTGTGACTGATTAAGATAGGTTAGAGAGTTATATGGGAAAACCATAACCCACATTGAAGGTATTTAAGGGAAGAGTAGTTCACAACAGATGATATAACATTAAGAAATGACAAGAGAGCCTATATATTAGTCTATGTATCTTTGAAATTACAACCTATATCTAGATGTACTTATATAAAAATATAGTAGAATGCTTAAACAACGCTTAAACAGAAGTAAACATATATTGTTAAAACATAGAGTTGCAAGAATTATAGTTGGCTAAAAAGTAGAACGATAGATAATTAAAGATGTATGTATGAGGTATTTTAATAGACACAAAGATGATATGAATACTCTCATGTATGTTTGTCTTAAAAATAATAAAATTGTTTTAAAAATAATAATATTGGATTGATTTTTGGATAAACAAAATATAGATTTCTGAATAGAAAGGCAGCGTAAAAAAATAAATATAGACAATTATCATAGGGACTGCATGGTATTAACATAGTTTGAGCTTGCTATAAAACCAGTATTGTGCTAACTTAACTAGAACAGAATTAAGTTGACTACCCTTCTCCCAAATGAGCTAATTTTCCGTATGCAAGAAAATGTAGGGATGATAGGATTCGAAATTTCTCCCCCTATTGGTGATCTATAGCAGTACAGTGCAAGGAGGACCACATCACAGGATTTTTCTGAACAATTAGATGTTGCCCTGATTCAACTGGTATGGACTAATCCAATAAAATTTGAGCCACCCTGAGCCTGTTTGTGGGGACGGCAGGGTATAAATTAATTAATTAAATAAATAAAGGAATATAGTAATGCAATATATATTGACAGTATTATAAAAATAATTATATTTAGTAATAAAACAGCTGGCACATGTATGGATAATAAAAGTAGTAAACCTGGCCACTTTCAAAAAAGCTATGGGTCACTGTCAACCAGTGGCAGCTGGTACATATT
>JAPDNY010000857.1:0-23208 GCA_029375565.1 Gekko gecko
CGGGGGTTTCGGTTTTGGCGTCGCGAATGGCGGCCGCTTCTCGGGACGCTCCCGGAGGCGGTTAGCCCACGCGCAGTTAGGGGGGTCTTCGCATATGCGAAAGACCCTAGTGAGCCTTAGGTAAAGGCTCCGAACCGGGGGCGCTTGGGGAGTAGCCTCTTTGCCGGCAGACAGCCGGGAAATTGAGGCTTTCTCCCCGCCCCAATCGGCCCCGCTGCGGCGTGCCCGTAATGGGACTTAGCGGCGCCACCGAATTCCAGGAGTGAAAACAGCGCTATGGTTCAACATAAAAAGAAGTAGTAGCATCGAATCGTGAGTTGAAGATCTATTTTGAAGCGTAAATCGGAGCCCCCCTGCATGCGTATAAGCGTTGGGAGGAGGGAGGAGTCCCCACCCCCCTCGAGAAGCGAGCTATTCAAAGGGAGCGCGAAGGGGGGCAGAAAGAAAACAAAGTGTTGGTGAAAGTACCGTTGGGGCTGCATGGAAGAATGTGTTCATCTTAGCTACCTGGGGGATGCGGCACGAACTTTTGAAAAGTAAATAAAAAAACAAAATGTCGATAATGGAAAAAGCCCTGCAGATACCGGAAGAGAAGAGAGGAGGGACTTCCGGTCCAGATAGCCCCCCAAGAGCTTGCTGTCAATCAACAGAAAAAGGAGATGCTGTGCCCCCTGCTGGAACAATTGCAGAAGATCAACCAAACTTTGTTTAAAATGGAAAGTGTTCTCATCAGTCGACAGAAACAGATATTGGAAACAACTAGAAAGATGAAGGAGATTGAACAGAAATCGAATTTGATTCCAGGTTTCCAGGGCGTTAAAGAAGAGGAGAAAGAAGATCTCGGATTTACCTTGACAAATGTCTTGACACCCCTAACTGGCAGTGAAGCGATAAAGTTAAAAGAAGAGGTGGATAAGGCTCCCAAAGCCTATTCCGCCTTTATAAAAAGAAATACTCTGCCAGTAGAAGGAGATGTCGAGCATAGCAGGCGACAAACGGGAGATCTAATTTCATCTGCTGAGTTTGTGGAGCCCTGGAAGCTTGAAGGCCAGAAGTTTAAGAAAAAAAAGAAAAGAAAGAAGAAGGATTTTATTTTCAAAACACAGAAACTCCTGAAGAGACACGCCAGCAGGAAGAAGGATGCAGCATTCAAAATTGGGATAAGTGCAGAAGACAGCAGCCCAGGGGAAGGTGATGGAACGGAAGACTTCAAAGTTAAAATGGACTTAATCCATAACTGGAAGAAAATTAAGAAGAAGATACTTTGAGGACTGTTCGTGTTACATCTGGAAGGAGCTGTTTAATTACTAACCCCAATGGACTTTACTAACTGCATTAACAGAGTGACCTTGGACTTTGCTTTAGTTAAAAAGAAGATATTCTAACCACGATGGATGCCAAAACTTGGTATTGGTTATTAACCTAAACTAACCCTCACTAACAGAAAAAAATTTCACTCCACCTTTTTCTTTCTCCATCTGTCTACCCTTCCCTTTTCTTATAAAAAGAATAAAATTCTCTCTTTTTTAAGAGAGTTTTACAAAAAAAAAAAAAATGTGTTTATGTTTGCCACCTTCTGGAACCTGATTGGGTGGAAAGAGTGGAAAGGCAGCATTAAAATGCTGTAAATAAATAAATAATACTACACTTTTAGCAAAATTGTATAATTTAAATCCTAAACGTTTCACTATTTGAGCTCATTTTAAGGACACTGATGCAGAAGAATGTAGAAATGTTACATATGATTATTAAAAACCCTTCAAACCAGAACCGTATAAAGAAAACAAAAAACCAAAACCAGGACTTAAATCCAGATCTCCACAAGTGGAGCTCTTCTCATGGAACAGCTCTTTATCACCTTCTTCTACAGCCCTTTATGTCCCTTGAAAAGACTTGTACTGGCATCATTCTGTCCTATATATTTGACTGGATTATTTGCTATGTCACATCCTAAAATTTTCTTAATCTCTTCCTCTTCTTGAGTAGTTAAAAATTTAAAAAGTAATCTTGGGTCACGGTCACACGTGCCAGATAATGTGAGGGGTGGGGGGAGGTGAGGCTATTTGCTCCACAGCAATTTGACCTGTCAATGTGTGATCAGATGCACTGGCGGGTGAATTGGTTTTTTTCTGTTGCCGTGTGTTTCCAGTGTGCTTCAACAAGGGATCACTGATACAATGGGAGTGCACCAGAGCGATCACAGGGGGAAGTCCGCCTGCGGCCCATTGCAAACCCATTTGATACAGCACTTCTCTTGTATTTTTTAACTCTGCTTCTTCATAGGACAGAATGATACATTATTTAAGGACAATTATATGACAACCTGGTCTAAAATATAATAAGATTTTGAAAGATGGTCCAAATTACAACTATCCTGGCTAGAAAGAATTTCTGCTATAAAAATGAATGTTCTACCAAAATTAAACTTTGTTACAGATGATTCCAATTTAATTCCTGAAAAGACTTTGAGCAACTGACAAAGACAAATAAATAAATTTGTATGGAACGATAAGAAGCCAAGAATAAGATTTAAAGTACTGCAGGATGAGAAGAAAATAGGTGGTCTAGCAATACCTATTAAATTATACTACCAAGCTGCTTGGCAAGTTTGGATTTCAGATTGGATCAGAAGTCCTAATGAAAGATTGATAAAATTAGAATCTTCAAATCTTGATGATGGACTACATAGCTATCTGTGGATTAAAGAAATCTGTATCAGAAAACAAAACCCAAGATAAAAAACATATAATCAGAGATAGCTTGTTTAAAATTTGGGAAATGCTACAAAAGAAAATCAGCCTTACAATTCTGTCAATAAAGTCACCAATAATGATTTTATAACTTATGGTGATATGATAAACTCACAAAGTGGCATCAAGATGTGGCAAGAGATTAAAGAAGGAAAGGAGATATAATGGTGAATATACTTTCAAATTGCTTCCAGGTTAAAAAATGATATCTGCACTAAGAGAGGAGTTATTAATGAACTGACTGATTTTGAAAAGATTGTCTCACAATCGAAAGACGATTTATTAGGATGAACTTACAAATTATTGCTTCAATATGATTCCAAAAGAGAACAGGTTAAACCCTGCATGATTAAATGGGTGCAAAATTTTGGAGAGGAATTATAGTTTCAATGTTGGGAAAACCTATGGACTAAAGGTATTAAATTCACTGCTAGTCAAGCATTCAGAGAAAACTGATACAAGATGTTTTATTAATGGTACGTCACCCCAAAAGATATTGCTAAGATGGACAAGAATTACAAAGGGGCTTGCTGGAAATGTAAAAAAGAAGATGGCATCAAATGTGGTAGACCTGCATCAAGACAAAAAGATACTGGCAAAACATACATGAAAAATTCAAGATATTTTAAAAACTAAATTCCTGATGAAACCAGAGACTATGTTGCTGGGAATCTGTAATGTATTTGGCAAAGTGTAATCTGCCCATTGAAAGACCATGTTAAGCTTCGTGCCTAGACAAGGATCCTAATCCTCAACATCTGATTGGTTGTCTAAGAAGCACCGTCCTATCAGGACGAACCTCAAACTCTTGGGGGAACAAACCCTATTGGTTCTTATCTCTGTAATCTTATTGGTTACTAATATGTAAATAGGCGTGGCTACATTAGCCGGGAACATTTAAAAAGGAGCCCAGCTTCACTGTTGTTCTGTTGTCTGTTGATCTGCGATTTTGCTGTTCTGGTTGACTTTGAGCTGTTGCTGAATAAAGCTGAATCACTTTGCTGAAATTGAGTTAAGTGTCATACTTAACAGAATCCTTCCAGATAATATAGACAGAACCTTACAAGACCTATTCCAATATATGTTGACAGTTGCCAGAATAATATTTACAATGAAATGGAAGGCAGAAGACTGTCCTACAATAGCGATCTGGGAAGAAAAACTAGCTGAGGATGCAACATTGGCAGAATTAACCAATTATATAAACAAAAGACCATTGAATGAATTTCAGCAGAAATGGCAAGCTTATTACTCATAGTATGGGAATAATTAACTTTCTTCTTTTTAGTTCTGGAATTATTTGAATATCACATTAAAGATTGATTATAATTTCAATATTTTATTTTGTTCTCCATTAGTACTTAAATAATCAGTAAGAATAAAATTCATATTTAGATAAACAAGATAATATTTAGGTTTTTAGTATAGAAGTCCATTCAACTGTAAAGATGTATTCTCTTTTATTGTTAATATACTATAGCTAATTTTAGGAGGGTTTTTGTTTATTCCTTAAAGAGAGAATCTAACCCAAAATTCTGTAATATTGATGCTTTATTAATTGTTTCTATAGTTGAATTATGTAATATATCTGATTTTACTTGTTGTTCATAACAATTCATAATATTTAACAAACTTGATGAATCTATATTTTCCCCTTCCCCTTCTTCCCTTCTGTATCCCACATTTTTCTTCTTGAGAAAATAATATATATATATTAAAAAAATTACATTTCTTTTCTTCACTGGAAAATTGCAGTTTTGTGAGTTTGCTAGATCCAATCAATTTGTGAGTTTGCTAAATCCAATCAACAATGCTTGTTTCGGAAAACAAGGGAAATATTCCATTCAGTACTGTGAACCACAGATCTAGAACATGACACTTGTCTCCAAAATCACTACTAATGAGTTTGCACTGGCAGCAGGAGCCAGTCCTGGATCAGAGGCTGATAGTAGCAGCCAATATGCAGTCAAAGCCTCATGGTACCAATTTGAGTATATTGTTGCCATGTAAAATGATGCAAGCAAGACTGGGATTTCAGAAATGTGGAAACTGGCAATATTCCAAAAGTATGGGCAGGGACACTGCTTGGCTCTCAACCCCCTTGGTTTCGGTGTACAGTCTTCATTGCCAAACATCTGGTATTACAAGCTTGTAAAGCAAACCATCCCTTGAAATCCAAACCATCATTGCAGAAATGGTAAACCTGGCTTCAATCTTTTCAAATATTTGGGGAAACCACCTGGAATCTATTTTATAATGTTTTCATTACATATTTGGTTCTGCCACTGGGGCATGCTCTCCCTTTCTGGGCCCTCACTTTGTTCTCTGTCTGCCTTTTTTGTATTAACCCCCCACACACCTTTTTCTTAAAGGTATCTGTGAGGCCAATTGTGCTGTTTTTGTACAAAGGAGAAATAGCTGGAAATTAATAATGTGGATATATAAATGTTGAAAGTGAACTGGAAAGAAACATGGACAGGGAAATAGGTTAGATATTTCTGCCTTCCTTTACAAGGATAGGATGTTGTGAAATTATTAGCCATAGAAACACTACAATGCATCGATTGCTTCATTTCAACTACCTTGCTGAGATAAGTTGATAGATAGTGCGGGGGAGGAGTCAGCATGTTGGCACCAATGATATTGGGAAATGTAGTTGTAAACGTAATCATAAATGACTGTGCATTGAAACAGTTGGTCACAGAGCCAACCAGAGAGGTAGTGATATTGGGCTTGGTTCTGAGCAAGTCTCAAGACCTGGTGAGAGATATAGAGGCTGTTAAACCAATTGGGAACAGTGACCACCATGCTGTTGTGATCTGCCCTGAGTCCACTTGCGGGGAGGGTGGAATGTGTCAAAATAAATAAATAATATTAAATTCAGCTTTCAGGTCAATGGAAAGTTAACCCTCAAAGTAAAAAATGGTAACATTTGATTTCAAAAGAGGAAAGTTTACAAAAATGAGGGGAACAGTAAAAAGGAAGCTGAAAGGGAAACACAAGAGTGTCCAATCCCTAGCCTAGAGGATGCTTGGAAGATTTTTAACACCACACTAATTGAAACCCAAATATGTAGAATGCATTCCACAGGTTAGGAAAGGCACTGTCAAGCCTAAAGAAAGGCCTGTGTGATTAACAATGCAAATCAAGGAAGCTATAAAAAGTAAAGAGGCTTCTTTTAAAATGTGGAATTTTTGCCTCAATGAATTTATGTATTTATTATTTATTTATTTATTAGATTTCTACCCCGCCCTCCCGCCGAAGTGGCTCAGGGTGGCTTACAAACAATTTAAAACCAACATACAATTTAAAATCAGCAGCTCCAAGGTATAAAATACAGTTCCATACAATTCCAATAAATACAGGATGATACAGAATTGAACATGAGAGCCACAGGCTCTGGCAAAAGAAATGTAAGTCAATAATTAGGCATGCAAAAAGAGATTTTGAGGAGCAGCTTGCTAAAGGTTCAAGAGAAACAACAAAATATATCCAGAGCAGGAAACCAGGCAGAAGCAGTGGGGATTGCTTAAGGACTATGGGGAAATGGCAGGGAAGCTCAATGACTTTTTAAACTTCAGTGTTCGATGTGGAAATGTGGGGCATGTACCCATGCCACAGACCCTATTTTCAGGAAGGGAGTCTGAAGAATTGAGGCAAAATCAGATGACCAGAGATGAAGTTCTATACCTACTGGGGAAATAAAAAACTAATAAGTCTCCAGGTCCTGAAGTCATACACCCAAGAATTCTTAAGGAACTCAGATATAAGACAGTTGAATCTACTAACCCATATATGTAACCTATCACTAAATTCAGCCACTGTACCAGAAGACTGGAGAGTAGCAAATGTGACATCAATTTTTAAAAAGGGATCCAGAGGGGAACTAGGAAATTACAGGCCAGTCAGCCCAATGTCTCTCCCAGGCAAATGAGTAGATACTGTAATCAAAGATAGAATTATTATGCACATAGAGAGACAAAGCCTGTTGAGGGAAAATATGCATGACTTCTATAAAGGGAAGTCCTGGTTCACCAGTCTTTTGGAGTTCTTTGAAAAAGCGAACAAGCATGTGACAGGTAGACATTATATACCTGGACTTTCAAAACTTTAAACTTTAAAGGGACTGCACAAGATTGCCCAAAAAACAGCTGAGTGCTCCCCACAACTCAGCTACTTTTCAGGCTTTCTGCAAATCCCGTTGAAAGGGACTGCCATCCCTTTCAATAGGGTTTGCGGGGCCACAAACTTTTTCCAATTGGTGGCCAACCCTAAAGATCATACTAAGTTGCAAGATGAAATTCCAACAATCCATGACTTGAGTGATTCAAAATGTGTAGAACAAAAACCACCAGCACTGTGCAGATAGTAAAAAAACCTTATGCATGTGATTCCTGTGGTGTGAGTGGTTTTATTTGCGAATAAGTTGCACTGGGTACATGTTCAGTTTTTAAAGAAGACTTGTTCCTCAATGGAAGTTGTTTTGAAGCTGCCAACAGTGGCTACAAGCAAGAGAGGCAAAGGTGTTCCCATAATTTGCTTTTCAGTTGCTATGGTCTCTGTCATCATTTTACATATTCTTGGGCTAGGCCTTGGCATTCATAATATTTTAAAGGCTAAGCTATGATTGGGGGTTTAATCAATCAGGATGAGAAATGTTCATTTTTCCTCCATCTATTTTCCCATCATTCTAGTGCAATGGTTTTCTCTTTTCTATGATGCTTAATCTGCCAGAGCATACTCATGTGCCACAGAACCTTTGCAAATTCACATGGGGCAACTAGCTAGGATGTTGATTTTCACTAGGGATGGGCACAAACCAGAAAAATGTGGTTTGTGTCACTTCGTGGTTTATCTATTCTAGATAAAGTAATAGTATCCTCTAGAACATATTCAATGCCCACCTTTAGTTGCACATTTCAAGACACAAGCTTGGCAGTGTTGTACTGTCTGTTTCTAAGGAAGCTTGCTTGTTGTTCCTGAACTTCTCATTTAGAAACCCCAGGGTTCCCGGAAACACAGTTTGAAAACCACTAGTCTAACAAATTATGTTTGAATTGCTGCAAATTGAACAGTCATACTTTATCTCCTGGACCAATAGGTAAAAAGTTATCTGTGCCACAGCCTCTTAGAAAAAAACAACTTTTGGCCATTTCTAAGTAGTTGTGCTGATTTTCTAACATATCAGTGCTACAGATGACACAATCACAATCTGCTCACACAAAGTGTGTGCATTGGATCTGAAAATATACCATTGGGGAGCTTTTCCTTTTGTATAAAGGGATAAGTTAGGAAATCCCAGGAGTGGCAGCTTTCTCTTTTGAAGGTTTCATCCAGGGCTTTTTTTCTTGGGGAACATGCTGGAACAGAGTTCCGGAATCTCTTCAACAATATTCTTTTAAAAATGTTTAAAAGTTCATGAGTTTTCAGTATACAGATTGAAAACTTCATTTCCCTCTTGAGAGTTCCAGTACTTCTCCCCCGCCTTAAAAAAAAGCCCTGTTTTCATCTATAACTCTTGGGAAAGAAGGTTTGATGCAAGAATTTGTCTACAGAAATGGTGCTTTTCAATAAAGTGTCATGTCAATACCACAAGTAATAATAAACTGAAGGAAATTATAGTGCAACGACACTCTTGTAATGTTTGAAAGGAACTGTCAGGAGTGTATTCTAACCTCAATAAACAAGCTAATAAAAGCAAACCAATGCCCAACTGTGACTAAGCAACTGTAGCAATCAGACTGAGCAAAAAAGTCTGGGATTTTTATCCTGCGTTAGAATAATAGTCACAAGGGCCTACCATTTAGCAACTTTCTTATTGTTTGAGTGTTTACAAAAGCAAGTTAATTTGTTGGTATACATAGGAATATATACATAGGAATATGCACCAGCATTTGATAGTGGGTCGAAGGCATAGGAAGCCATGGTGGCAACTTTGCTAAAGCTAAGCAAGTCTGAGTCAGAGCCTGAATGTCAGACTGCAAATGCAAAACCTTCCATGTGTGAATGGGCAGTTGTGTTCTGACCTTCCATTTGTACTGTGAGAAAAATGATGAAGTGAGCCAGCTTGGTGTAGTGGTTAAGTGCGATGGGCTCTAATATGGAACACCAGGTTTGAGTCCTCACTCCTCCACATGAAGCCTCCTGGGTGACCTTGGCCAGTCACAGTTCTCCCAGAACTCTCTCTCACCCTCACCTACCTCACAAGGTGACTGCTGTGGGGAGAGGAATGGAAGGTGAGTGTAAGCCGCTTTGAGACTCCTTAGGACAGAGAAAAGCAGGGTATAAAAATCAATTCTTCTTCTATCCTTTCACCACAATCCAGGGAAGAAAAAATAAATAGATGAAATTGTGTTTTTTATTGAGCCTGTTGTTTCTGGGCTCTCCCCACCCCGTTTTGTATAGTCACTGCTATAATGGGTAAAGCCTTGCAAGCCTCTCCTCAGGAACAGGTCACTGTAACAGCACCCTGTCTACATATCTAGAAACAAGGGACTTAAATTTCACATCCTGAAAACTGTTGGCAAAGTTCAGAAATAATCCAAACCACACTTTGGAGTTTGCTTTCATTGAATTTATTGCAACAGGATTTTGCAGAAAGACAATACCTGACTACAGTCCCTTAATACAACAGAGAGGACTACAGAGCAAAAGCACTAACACATACTACTATATAGCAGAGAGAGAAAACAAGAGGTACAAGAGAAAACCCTAAACACTAGAGAATGCTCCACAGCTCCCCCCAGGGTACAAGTGGACTAAACTACTCTATCAGCAGTATTTATAGTAATTAGACTCTTAGCAGGCTGTTGCATCTCCAACAAAAAGTCTCCTTTTGTTTTTGTTACTTTTATTTTTCTGATTAAGGGTTTTGTGACTACTTAGCCTTCTAGTCCTCAATGAAGGCAATGTCTGGGCTTAGGATGCCAACCAACATTTACTTGGCCTGTTATGAGGAGGTTATAGGTTTGAAGGAACCCCACAGCAGGCTTGATGAAAACAACTAAGAAACAAGTTTATTTCAGTGGTATGTGTGAATTGGTTGTCTCTTTGTTTCCTTTTCTTCAGCCCTCTCAGTATTAGAAGAACAGAGTTACTAAAGAGCCAGGCCTAAGAAAGCATAATAGTTACAAAGCAGGTTTCTTGTTTGATTAATTTATAATATGGAACAGAAATGCCCTTTTAAAACATTGTTTTATTCTTGGTACTGATGTTGAGAATGCTATTTTTTTAAAAAAAAAAATCAGATATGCTCCTCATTTAGTCTGATTTCCATAACAGGCATGTGGTGACTTCAGACAGGATGGTGAAGAGGTCACAATCACATTCTCATTCACCTGAATGATGCAATGAGAAATTTTTCTGCTTGCCTCTTTGTACATGCTATATAATCAGTTGATCACATGTTGGAAAGCCCCATTGACCATTTCACCATGCAGCTGCAATAATGTTGGCTGTGATACGGAGAATCTTGTATGCAGCAGAGGTCTGTATTCATGATGCATGTCAGTCTCTAGGCACACTCCTGCAAAGCAAATGGTCTGCACTGTCAGCTTTGACTGTGCTGATTACATTGTTTGTGGAACTGAGGGAAGTCAATAGGCATTGAAAAAATGATCTACAGTCAGTCCTTACACCCTCTGAAGAACCGTCCAAAACAACAACCATTTTCTAAGAAGACAAGCTCATTGACACAACTCGGCAAGGATCACTGTGCATGCAGCCGTGGGTGTTTTACATCCTTGTTGAAATGCTGAGTGGCATGTTTTTGTGTACGTCAGTTGTACTCAGCTAAGTTATTTCCTAATTGCAGTCTGCCTCTGAGCTATCTCTGTTAGAAAGTATGCAGATCACTTTTGCTTGGCAAATGATTTTGATAGGCAAACTAGCAAAACTAATGCCATGTTTGTGTTATTGTGTGTTCCTTGAGGAAGCTGAGCTAAGTTCAGCAATAGTGCAAAACAAGATGTAGCAATGTGGTTAAGAGGACAAGATGTCCAGAACATAGCTGATTAAGCAGAGCTGTTATCAGGAGATAAGAAAACTGTTTTGCAAGGCTTACAGAAAACCATGAGACTCTAATCCTGGAGATCTGGACCTGGCATTGAAAGCTGTGGCTGGTTGGCTTAGACTGAGTCAATTGAAATTGAATCTGATGAAGACAGAGGTCCTGTGCCTCAAGGTTAGGGATCCCTCTCCTGATCTTTGACGGAAGCCATTGGTGCCAGCTCCTGAATGCCTCCTTAATGATGGAAGCCTAGGTAGCAGCCACTGTGAAGTCTGCCTTTTACGGGGGCGTGGCGTCGGCGCCGAGTGTGATGGACGCCTAAAGAGTAGCTCCGCTCTCCCCACACCTCTGAACCCAATTATCGCTATTTTATTTTACTTTTTACCCCCACCTCATGAACACTGAAAAGATCTTTATGGCAGCATCTTCATTTAACGTTCAGAAGGACATTCAGGACTTTTTTACTAAGCCTGTCCTATCTAAAAATTCTGAGGGTGAAGCCGTTGAAGCAGCCATTATGGCGACAGAAAACGCTCCGCTGTTCCCGCCTTCTTCAGCACACCAAGAAAGCGATCTTGCGGTAAGAATGGCACATATGGAATCTAGAATCTTGGAGAGTATGGCCGCGCTTATTAGACCCTTAACTGAGCAATTTGCTGATCTTAAACTAAATTTAAACCAAATAAGTCAAACTGCAGAGGCTGCGAAAGAAATCAGTCTGACTGCACAGGAAAATGTACGATCTCTCTGGGCAGAAAATGGCCGCCTTAAAGACAAAGTCATGGCGGTGGAAGCTCTGTCACGCCGACCCAACCTTAAATTTAGGGGCTTCTCGGAGAAAGTTAATGCTAATAAAGATCTAACAATATTTATAGCGGAATGGTTGGGAGCAGAACTACAATTAGAGGAAGGGATTGTCCCCATTATTACTGTGGCGTTCCGTTTAGGGCCACTGGACAATCCTAAACGTCGGGGCCCTAGAGACATCCTAGTGACCATCCCAGACCAACGAATCCGGAAGAAAATATTAGATGTGGCCAGATCACAAGGCTCCTTATATTACCAGAATGCCCAGATCCGAGTATTCCCAGATCTGCCGCCTGATGTGCTAGCTAAACGGAGGGATCTGAAGACGATTACTGAAGCGCTTACTCAAGCCCATATTCGTTACAAGTGGAAGAACCTAACTAAACTCCAAATTTCTTACAAGGACAGACTGCATTTTGTCGAAGATATTGAGGAAGGCAACAAACTTTTATCGGCTCTTAACATCCCTATTCAGATGGATCCAGATAGACCTTCAAGGAAAAGAGGATTGCCGATCTCTTCAACTAAAGAAAATAAACTGGTCGTCAGACGTGCTTAATCCTTTAAATTCTCATGTAGCAGCAATCTGAAGGGTGCAGTTGTCCCACTTGGTATTAATATAGAGGCTGAGATGTTTCTTACTCTTACCTTTGTTAAGTTTTTGTTTTTATTTACATGAAAGCGCATTGAGGTTTAATAAGTGGTTCAGGGGGAGGGGGGATTTTCTCTGTTCTGCTCTCTTGTTTGGTACAGTTCTTTTCGTCTGGGGTATTCTCCATTAACCTTCTCAGCGCTAGTCTCTGAGAGGTTAAGTAGGACTGTATTACAGTTTATTTTACAGTTTGGTTGCAAAGTTTTAAAGTTTTTCTTGTTACACTGATAATATATATTTTTTAATATTATCTATTCTACTTGTGCTTGTTCCTATAAAATTAACTGTTGTTTATCTGATTGACATAATCAATTTTTACCTGATTTTTACTTCTGCTTTGCTCTCTGATTATCATTTTTTTAAGCATACTTCTGAATCTATGAGCTGTTAAACTGTTTACCCACTGATTAATTATTACGTTTAATTAAATTTTACAAATATCTTATTCGATTTACTGTTAATATATAATCTTAAAAATTAATTGCAGCATAATTAATTGTCATCAAACAAATTAATTAATTCTTGTCTGATTTACATATTTATTTTCTGAGTCTGATTGCTAATCAACTTTTGATTATCATACTCTAGTGTGCACTTATATACTAAGGAATTGTTAAACTGATTAGTCATTGATTTGTAATTATCTTTGATCATAATTAATCTATTAGCAATATATTGTGTTTTGTATTCATTGGGTTTTTTAATAACTATCAACAGATTGTCTGTTAGATCTCTTATTGCTTACTGCATTAGTGTTGAAATTTATCACTCTCGATCCTATTGCTTGTCGTGCTTGCCACAGTCATTGTGCAGTTTCTCTCAAAACTCTATATCTCTTAGGAGTCACAACAGCCAAATTTCTTTTTTAATAATAACAAAAAAAAGAGGAAAACTTAAATTAAAATTTAATTTAAAAAATTTTATATTAAACCCCCAAAAAAACAAAAAAAAACCCAAAACAAAAACACACACAAAATTAAAAAGAAAAAGAAAAAAGATAAAAAACCCCTCTAAATAAGGGTTCATATAACACTAACATTCCTATTATCACAACCTCGTACTTTCACATTTTATATCTATTAGTTACGTCTGAAGATTCACGATCAACACAATATAGCTCTATTTTACTAATTTCATTTGCCACTTCACACTTCTAATCTTCTTAATGGAGCCAACTTGGAAAACATTCTCTCCTAAATGTAAGAGGATTGAACAATCTTATAAAAAGGAAGAGAATTTTGACAAATATTGCCAAAACTAGGCTACAAACATTGTCTCTGTTACAAGAAACTCATTTACAAGAAGGAGAGCTGATAGTGGGGGAGACTTTAATCACATCGTTAACAATAATTTGGATAGATCCCATCTCCCAGTAGGAAAAATAAAGGGATCCGTCGGAATACAAGATTAGCATCCCTCTTTGAGAGGTTCCAACTCATAGATATTTGGAGACATTTACATGCGTCTGGAAAAGATTATACTTACTACTCATCTAGATTTTGTATCTATAACTGAATTGACTACATACTAGTATCCAACTCTTTAACCACTCGTGTGACAGATGCTGATATCAATCACATTATGTGGTCAGATCATGCAGGTGTGAGCTGTTCCATACTTTCATCTTCGCCAATAAACAACTCGAGACAGTGGAATCTGAACAAATCACTACTTTATAATGAAATGCATGCCTCCCAAATTGAACGTTTCATCCAACAATTCTTGCAGGACAACGTTAATGACGAAACATCTTCTTCTATTGTGTGGGATGCGCTTAAGGCTGTTCTTCGTGGTCACTTAATTTCGCAGACATCACATCTGAAGAGAAAAAAGAAGCTCTTAAACTGGACATTCAAACAAGAATTCAACATTTGGAACACCTTCATAAAGATAAGGGAGGCAAAAGATTTACCAACGGCTACTCACTGAAAGGAAATTACTTGAATCATTAGAAACAACACAGATTCAGAAAAATCTACTGTTCCTCAAGCAAAAATACTGGATCAATTCTCCTAAATCTTTGCGTTTGTTGTCATGGAGAGTCAAAGATAAACAATCAACGCGTCATGTCTCAGCCTTGAAAGATTCTTCTGGGAAATTGCACTCCAGTTCCACAAAGATAAATAAGATCTTTATGGACTTTTATAAGTCACTGTACTCTTCCACTAACCCAGAAGCTGTAGATATTGAAGGATATTTATCTTCAAACTTCAATCTCAAGAAGTTAAATGACATTCATAGACAATTAATGGATCGACCAATAGAATCTCAAGAAGTGATTGATGTTATCCGTCGTCTAAAGAATAAGAAATCTGCTGGGCCGGATGGTTATCCTCCGGAATTTTTCAAAAAATTTGCTGATGTTGTAGCCGGTCCTCTAACTGCCGCATGTAATGACTTACTGTCTTCAGGTGTCATGCCTCCATCTTGGAAGTCCGCCTCAATCATCTTGATACCAAAATCTGGAAGAGATTTAACTAATCCAGCGTCGTTCAGACCGATATCACTCCTTAACCAGGATTATAAAATATTTACTGCCATATTAGCACAACGTCTGAACACCTTCATAATGGAATATATCCACAGCGATCAAAAGGGTTTTATCCCAGGACGAGACATCTCTGACAATATAGTCAAGACCATAAACATTCTATCAACTTGCAAAGAATTGCATACGAGCGGCCTTTTGATTTCACTTGATGTCGAGAAAGCTTTTGACTCCATAGAAACAACATACTTGCTTTCTCTGCTCCGGCACATGGGATTTGGAGACTCCTTTCTTCATGCGATGACGGCAATCTATAAAGACCCTACTGCTAAGATCAAAGTGAATGGCATTGCTTCTGAACAGTTCATTTTGGGGAGGGGAACGAGGCAAGGATGCCCTTTATCTCCAGCATTGTTTGCAATAGCATTGGAACCCCTGGCTGAGTTGATTCGACAAGATCCGAATATCAAAGGCATTCCGGCAGGAGAATCTTCATTCAAACTAAGCCTCTTCGCGGACGACATGTTGGTTTATATGACAGATCCAGAACACTCTCTCCAACATCTTAAAAGTTTGCTGCAAGAGTTCAGTCAAATTTCTGGACTGAAAATAAACAACAATAAGTCTCATATGATGCCACTTAATTTATCCATGGAGACTGAACATCAAATACGAAAGTCATATGGCTTTCAAAGCGCTTCCAAATCTTTACCATATCTTGGGATCCAAATACCTCAGGATCCGTCTAATCTATTATCGCTCAACTATACGGCTAAATTTAGAGAAATCAAGCATGACCTTACGAAGTGGAACCAGTTAAATTTATCTTTGACAGACCGCTTGCACTTAATCAAGTCTTTTGCGTTTCCCAAATTGCTTTATCTTTTCCGTACCTTACCTATCATCATCCCTAACAAGCTGCTTAAAGAATGGCAACATGATCTTAACTCATTTTTATGGAACTACAAGCGTCCTAGAATAAGTTTTCAAATAATAAGACGACGAGCCTCCCAGGGAGGACTGAGTTTCCCGGATCTGAAGACTTACTACCACACAGCTCTTTTGAAATATATAATTAAAATATTGAGGAATGAAGAACAAGCTGACTGGATCACTCCTATAAATCAAATCATTAAACCAAAGCAAATGCAAGAGATTATATGGAATAGGCCTTATGAAAGACCTGCATCTATTAGAAATCATATCTTATTTTCGGCTATATTGAATGTGTGGGATCACTACAGAGACAAGTTAATTCCAAAATTTTCCAGATTTACCTCATTCCTTTTCCAAGACTGGTTCTCTCCAGGATGAGACCGCAATGTGGCTAATACATGGAGGAAGGCTCATGTGTCACGTATATCAGACATTTCATCTAAGAGTGGACTTCTATCGAGGGCAAAGCTAGAAGATCTTACCCATTGTACAATCCCGTGATTCTTCTATCTCCAGTTAAATCATGCGCTGACAGATTTGAATCTATCACAAATCCTCAAAGCTCCTCTAACTCCTTTTGAGCAACTTATAGCTCCTATGGACCCAACTCTCAAAGGCTTAATATCCAAGATATATGACATATTAGTAAGACTTGACGGTGACAAACCCTTAACCTTTCAACTAAAGTGGCAGCATGACTGCAATAAACAGCCCAATGAACTTCAATGGGAAAAGACTTGGACTTCAAGATTGATGACCTCCTCTGTCGCATCCACCAAACTTCAAGCTTATAAGATCATGACCAGATGGTATCTTACACCTGAACGACTTGCCAGGATAACATCGAATCACTCTCCTGCATGCTGGAAACAATGTGGTGAGCGAGGTTCTTTTGCTCATTGCTGGTGGCTATGCCCTGTAATCTCAAATTTTTGGCAGGACATCTTGCAACAAATTCACTCTATCACCGGTTACTCATTATCATTCACCCCTGAATTAATTTTTCTAGATGATTGGCGTGGATCTAACATTCCTCCATTAAGTCAAGAACTAATCTCAAGCCTCCTTGTTGCAGCCAAAACACCAATAGCATCGATGTGGAAGTCTCCTTCAGCCCCAACTCGGAATTCTTGGTTCAAAAAAGTCTGGGATCACTTCATTATGGAGAAGATTACAGATAAGATCAGAAGATCGGAGATATGTCCAAGGAACACTAACTTTGATGAAAAATGGTTTCCATTTTTGGATTATATCCTCACGCAGGATTGCCAGCCATGTAGTCCTTTATATCGCACTCTAATCTTTTCATAGCGACAATCTCAATCACTGAACTTTATTTCTTTCTCACTCTAAAGACTTTGTGTTTGATCGTGAATCTTTTGGCTCTCATTCCAGATATATTTAATAAATACGTAAGACAATATTTAGAGGTTATTTACACCTTACATTACAACACCCATTATGCACAATGACTGACACTAATGAACATAATGAAATAAAATCCTTTCATCTGTGTTGGAAGTACGCTAATGTTTTCTATGCTATGAGTTCTAAACCAGTTAATGCTTTCATATGATACCATTGATGTAACTTCTATAGCTAAAATTTTCAGATGTATTATTCTGTATCTATGTGCACTACGTTTTGTTTTTGTATAACATGAGTCTTAATAAACTTAAAATGTTATAAAAAAAAAAAAGTCTGCCTTTTACCACCTATGGCTGATTAAAACAGTTGGTTCCCCTCCTTGAATGCAATGACCTAGCAACAGTGATCCATGCAATGGTCACCTTGAGATTGGATTACTGCAATGCTCTCCACATGGGGCTGTTGTCCTTGTCTCAAATCTAGAAGCTGCAACTGGTGCAGAATGCAGCAGTGAGGGTGTTGTTATATCTTCCTGTGCGGGAACACATCCAATCTACTCCAAAAGCACTGCACTGGGTGCCTATAGCATACCTAATTCAGTTCAGGGTGCTGGTTCTTACCTTTAAAGCCCTATATGGTCAGGGACCTACCTACCTAAGGGACCCCCTTTCCCCACAAGTTCCCCAGAGAGCACTAAGATCGGGGTCCCAAAACTGTCTGGCTCTCCCAGGCCCTAAAGAAGCCAGGCTAGCTGTGACGGGGGCCAGGGCCTTTTCTGTGGTGGCCCCTTACTGGTGGAATGAGCTCCTGGATGACATCAGGGCCCTGCGGGACCTTTTACAGTTCCGCAGAACCTGTAAAATGGAGCTCTTCCACCAGGCTTTTGACTAGGGTGCCGCCTCCTAACATTGAGGCCCTGGTCCCAACATTAGCAGCAACTTCATCATCAGGGCCCTGCGGGGAGCTGTTACAGTTCTGCAGGGCCTGTAAAATGGAGCTCTTCCACCAGGCTTTTGACTAGGGTGCCGACTCCTTACATCAAGGCCCTGGTCCCAACATTAGCAGCAACTTAATATCCAATAGCCTGACAAGAACTCAGACTATGGTGGCAGGTGACCATCTAGATGCTGAGAAAATGTTGCCATCACTTATTAGTATTTATGTTCACTAGGACCTATGTCTGTATATGTTGTGGTTTTAACTTATATAATTTGTTTTAATGTATCTCATTGTTTTAATATACTTATATATATTCTGTAAGCTGCCCTGAGCCTGCCTTGGCAAGGAGGGCGGGATATAAATTAAACAAATAAAAGGCATATAGGCTTAGCAAATGTACTTATGTAGGTATAAAGGAAACATACACTCTGTAATCTGAAGACATCTACGCATGTCTAAAAGTTGTTTGTCACACTGTTTAAAAAGTTAATGCTGATGCCTTACTAATGGATTCCTTGGGTTTTGCTGCTGAGGTCCCCTTTATTTGAATAAAGTTCTGACTGCTCCAGAAATCTTACTGGTTGTGTTGATCATTGGGCATTAGCACATAAGGCAACAAGGCCATTTAGCCAACAAATTCAAAGTACATAACTTGGTCATATGAATTAATCCTTAGTGACTTTTTAATCCATGCTTTTAAAAATGTGCACAACATTTCCTTCTTACTTGGATTTGGGGTCAATTGATTATACTTACTTTTTTAGAAGCAGTTTATAATTTCTGCTTTATATTAAACAGTAACTCTCAGAATTTAATATTTACATCTATAAATATAGCCTATCCATAGATCAGTCTCAATACAGTCTTGGTAACACTAAAATAAGTTCAGCATTCCGCATTCTGTTGACCTCTGAGATATTTCCCTTGACAACATATAAAAATCAAGATAAATTAGGAATGCTCACATATTTATGGGAGTATTAGTCATTCTACTACACAAAATCCTCAAACTGAGTAGACTGACACACTTTTTACTTCATTTTTACAATATAATGATAAACTGTAAATTACTACCTTCTATTGCAGTTTAAAGATAAGATATCAGAACTCTGTACTAAACTGCTGTGCTGCATACAGATAAACACTCGTGCATAAATGACTTGAGTGAACTACAGTTATAAAGAACAGCCAGTTAAAATGAAATAAATTGAACAAAACTGATAAGAGGTGTATCCAACCATGCAGTTCTTCCAGCTGAATGACATCTCTGTTTCCTGCAAAGACAACATTGCTGCCATTTTTTGCTGATTTCCCTATCCCACTTTGCATTGTGTGCCATTTCTGAGTGTTGCATGACCAGCATGATCGAAAGAGAGGCTCAGTGGGCTATAGGAGAAGCAAGAAAATCCTTTTCTATGAAGTCTGTGGGTGGTTGGGTATGTATTTATGTCAAAATTCTATCTGGTCTTTTCAAAACTATCAATCTCTCGTATAATAATCACACCACAATAAAATAAAACTATCCCAGTTCCCTTCAACAATGTCCTTGTGTGTATTCCCAACCAAACCAAACCAATATTCAAACCCCATAATCCAACTCATAACCCAACAGCAACAATCTAAAACCAGAAATCCAAATTGTAAAATTTATCTCCCTATGGATGATCTCCCAAAGGCTTGCTGTAACCAGGTAGGCTCACATAATTCCCTGAAACATTAAAGGTTCCCTTGCTCGAAAGCCAGTTGGATCCGACTCTAGGGTTGCGGTGCTCATCTCTGTTTCAAAGCCAAAGAGCCAGCGCTGTCCGAAGACATTTCCGTGGTCATGTGGCCGGCATGACTAAACACCAGGGTGCACGGAACGCTGTTACCTTCCCACCGAAGTGGTACCTATTTATCTACTTGCAATTTCTTGCTTTCGAACTGCTAGGTTGGCAGGAGCTGGAACCAGAGACGGGAGCTCACTCCGTCATGCAGCATTCTCGGGTCTCAAACTGCTGAACTACTGACCTTCCACAGCCTGCAGTTCAGCGTCTTAATCACTTGAGCCACTGCAGTCCATGAAACATTACCATCCCTTAATCCAAATCTCATTCTCAAAAGGTTCATAGAAGCCCCAGAGATGCCATTTAGCTCCCTTGTCGATGCTTCTAGTTCACCTTCTACTCATGTGTTCTGTTCTCCCAGGTCTTCTCTAGTCTCTGTTCCTATTATCAGCTAGGGTAGATAGCATCAGAATTCATACACCAGCCAACACTTCCTCCTTTTCACTTTATTGTCTTTGGTGGCTTGGAGGAAAGCAGCCAAAGGGTAGATTCCATCTACAGTTTTCTCTTAAACTGCTCAGAAATTAAGACTGACTACTGAGCCATAGTCTAACCATTTTAGGATAACCAGTCCCAACTATTTCTTTTCATTTCATTTCTTTAAAAATACACCCATCATTTGACTGCAGAATCAAATAATCCCTGGCAGTATTCTTATGGAATCCTATACTATCAAAACAGTAGGTGAACATTACAGTTCTTTAAGATATATGAAGTTTGTTTATTTTCTCTCCAGTGGGTTTCAAAGCAGCTTAAAACATTGTTCTCCCCTCCTCCATTTTTTTTTGCAAAACAACTCTGTGAGGTAGGTTAGGCTGTGAAACAGTGACTGGCCCAAGGTCACCCTGCTGACTTGTACATCAGCAAAAGATGTTACAGTGTGGACAACCCATGAAGATATTAAACTGAAGTTTCTTGATCTGGCACTGTGACTCTTTACAAGGATAAATAACAGTCATGTTCTTCCAATAGCTAACTCAGATGGTGTGTTGGATGCAGAGAAGTAGCCTGCTAGGGTTTGTATGCATGTGATATACAGACTTTTGTAGAGTTCTGTTGACTAATATTAATAGTATTGTGTATGTTGTTGGTTGTTCATCTGCTTTCAGGATAGGGTTGCCAACTCGGGGTTGTGAAATTCTTGGATGTTTGGGAGTGGAACATGGGGAGGATGGGGTTTGAAGCAGGGAGGAACCTCAGCAGGGTATAATGCCATAGAGTCAACCCTTCAAAGTGGCCATTTCCTCCAGAGAAACTGATCTCTGTAGTCTGGAGATCAGTTGTAACCCTAATGTATTATATCTACTACAGACCAACCTAGTGTATACATTTTCACAACTTTCTCTGTCCACTTCATACATTTGATGAAAATGGTTAATACCAATGAAAATTTATGCCACAATAGATTTATTAGTCTTTATGGTGCCACAAGACTGCTGTTTTTACCAAATAAATGTTACATTCATTGCGGGTTCAAAAGTTTCCACTGTAGAGATTCTGACAGTTTGGCAATATGTTTTTTTTTTGACAGAGGACACACAAAATGGAGTAAAGTGCCTTTAGTGTTAATGAAAATCAAAACAATCTTTTATCGCTTGAAGAACAGCTCAACTTCAATAAAAGCATTCTATATAATGAAAAGTGAAAAATAAATAGAAAAGATAAAAAACGCATTCTCAGCAAAACCTCCAAGGGGTCTGTGCCTATATAGCCTCCATTCTGCTGTCAGGCTGTAAAAATATCTAACCTTTTGATACTGTAAACACAGCATTACACTATAAATGAAAAGCACTGAAGCTTAAGATACAAATGGCATTTAAATATCTGAATTCAGATCATGACATTTTTTGATCCATTCCTGAAGGTAACATTCAGTTTGTGTATCTTCAGACAAAGAGAAGTATCCCCATTGGGTGATTCTCCACCCCCCCCCCGTCTACAGCATCCCTTCAGATTCAGGGTAGTTTCAGCAGCACTGACAAGTACAATAGTAGTGAATGAACAAGCCTTGTCCCCCACTCCAAGGGTCGCTGAGACCCCAACAGAGTGTGAGACAAATCATAGAACAAAGCTCCCAGCGACCTGGCAACGCCTGAGGAAGCTGGGCAGCAGCAGTAGTCATGACGCCTTGTGTTGTGGCGTGGGTGGGGGGCGGAGCCGGCTAGGATAAACAGGCAGGCTCTGCTCCCACCTGTTGACAGTTGCTCTGATGTGCTCGCCCACCCTCCCACCCTGTTCTTAGTGTAGGCGATGGCTGGTTGCCTGTTGGGGCCAGGTAGGGATGTTTTGCTTTTACTCAGTATTGGCTGAATGGGTAGAGGTGTTTTCGTCTACCTTGCACTGAGAGCAGTGGATTGGATAGTTGGTTGTGGTGGTCGACACCTAAATAGGCTGGTCACTTGGCAGGTTGGTGTGGGCAAGAAACTGGAACTGGTGAGCACCTTATGGCATTTTCCCATTAGGGAACAGGGAGTCATCGGGAACTGCCTTCGGATTTCTAAGGTCCAGGGTGGGGAACAGTGATCACCTCCTCTGGGAACTTCTTAGGGTATGCTCCTCTCTGCAAGTTGGAAGGCTTCAGGGGTAGGCGCTCCTAGTGGGCAACCAGTTTGCTGGGCTGCTGGTTACAAGCCAGACTGATGGCTCAAGACCAGAGCTGGGTGACCCACCCGAGAAAAGGACAAGGAGGTTGGTCAGGGGAGTGACACCTGCCTTGCCTGTTCCATGCTCACTTAGCTGGTCCCTTGCCGCAATGTTAAGTTAAATAGTTAATAAAGTGGCCCTTGTTTACTTCCAAACTGTTGTCTGTCTCATTATTCCGACTGGGGGGGCAGTCACAGAGTTGGAAGGGGCCATTCTGCTCAATGCAGAATCAGCATAGAGCATCCCTGACAAGTGTTTGTCCAGCCGTTGCTTAAAGATTGCCAGTGAGGTGAAGCTCACCACCGCCCTAGGCAGCTGATCTTGCTGTTGCACAACACAAATGTTTTTCTTAATATCCAGCCAGTGCCTTCCCACCCTTAATTTAAACCCAATATTGTGAGTCATATCCTCTGCTGCGGTGGCTCAAGTGGTTAAGACACTGAACTGCAGGCTGTGGAAGATCAGTAGTTCAGCAGTTCGAGACCCGGGTGCCGCATGACGGGGTGAGCTCCCGTCTCTAGTTCCAGCTCCTGCCCAACCTAGCAGTTCGAAAGCAAGAAATTGCAAGTAGATAAATAGGGACCACTTCGGTGGGAAGGTAACAGCGTTCCGTGCACCTTGGTGTTTAGTCATGCCGGCCACATGACCACGGAAACGTCTTCGGACAGCGCTGGCTCTTCGGCTTTGAAACGGAGATGAGCACCGCAACCCTAGAGTCGGATTCGACTGGCTTTCGAGCAAGGGAACCTTTACCTTTACCTTTATCCTCTGCTGCCAACAGGAACAGCTCC
>JAPDNY010000858.1:0-23158 GCA_029375565.1 Gekko gecko
TGACTCTGAGAGCCAGTTTGGTGTAGTGGTTAAGTGTGCAGACTCTAATCTGGGAGAACCGGGTTTGATTCCCCACTCCTCCACTTGTGTCAGGTAGCCCTGCCATGATGGAAGGGTGGGAGGTGGGCTATGATGGATGACGGGAGGGAGGTGGGCTTTTGGCGCCTGAGTGGCGGGACAGACGGGAGGTTGGAATCCGGGGAGTTGTTGATTTACACCTCGGGTGTGAGAATGGAATGTGGCTTTTATTCTTCCTATCTCTTGCAGCCTGGACGTTCTGACCTTGGCAAGTCGGGGTTGCGAGCTTCTCTATCGCTGGCATAGATGTAGCAGCTGTGGTTAATGGGGGCGGTGGGAAATTCATTTGCTTAGTAACTTTCGATTTCCCAGTCGCATGTTTATTCATTGTATGGAAGAAGGGGGGGTCCCCATTCACCCCCTTCCCCTGTATAACCGCTTGCTTTCTGTAACCAAGTCATTCTGAACAAGAGACCTGTTTCAGTGATCTATCTATTGCAGCTTAATAAACGCTAACCTTGCTTGCATCAAAAAGGTCTGGTGTTTGCTGACTAAGTTAGGACTTCTGACAGTTTGTTCAGAATCATCATTTACTTTCGGGACTGGTCCTAAACCCACCACTCCAAAATGAGTGATGGAGAAGAAGACACTCTCCCGATTGAAGAAGAAGAAAAGGACAAGAAGCCTCCTGGGAAAGGCGTACCCAGAGAAACCCCTGACACATACGTGCCGGGACAATGGGGTTTGGAGTACGACTTTGGAGGGCCCTACGGCGATCCGTATGGGGCAGCCTATGGAGGGGTGACCCACCGAGCGGGACGCAGACGGGACTGGGTGAAACCCCTGACCGAGACCCACGAGGCGTGGTTCGGGACCCCAAGAGCATCCATGGGGATGAGCCACCCCGAGAGGTCGGTCCGCAAGTTGGCTACCGCCGAACCCATGGAAGACACCGGCAGGGACTCCGAGCCCCGAGAGAGTGTCGTGGTGAGGCGGAGATGGAGCGGGGAGCCAAGCCAAGACCGCCTGATGCGTTTCCTGGATGAGTCCCTTGCTCGCATCCCCCAGATGATTGCGGAGGGCATTCGGGAGGAGCGTGAACGACAGAGACGGGAAGAGCCGCCGGCACAAGTCCCTCCAGATCAACGCCCAGCACCGGACCAGGGGGCGGGGAACGTGCCAGCCGGACCACCGGATCAACCAGCGGGGCCGGCGCCACGGGGCCCGCCGGGGCAACAACCCCCTCGTCCTTGGGGGTTCCTGCCTCCTAAGCCTACGGAGCTCCTGGATGCGGACTTTGACGGAGACCCCGAAAAGTTCCCGTTCTTCCTGGTGCGAGCCGAGAAGTTCATCGAAACTTGGGGCCACCTGTTCCAGAGGGAAGAGCGGATGGTCGACGTCATAGCGGCTCACCTGAAGGGAGCAGCAGCTGACTGGTACGTGGGGCTCCACCAAGCCGATGGGCGCGAACTGAGAGAGATTGATTCTTTCATGTGGGCTATGAAAGAACAATTTGAAGACGTGCACTCAACTAAAGCAGCAAAAGCAACGATCCGGAGCCTCAAGCAGGGTGCGAGGTCGGTGAGAGATTACACCGCGGAGTTCCGCAGATGTGCCGCCAAGCTGCGAGGAGAAGGAAATCTCCTGGAGTTTTACAAATGGGGGCTGAATCCGGAGGTTCGCCGTGAGGTCACCCTGAACCAAGACCCGAACACCCTCACCGGATGGATCCAGGCCGCAGTCACGATGGAAAACCGGCTGAAAACCATCAAACTAGACGATGCCGCAGCGATGGCAACCCGAGGGAACGCACCGACTGCGAGAGGAAAGGCTTCCATCCAGAACCCAAAGCAGAAGGACGGAACAAGAGAACTCCGGATGAAGCAAGGTCTGTGCCTCAAATGCGGAGAAGGGGGCCATTTCGCCGTGAACTGCCCGACCCCGCCTGCATCGACCGGGGCGCAAAAGGGGACAAAGAAGAAGTTCGACACATCCACGCCAAAACAGGTGGCGAGACCGAAGGGGGCGAAAGCTTTGCAAGCTAAACCACTCAGCGAGCCATCCGACTCCTCCGATGGCGAGGTCGTGCCGCAGGGGAACGAGGCGGACCTGCTGTGAACAGCGCTGAACAGCAGGTCCCACAACCCCAGGCGCAACTCCCGGTGAGCAAAACCCCCTCTCTTTTTTTCCTTACAGTGACTTTAATGGACCCGGGTCTATTGACCCATGTGAGAGTACGGGCTCTCATTGACTCAGGGTGTGGGAGAGACCTGATCAACCCCACCCTACTGACGGGACTCGGGGCGAAAGTCCTTAAACTAAAAGACCCCTTGATTTTTACCCAAATGGACGGGTCCACAATGAAGGAGCCTTGCAAATACGAGACTGTGCCATTGCGGGTGGGACTGGGGCAGCACTGGGAAGAGAGATCTTTTATAGTTACCCCGTCCGCCCGGTTTCCCCTGGTTTTAGGAAGTCCGTGGTTCTTTGATCACGATCCTCACGTACTATGGGGGAGGGAAAGGTAGATTTCATCTCCGAGAAATGCCGGTCCCACGTCTGGAAGACAGAGTGGGGACCCATAATCGAGGGAAAACTCTCGGTGCCGGCTGGGGTAGCCGATGCAGAACTAGAAAGCATTCCCCCGAATACCGAGACCTAGCCCCTGTGTTTGGGGAGGAGGAAGCAGATGAACTACCCCCCACAGAAACTCTGATTGTGCAATCGAAATTCTGCCCAACCAAAAACTACCTAAAGGGAAACTATATTCTATGAGCCCTTCGGAAAAGGTAGAACTGAGAAAGTTCATTGACAAAAACCTCAGCAGGGGCTTCATACGGCCAGCGTCCTCCCCGTTCGCAGCCCCCGTGCTCTTTAGGAAAAAGAAGGACGGAGGCTTACGGCTTTGCACGGATTATCGGGGCTTGAATGCGGTGTCCAACACTAACGCTTACCCCATGCCCCTCATAAAAGACTTGTTGGCAGCAGTCGCTGGAGGGAAAGTTTTCTCAAAACTTGACCTCCGAGATGCCTATTTCCGAGTCCGGATTCGGGAGGGGGACGAGTTTAAGACGGCATTTAACACACCTCTCGGCCAGTTTGAATACTTAGTTATGCCGTTCGGACTCCAGGGGCCCCTGGGGTCTTCATGAATTTGATTAACGAGGTGTTACACAAGTACCTGTTCAAGGGGGTCCTTGTTTACCTTGATGACATTCTTTTGTATTCCCCCGACCTTACATCTCATGTGAAACTGGTGAGGGAAGTACTCCAAACGTTGCATAAGCATAAACTGTTTGCCAAGCTGTCCAAGTGTGAATTTCACAAAACGGAGATCCCTTTCCTGGGCTACCGCATATCTCAAAGGGGAATTGAGATGGACCCTGACAAAATCAAGGATGTGGTGGGGTGGGAACCTCCCAAAACACGGAGGCAACTCCAGGGTTTCCTCGGATTCGCGAACTTTTATAGATCATTCCTCTCGAACTTTGCCCAGGTGGCTCTCCCTTAACAGACTTACTGAAAACCAAAGGGAAGCCACCCGAATGCACTCGACCGGGCGCTAAACTAGTATGGTCACCAGAGTGCCAACGGGCTTTTGACAAGTTGAAAACCCTCTTCACCTCAGAACCGGTGTTGGCCCACCCCAATGAACTTAAAAAATTCATTGTCCAGGTTGACGCCTCGGACGTCGCTATGGGGGGCGATCCTCCAGGAGGGGGAGGACGGTAAATTGCACCCCCTTGCCTATGTGTCTAGGAAATTCAATGATACTGAACGGAATTGGTCCATTTGGGAGAAGGAAGCGGGGTCGATCCGTTTGGCGTTGTCTACTTGGCGCCATTGGTTAGAGGGAGCGCGAGTCCCATTCGAGGTCTGGACTGACCACAAGAACCTCGAGCTGCTCCGCTCCCCCCGTTCTTTGAACGCCAAACAGCTCCGCTGGGCAGATTTCTTCTCCAAATTCAATTTCACACTGCACCATTTCCCGGGGACGTCAAATTCGCTGGCCGATGCTCTGTCACGCCTCCCCCAACACGACAGCAAGAGGGAGGAGGTTCGTGACTCTGTATTCACTCCCTCCCAGTTGGGAGGAGCGGTAACCACGAGGAGGCAGGCCAAACGTTCCCCCTCTGCCAGACCCTCCTCCAAGTGACTGGGCGGTACGATTTTCCACTGAAATGTCTGATGCGGACAGGGAGGAGGTGGAGGGGGAAGAAGGGTTGTCCCGCGATGCGCATGGCTGCTGGACTAAAAATGACAGGCTCTTTGTTCCCCGGTCTCTCCGGGGGAGGTGATGGGTTGGGCACACGGATCCAAGATGGCTGGACACACAGGGTTTGTGAAGTCTCTCCAACTCTTACAGCGGCAATTTTGGTGGCCAGGGCTACGTAAAGATGTTTCACTCTTCACTTCTGCTTGTCAAACCTGTTTAATGAGTAAACCTCGCCCTGGAAAACCCCCTGGTGCCCTGCAACCCCTCCCTACGCCGGCTCAGCCCTGGGAAGTGATCTCTATGGACTTTATTACGGATTTACCCCCTAGTGGGGGAAAACTGTTATTTGGGTGATCGTAGATCTGTTTACTAAACAGGCGCATTTTGTTCCTTTTGCAACCATCCCCTCTGCCAGGAAATTGGCTTCTGCGTTCTTACAACATGTTGTGAGACTCCACACTTTACCTGCTAAGGTGATCTCCGACAGGGGGGCTCAGTTCGTTTCCAAGTTCTGGAGCGAGCTAATGTCACTGCTTGGAGTAGAGAGGGGTGTGAGCAGTGCATACCATCCTGAATCGGATGGGCAAACTGAACGTGTAAATCAAACCCTGGAACAATACTTGCGCTGTTTTTCTAATTTCCAGCAGGACAATTGGCATTCTCTTTTACCTTTGGCTGAGTTTTGTTACAATAATACTCAGCACTCGTCGACGGGGATGTCTCCATTTAAAGCGGTTCATGGTTATGACGCCCCGCCTCTGCCATTTTTGTCTTCTCCCGACCTCCCGGCGGGAGATGCTGGTGACTGGTGCAAACATCTGCAGGAGGCGTGGGGCTCGTTAGCAGAGACGCTGAAAGAGGCTAAGACTGCCTACAAAATCCAAGCCGATAAGAAACGTAACCTGGCCTGGGTTCCCAAGTGTGGAGAGTTTGCTTACTTGTCTACCCAACATTTGCGTCGCATTCAGCCGAGCCGCAAACTTGGTTGGAAATTTATTGGTCCTTTTGAGATTGTGAGAGTGATTAACAATGTAACTGTTGAACTTGCGTTGCCTAAGTCTCTAAAGTCTGTGCATCCTGTTTTTCATGTGCGGCTTCTTCGCCCAGCGCCTGAAGGGAACAAATGGCGACCGCAACGGCCCACCCCACCTCCGCCGCTGGTGGGGGGGAACCTCACTACGAAGTCTCGCAGATTCTGGACTCTAAACTCTCTCGCAATCGCTTGTTTTACCTGGTTGAATGGATTGACTTTGGGCCGGAGCAGCGGGAGTGGGTACGGGCGGAAAATGTTCTGGCCCCCCGGCTAGTTAAAGCCTTTCACAAATTGTACCCCCACAAACCAAAGGGGTAGGATTATTTTCGAGGGGGCTGCATGTCAGGTAGCCCTGCCATGATGGAAGGGTGGGAGGTGGGCTATGATGGATGACGGGAGGGAGGTGGGCTTTTGGCGCCTGAGTGGCGGGACAGACGGGAGGTTGGAATCCGGGGAGTTGTTGATTTACACCTCGGGTGTGAGAATGGAATGTGGCTTTTATTCTTCCTATCTCTTGCAGCCTGGACGTTCTGACCTTGGCAAGTCGGGGTTGCGAGCTTCTCTATCGCTGGCATAGATGTAGCAGCTGTGGTTAATGGGGGCGGTGGGAAATTCATTTGCTTAGTAACTTTCGATTTCCCAGTCGCATGTTTATTCATTGTATGGAAGAAGGGGGGTCCCCATTCACCCCCTTCCCCTGTATAACCGCTTGCTTTCTGTAACCAAGTCATTCTGAACAAGAGACCTGTTTCAGTGATCTATCTATTGCAGCTTAATAAACGCTAACCTTGCTTGCATCAAAAAGGTCTGGTGTTTGCTGACTAAGTTAGGACTTCTGACAACTTGCACCTGCTGATGTGACCTTGGGTCAGTCACAAACTCTGGCACAGCTGTTCTCTCAAGGACAGTTTGTGTTAGAGTTCTCTCAGCCCCACCTACCTCACAAGGTGTCTGTTGTGGGGAGGGGAAGGGAAAGGAGTTTGTAAGCCGCTCTGAGACGCCTTTGGGCAGTGAAGGGCGGGGTATAAATCCAAACTCTTCTTCTTCCTCTTCTTCTTTTCAAACCCTAGAACAGGGGTGTCAAATGCATGGCCTGTGGGCTTGGTCTCGCCACACAGGACTCAAAACTGCACCCCCCCCCCAGCAGCTTCCTTCTTCTGCTTCCTTTCCCAGGGCTGCTACTGCAGCCATATCCTAGCTTGCTTTTTCCCAGCTCTCTCTGTGGCTCTTTGCTTCCTGCTTCCTGCCTCTTGCCTCCCCTCCCTTGCTCTCTCTCTCTCTCTCTCTCACACACACAAACACAGATAGAGTTTCATGGCTGCTTCATGCTGCAGAGATACAAAAACAAGCCTTCCTCCCCCCTCCTCCCTTGCTTGCTCTCTCTCATTCACACACACAGATAGAGAGAGCCTCCTGCCTGCTTTGCCAGGGAGATAAAAAGACAAACCTGCCTGCCCCTCCCTCTCTCACACATACACTCAAGGGGGGGAGAGGGAGCAAGAGAGAGAGATCACTTCTGCTTTCTTCTCTGGGGATGCACCTCCTCTTTTGCAGGGAGGAAGGGAGGAGGAGGAAGAGACAGAGAGAAAACCAAATGGACTCCCTGCTTTAAGACCAACAATGTTTTATTCCAGGTATAAACTTTTGTGTGCAAGCACACTTCTTTGAAGGGTGGGTGGATTCTTCTGACAAGCACAACCTACATTGAGGAAATTACTTTGGCTTATTCTGAAAAGTGTTTTTTTTTTAATGATTGGATTTCTCTATCCTATCTGGATTTATTTCCTTTCAAAAATACCCTGGTTAGGAAAAAGAACACTTGGACTGATCCTTATATCTTGGAGAGTGAAGTGATTTCAGATACCAAATGATAACAGCACATGTTGGTAATGAGACAGGAAAAGAAAGAAGACAGGAGGAGGAGGAGGAGGAGGAGGAGGAGATTGGATTTATACCCTGCCCTTCACTTGGAGTCTCACTCCAAACCTGGTTCTCCCAGATTAGAGAACTTAACCACTACATCAAACCAACGTTCCCTCTACGCTGTGGAGTCTTGTGAGCAAAAATTCTACTTTGTGAGCTACTGACATTAAAGTTGTGAGCGAACTATTTGGCTACTGCATAAATTAGTCTGCTCTGGAGCAGTGTTCCCTCTAAGCTGAGTTAGTGTGAGCTAGCTCACAGTTTTTTAGCCTCCAGCTCACACATTTTTGCCTTAGCTCAGGAAGGATGGCTCCAGAGCAAGCTAATTTATGCCATAGCCAAATCGCTCGCTCACCACTTTAATGCCAGCAGTTCACAAAGTAGAATTTTTGCTCAAAAGACGCCACAGCTTAGAGGGAGCATTGCTCTGGAGCCATCCTTCCTGAGCTAAGACAAAAATGTGTGAGCCGGAGGCTAAAAAACTGAGCTGGCTCAAACTCAGCTTAGAGGGAACACTGCACCAAACTGGCTTGCAATCCAGTCCAGGAGGATGCAATTCAGCAGTCTCTCTTACTCATCTCCTTTTGAAATTCCTTTGTAAGACCACTGCTACTCTTAGGTCAGCAACTGAATGTTGTGGTTTCTAATGACAGACTTACGTCCATTTATTCTCTGCATCCTCCTGGACTGAATCCTCCTCCGTGGTACTGAGATCTCGGTTCCCTGTCTCACTACCAGTGTTCCTATTTCCACACCTACTTCCCCCTCTGCATATCACACCTATTCCAATCATGCCTGCTATTGCCATTAGGCATCTCAAATCATCTTTATAAAGTTTATATCTCTGGTACCTTTTGTTGCATTTTATAGCGCACATGGCCTGGCCCGGCAAAGTTACATTTATGTCAGATCTGGCCCTCATGACAAATTATTTCGACACCTCTGCCCTAGAATATCCTGAACCTGTTCTTCTCCCCTTGCCCATTTGTCTGGGGCTGCCCTATGTTTCTGGAATCCTCTTCCACCTGCTCAGCTCCCACACTTGTGTCACGTAATACGACGCTACCCAAAACTCACTTCCAAGTTGAAATGAGAGGGGGGGAAGCATAATGGATATTTGAAGGCAAACAACGTGTAGTTAGCTTCTCAGAGACACCCTGAGCATTTGACATTCCATTTCTGATGTGTAAATTGAAAATCCACTGAGCCCTAAACTTATACTGATTTACAAAACACGTTTGAACACCTGCTGAAAAGATTACTCTTTGTTCAAGATGTTGGACAATGATGATTCAAGATGGCTTTAGATCTGCACTTCCAAATGAAGAATGATGAACAATAGTGTGGAGCAACGGGCAACGGACCTGTCTGTGAATGAGGAACAACACACAATAGTCTGGTTTGCACATTTGAATGCTTATCTGTTTTTGCTTGTAACTGTCCCACAACACATAATGTTTATGCTTGGGGAAGTCCATAGAAATCAGCAGAGTACTGTGGGACGTGTCTCCAGTTCAAAAACAGGCTCCCTGCAATAACTTGGTTAATTCTCTACCACTATGTTTCTACCCATCGACCATTCCCTTTTCTTTTAGTCTGAGATCGCCAGCTTGGAAACAGGGGTGCTTTCTTTTTCTTTGTGCTTTTGTTTCCCAGTTCCCAGTTCCAGCTAATAATAATGAGGCAGTACAACAGATGCTTTGTTATCTTCAAATGATAGGTTTTCTGCTTGCAGATGAACAACATATAAACATATTGATGTTTTTCACTGTGATATCATTTGTGGGGAAAAAGACCCATCGAACATTAACTGCAAATGAAATGTAGGGTTGTTAGGGAGCAGGATATGGTGACTCTGCCTAAACTAAGGACGTCTGGATCTGGTCAGTACCTGAAAGAGAGACCTTCTGGGAACCTAATGCTGTCCATCCTTAAGTTCCATGATGGAAGACTGATGGGATATCAGTGTAATAACCAACTCTCAAGACTGCTCAGTACGACTGATGAACACATCACAAGACAAAGGATGCACACAGGTCTCTACGTGGTTCAGAGGACACTTTATAGTTGGCATCCACATGTCCAAGCTCAATACTCTTTCCTCATTTTTAACTCTAAATGAAACTTTGCATAAAAGTAGAGGTAGTAAACTGGAGAGTGTCTGCTTTTCACCACGTAATCACAAAGAAAATACACCCCCAGCTCTGTAACCCAAGGAGTCCTATAGCTGTCACACCACTACCATCCCACTCACCAGTGTATCCTCCTAAGTTTCTACAGTAGATGGGATTTTGCACACACTAAAACAGGCACTTTCAATCCACTTTCAGTGTACTTTGCAACTGGATTTTACCATGTGAAATGGCAAAATCCACTAGCAAACGGTCACTGAAGTGGATTGAAATGGCATTATTTAGCATGTGTGAAAGCACCAGAAGAAAGTGGAAGACACCGTCAGGACTGAAACCACTCTACAGGGATGTTGTTCCTGGTCCCAACACCTGAAACCCCAAGCAACCTCTCCCAAACCTAGCAAAGCTACCCAACTGTATTACCATGAGTTCCATGGTGATTTCTTCTCACAAAGTAACCAAACCAGATATAATACAAAGATGCTTTATTTATTTCAGATATCTGCTGAAAACATTGGACATTATAATTTGGAAGCATTTCTTAGAATGAGGATATACTCAAGATGTCATTACTGGATTGCATACACCTAGTGAAATGCTTTGTCCTACCTAGATTCTTGTTTTTGTTCTGTGCCTTGCCGATCCCCATACCTGAAAAAGAACTTCAAAAATGGCAGAAATCTCTAATATCTTTCTTATGGGTGGGAGAAAAAAAATCAAGAATTGACCATCGTATCCTACATAGACCTGCATCCTTGGGTGGGATTGACTTTCCAATGTTACGCAGCTATCCTGGCAACCATAGTTCAAATGTTACTCCTGAACCCACAACCACATTGGATGCGGATGGAGCGGACATATATCGCACCTCTTAATCTACAAGAGATAGTGTAGATACCAGCAAGAATCAGGCCCAAAAAACTTTGTGACAACCCTCTTCCAATGACTGCCATGAAGATATGCGACGAGGAAAAGGCAACTGGCACTTGATATTTCCCCACTCACGACCTTTACGAACCAACCTTGTTCCCCCTCCACCCCAGGTATGGGAACAGGAGCCTTAACAGACTGGATTACAGCAGGACTCTCCCACCCAATAGATTTAGTTCAGAATGGTAAAATGACGGAGAAAGTGTCTCTTGAATGTACTATCGGTACACGTATCCCCTGGTTTCAATATCTGCAACTGAAGAATATGGTGGAATCGCTTTCCAGTGTAGGCTCCTTTGAAAGACCAAGGTCGGATTTTGAAACTCTTTTAGCAACCTACCCAGATTCTGCAAAAGGCTTACTCACCAAGATTTATAGACTTCTACTAGTCATTGCTAACAAGAAACCTGTAATATTCCAAAAAAAAAAAAAAAGATGGCAGGAAGATCTCAATAGGGATCTACAAGAAGAGCATTGGACATTCATCTGGAAATCACAAATAAATAGCTCCAGAAGTTTTAAACTTTGGTTACAATTTTTTAAACTTACCTCCAGATGGCACTACACCCCAGAATGATTAAACAAGATAAGTCCTCTTCACAGCACCCTCTGTTGGAAAAACTGTGGCTATGTTGGAAATTATCTTCACTGCTGGTGGGAATGCCCAGTGAATAAGCAATTTTGGAGGGAAGTGATTGGATAAATGTCATCATGTCACAATCACTTCCACTATATCCAGTGTTATCGCTTCTTAATTTGAGAGAAGCCGCTGATGGGATAGGTACTTAAAAAGATACCACTGCTATTCTCCTTGCTATGGCTAGGCTCACCATTGCAACTCAGTCTCCCACCCCTCCAAGTTATCAATTTAATAAAAATTGGGGAAATGCCTTTATTTGCATGTAAATTCTTCCTTTCATCCAAGTATGGCATTAGAGTAGCCCTGACCTGGAAGTCTCAGACTAGCTTGATCCCATCAGATCTTGGAAGCTAAGCAGGGTCGGCTCTGGCTAGTATTTGAAAGGGCAGCCTCCAAGGAATACCAGGGTCATGACACAGAGGCAGACAATGGCAAACCACCTCTGAAACATCTCTTGCCTTAAAAACAAGTCCAGCTTGCTACCTAGTGGTACATAATGCTAAAGAACGAGAATTTCTCACTGCCAGACAATCTTAGGACTCCTGGCTATTCTACACACAATGCCATATGGTAATTATTTATTATTAGGATTAGGATTTTGCAGGAACAGCTGGGCAAGAATTTTGGGATTAGGTAACCCAACTATGCAAAGATGACCACTACACCATGCTCATGGGTTCTTAAGATTTTATAGCTGGGAAACTGTCTCTTCTTTTTGTATGGGATTTGAACCATGTTCCTTTCACACAATTTAGAACTGTACTACATGCTTTTGTATGTGTGAAAGGCTACCCAAAAGCCAGATACAATAATGCAAAAGAACAACTTTATGCTTTATTTGCATTATTACATACCCCTTCAGAGTTCCTTCAGCCTTCCAGTTTTTCACTGTTTTTATGCCTTCTTTTGCGATATTCAAGCTATACAGATATTTTTTTTAAGTATATGGTATCTGGAAACGTCTTCAGATAGCTCTGGCTTTTCGGCTTTGAAACGGAGATGAGCACTGCAACCCTAGAGTCGGATTCGACTAGCTTTCAAGCAAGGGAACCTTTACCTTTTATATGTACATGAAACAGACATCTTTTATACGTAATGTATAATCATTGTTTACCGATGTGCAGATAACATTGAGAGAGAGAGAGAAATATGTGTTTTATAGGAAAATTGGGTGCCCAGAGAAGATGAGTAAAAAAAAAATACAGAACCATGGTTGCAATCCATGCAACTAGAGAGAACCAAAAATCTCAAAGGAGTTTTTGGTCAGAACAGTACCAATGAGAAATGCAGGATCATCCCTATCCTCACAGCTAAAGGAACAAGGACAAGAGAATTCAAAGTTACAAGTTGTGTCACATTCATGGCCCAAGGAATGCTCCTGGGCAACTAGTTAAAGGAAATCACCAAGCATCAGCTGCATCCAATTTAAAAATGTTCAGTTCCAGAAAATGCCATGGTCAGAATTCTCACACAATTGCAAAAAAAAAAAAAAAAAAAAAAGTTGTAATCACAGATGAACTCAGATTTACTATCACAGTCCTGTCCAGAAAGCAGGTTTGCCAACCTCCAGGTGGGGCCTGGAGATTCCTGGAATTACAGCTTACCTCCATGTTACAGATGTTCAAGTCCCCTGGATAAAATCACTGCTTTGGAGGGTGGATTCCATGCCATTATACTCGATGAGGTCCTTTCCCAAACCCTGCCTTCCCCAAAGTCTACCTCTAAATCTCTAGGAATTTCCCAACCTAACTCTGCCAGTGTGGTATACTGCCAGCCTAGGCCAGTAGAGACCCAGGTTCAAATCCATATTTGCTATCCATGAAGAACACTAGGTCCTTTCTCTCTCAGCCTATTCTACCACCACCTACAACTGTAATGAGGATAAAATGGAAGAGAGAAAAACAATGTATGCCAACATAACCCCCTTGGGGAGGGAACAATGGTATTCAAAGTACACTATGTTCTCCTGCCATTTTGGGCTTTAACAGTGCACAATACAAAGCCTTTTTTCTATAACTGTAAGTTTTATTCTGAAGCACTACAGTGTTCTTCCAACAAAAAAAAAGATTTAAATTAACATTATTTTTATCTCTTTATATGCATGGAGTGTTCCTGTCCCATTCCTGGCAAACCACTCTTTTATGCCTTGAAGGTGGGTCAGGATGAAAATGTAATAAATAGCATTACTGGAGTGGGATCCTTTTCTATTACTCTTAGAAAAGAATAAATGACCAAGGTAGAAAGATGCTACTGTCAAGGTAGGGCAAACATGAGAATTCAGCTGATATTCAAAACACTAGTCTTCAGCTTAAAAGACCTTTTAGGGTAGGGGTGTCAAACTCATTTGTTACGAGGGCCAGATCTGAAATAAATGAGACCTTGTTGGACCGGGCCATCTGTGTCAGGTAGCAATGCCAGGTAGCAGAGATAGAAACAGGAGGTGGTGGTGGCTACAAGCATGGACACCTTCAAGAGGGAATTGGATAAGCATATGGAGCAGAGGTCTATCAGTGGCTATTAGCCACAAGGTATAGATAGGAATTCTCAGGCTGGGGCAAGTGATGCTCTGTATTCTTGGTGCTTGGGGGGGGGAGGGGAGGCTAAAGTGGGAAGGCTTCTAGTGTCCTGGCCCCACTGCTGGACCTCCTGATGGCACCTGGTATTTTTGGCCACTGTGACAGAGTGTTGGACTGGATGGACCATTGGCCAGAACCAATATTGACTTCTCTTATGTTTTTATGTTAAACTTTATAAAAGGACAAAAGCACAGTTATTTTTTTTAAAAAAAACTTTAAATAAAACATGCTTAAAACATTAGTCTTGCAATATCTTGTTTATATAACAGTCTCTGATAACTGACATATCTTGTTCTGAATCATTGCATCAAAATATCTGTGCTGTAGCAATCTTGAGTATGTTGTTCAGGAGTATGTCTGTAAGCTGCAAACCTACTTTTGATTTATTGACATTCGTTACAGAAATCTCATGCTCAGTGTTCTGAGCCAAGGACCCAAAAGAAAACATAAAATGGCTGGGCATTGTGAACTTTTGTACATAAATTGCTTCGTGTACTGGTCAGGAACGTGGGAAGGCATCCTGACACACACACAGGGCTATGTGTTTGTCTACAAAACTATAGTCTTTCCCAGAGAAGTAACTACAACTCCTATGAGACAGTGCAACAAAGAGAGATAGCGATGTATACTGGTCAGTTTCAGCCTACTATTTGGGAAGTCTAAGTTCAAAAACCCCAGTCTACAAAGGGAATGTGCTGGGTGAACTTGGTCTGGACACACACTCTCAGCCTATTCCACCTCACTGACTTGTTGTTATTCCTCATCTAAATAGTTCACATTGCTTTCCTACAGAGAAAGGCTGGCTCATGAGGGCATGAATACAGTGATAAAGGGGAGGCAAAACCAGTTGCACCCAGGAGGGCTCTGTCATAACACACACTGGAGAAAGGCACACAAAAGCTCATAACTTGAATAAAACTTTGTTTGTTCTAAAGGTGCTTTGTATTCCCCCACCACCACCAATAGAGGCAGCTGAGCAAAGCAAGGCAGGAAGAAGGGGATGAGCCTCAGCCAATGGAGGGGAAGAAAGGCTTGCCTTTGTCTCCTGTGCAATTGAGGCAGCCTGGCAAGGAAGCAAGCCATGGCTCATTCCCTCCCTCCCCCTGGGAGGAGGAGGGGGAGGAGCCTCAGCCAGTGCAGGGAACAGAAGCTTGCCAATCTTTCTCTCCTGTGCAACTGAGAGAGTCTGGTAAACCAAGCTGCAATGCAGCAGCAGCAGAGCTGGCAAAAGAGGCAGGAGATAGCCAGTTCCTTGTGGGCTGGATAGGAGCCTTCTGAGGTCCTGATCCAGCCCATGGGCCGCATATTTGACACCCCTATTTTAGGGCAATTTGTCAGTTTTAAACTTTATTTATTTCCACTTTTCTTTAGATGGAAGGAGTTCTGAAGCACTCCCTGCTCCTTAATTGCTCCCAAGATCTTAACTCTTCTAAAAAGTAGAGCTGGTGTTCTCCACACATTGGTACCCTCTGGGTACAGTTCCATATTTCATGACTAAATGTCATTTCCCTGTTCCAATTCCATTAACCACTTGTACTCTCTCACACCTGACAAGGTTTCTGTGTGTCAGGTATTGAAAATCAAGTAGATCCAGTCATTCTTGCACAAAGAAAGGTTTATTGGATTATCTTGCTATAAACCCACAGTAAGAGGTCATTGTCAGGAATAGGGGGCAAAGCAAAGCAAGCTAACTTATAGTGTGATGCAATGAAGCGCCTAGCAAATAGAACTTGAGCACTCGCGCGGGAACTCCCGGCGGGAGAAATACTTTATGAGCGGGAGACTACTCCCCCCTCCCCTTGCCTTCCCAGGACTGGAAAATTCTCATCTACACAAGAATAGCCCAAAGCCTACATTCAAGGCCACCGTGATAAGGAGAAGCGGCAGGGAAGAAGCTCCCACGTTTCTGCCTGCATACCTACGCAAGCGCATAGCGGGGATAGGAAACATACAACAATGAATTCAGTGAGAAACATCAAATGCAGCTTTTTCTTACATTCTGCCCTTCCCAAAACACCACCCACCCGCCACTTAGGAAGGAGAGAACGTGGGCCCCCGGGTTTATGAGGGTATCGATTGTGAAAGTCTCGCAAGTGATCAGGTGCATTGATATCCGAAACTTTCACCCATTCTTTATGTTGGGGCCCGAAATGTACCCATTGGACCAGGTACAGAAGTTGTCCACGTAAAATCTTAGAGTCAAGGATATCCGCAATCTCGTAGTGTTCTTCATCATCAATCATCAGAGGGGGGGGAGGCTCCGGAATCGTAGTTTGCCATTTAGTCGGGGGTAACGCAGGTTTGAGGAGGCTGTAATGGAAAATTGGATGTATAGCTTTAAGAGACTTAGGCAGATCTAGCTGAACAGTCACTGGATTTATACATCGTAACACCTTGAAAGGACCAATAAATTTCCAAGCCAGTTTTCTGGACTGTTGCTGCAACTTTAAGTTTTTCGTAGATAGATAGACGGAGTCCCCTGGTTTCAGATTCCATCCCCCTGCCCTTTTTTTATCTGCTTGTTTCTTGTACTGTGCCTTGGCTTCATTCAAAGTCTCAATAATTAGGGGCCAAGACTCGCGAAAAGTTTTACACCATACTGAAGCTTTCCCCACCCCGTCCCCCGGTTGCAAGAAGGGGAGAGGGGGCTGTCATAACCCATGGCCGCTTTGAATGGTGACATCTTCGTGGAAGCGTGCCATGAATTGTTGTAAGCAAACTCTGCTAATGGTAGTAAATCAACCCAATTGTCTTGTTGATAATTAGAAAAACATCTCAGGTATTGCTCCAATGTCTGGTTTACTCTCTCCGTTTGCCCATCAGTTTCAGGGTGATAGGCAGTACTGAGAGCCCGTTCAATACCCATGAGGGTCATTAATTCCGACCACAATTTAGAAACAAATTGACTTCCCCTATCGGATATTATTTTCAATGGTAATGTATGTAGTCTGGCAATGTGTTGAAGAAAGGCCTTAGCCAAGGCCCTAGCAGTTGGCAGACCGGGGAACGGTATAAAATGCGCTTGCTTTGAAAACAAGTCTACCACCACCCAAATGACCGTCATCTGTCTAGAAGGGGGAAGATCAGTGATAAAGTCCATTGAAATTACTTCCCAGGGTCGAGTCGGGGTGGGGAGGGGCTGTAGGAGACCTGGAGGTTTCCCCGGTCGGTTTTTACAACGGTTGCATGTTGGGCATGACTGTATATAGAGTGATAACTCCTGTTTCATTCGGGGCCACCAGAACCCACGCTGCAGAAGTTTTAAGGATTTCACATATCCGAAGTGCCCTGCAGATTTTGAGTCATGAACTGTTTGCAACATTTGGGATCGAGTGGCTGCAGGAACAAACATCTTATTCCCCTTAAACCAGCAACCGTTTGGATCACATCTCACATCATCCCTGCCTCGCAACTCACTTGTTTCTTGCGGGGTGATGTCAGTGAGAAATTGTTTCTCCCAGGGTAAGGTTTGGCTAAGATTCTCAGAGATTCGTTTGGCTTTGCGGGTCACAACTGCACCAACCAGTTGTTCTGGGGTGAACATAGACTCTTGTACCTCCACCCTCTTACTGAAATGTTGGGGAAGACGGGAAAGAGCATCCGCCAGGTGATTAGCCTTCCCTGGAAAGTGGTGAAGAGTAAATTGAAACTTGGAGAAGAACTCAGCCCACCTAAATTGTTTAGCATTTAAATTCCGGGGTTTCCGTAGTACCTCAAGGTTTTTATGATCAGTCCATATTTCAAACGGTACTTGGGAACCCTCTAACCAATGCCTCCATGTGATTAATGCTAAACGGATAGATGCAGCTTCCTTATCCCAAATAGGCCAGAACCTTTCGGTATCATTGAATTTTCTTGACACATAAGCTAGGGGTTGCAGCTGTCCCTGAGCGTTCTCTTGTAAAATCACCCCACCCATAGCAGTATCTGATGCGTCAACTTGGACCACAAATTTCTTTGTCTCATCTGGGTGTGCTAGTATTGGCTCAGACGTGAACAGCTGTTTTAATTGATCAAATGCATATTGACACTGGGGCGTCCAGTTCAAAGGGGCCCCGGCATTGAAGCCTTGGATCCCTTCCCCTTAGTCTTTAGAAGTTCGGTAAGGGGAAGGGCAACTTGGGCAAAATGGGGTAAGAATTGACGGTAAAAGTTGGCGAAACCGAGAAAACTTTGGAGCTGTCGTCTGGTTTTTGGGGGCTCCCACATTACAACATCCTGGACCTTCTTTGGGTCCATTTCCAACCCCTCAGAGGATATGCGGTACCCCAGAAAGTCAATACATTCCTGATGAAATTCACACTTTGACAGTTTCACGAATAGTTTGTTGTCTAGAAGCCTTTCCAGTACTTTTCGCATGAGTGTGGTGTGGGATTTTAGGTCTGGGGTATAGACCAAGATATCATCCAAGTAAACGACCACCCCCTTGAATAAATAGGGGTGTAGGACCTCATTGATTAAGTTCATGAAGACCCCTGGTGCCCCTTGTAAACCGAATGGCATCACCCGATACTCAAATTGCCCCAGCGGGGTATTAAATGCCGTTTTGTACTCATCCCCTTCTCTGATGCGAACTCGAAAATAGGCATCTCTCAAATCCAGTTTAGAGAACACTTTCCCTTTTGCCACCTCTGCCAATAAGTCTTTGATGAGGGGCATTGGGTAGGCATTGGTTGCAGACACTGCGTTAAGACCCCGGTAATCCGTGCAGAGTCTGAGCCCCCATCCTTCTTTTTACAGAACAATACCGGTGCTGCGAACGGGGACGACGCTGGCCTGATAAAACCACGAGCCAGATTTTTATCAATAAAGCGGCGCAGTTCTTGCTTCTCACCAGGACTCATGGCATAAATTTTCCCTTTTGGCAATTTCTGCCCCGGAAGAATTTCAATAGCACAGTCAGAGTTGCGGTGGGGGGTAGTTCATCCGCCTCCTCCTCCTCAAAAACCCTAGTCAAATACTGGTAATCCCTAGGGATGCGGTTCAGGTCCTCCATTGCTAAGCAAGCGCGTGGAGGTTCATTGCAGGGAAGGTTTCCCCACCCTGGGTCCCATTTGTGTTCGGCACATTTCGGTGAAATAAATTGAACATCCCCTCTTCCCATAGAATGTAAGGGTTGTGTCCATGCAACCAAGGGCTACCCAATACTAAGGGAAATTGGGCTTGAGGAGCTATCACAAAGGAACGCAGCTCCCAGTGGGCACCGATGCCTATTCTTAGCGGGACAGTCTCAAATCGGCATGGCTCTTTCATTGGAGACCCATCCATCTGTGTAAAAGTTATTGGGTCTTTCAAGTTGACCACGGCTGCCTCCAGCCCTACCACCATAGACGGGTTTATGAGGTCCCTCCCACACCCCGAGTCAATGAGGGCCCGAACCCGAATGTGGGTCATCATTGCTGGGTTCATTACTAGGACAGTCACAAAGAAGAGAGAGGGGTAATTGCTCACCAATTTAGGCGCCTCAGGTGTTGGGTCCTGTTGTGTAACGCCATTCACAAACAGGACCATTTCATTTCCCTGCACCTCATTCTCTTCCTCCAGCAAGAAGTTATCCAGTTGGTCCGGCCCCGCGAAAAGGGCCCGTGGGTTGCGTGGTTTTGCTGTGCCTTTCTTCGGGGTGGGGTTCATCCATCTTCTGGGTTCTTCTTGTTGTAGGGCCCGATTGGGGTCCCCTTTCGGGCAAGCAGCTGCGAAGTGTCCCTTTTCCCCACATCGCAGGCAGAGACCCTGCCGCATACGCTGATCCCTCATTCCACCTGGGGTGGTTGCCGGTTTGGACTTGGCTTGGCCCGCCGTCGAACTCTGACGGTGGTAACCGAACGATGAGTCCAGTTTCATCATGCGTAGTCGACTCTCGGCTTTTTCGGCTTCCTCCATCCAACCTTGGAGGGTACGAGGCTGCTGAGAGCTGAGGATGTTATTGCGGATGTCGACTGCTAGACCCATTCGATATTGTTGGGCCAGAACCGCATCAGTCCAATCCCGAATTTTCACAGCATGCCTTTGAAACTCCCTGGAATACTCTCGCACTGAGAGTTTACCTTGTCGGAAGGTACGAAGGAAAGCTTCTGCCTTTTCCGCTGCCCCCGAATCCTCGAAGCGATTTCTCAAAGCCCACATGAAGTCATCTACATTCCCCAGCTCCGCGGCCTCCAGATCATGGAGAGCAACATACCAGCTTGTCGCACTCCCCCGGAATCTGGATGCGATAAACTCCACCTGCTGTTCTTCATCTGGGAAAATATGGCCCCATCTTTGGACAAATTTTCCGACTTGCAATATGAAAAAAGACACAGTCTCTGGATCTCCATCAAAAGTAATTTCAAGCATATCCTTAGGTCGGATTACTGGGGGGCCTGCGCCATAACCGGGATCGGCTGCATAAGAGGGACCGGAGCCGGTGGTTGGGGCGGAGGTGCAGCAGGCGGCTGGAGTGGCCCTGGTTGGCCTGGCCCTGGACCTGGTGCTGGCCCGACTGGTGGAGGCGGAGCTGGTGCCGGCTGGCCCGGTCCTGGACCCGGAGGTGCTGGTTGAGCCGGTCCTGGACCCGGAGGTGCTGGTGGGCCTGGCCTCGGGCCCGGAGGAGGAGGAGGTGGTCGTCCCGGTATCAACGGTGGCGCCGGGGCTGGTGCTGGTCTAGGCTGTGTCAACGGATGCGCCCGAATAGCTTGGTCCATCATCTGTGGTAGGGACTGCATTAGTTTGCTCATGTCCTTCACCAGACGTCGGGTGTCTTCTTGAATAGAGTCCATGCGAGCGTCGGTATCTGGCCCCGACCCAGTTCTGGGAGAACCTCGAGGTACTCTCCCCTGGGGAAGTCCAAAACTGCCTCTGGGATCAATCAAATTGTCTCGGCTTTGGCTCCCCGGCAAAGTCCATGTCGACTGGGTAGTATCCAACAGGTTCTTTGACCAATCGCGTGACCTACGATAGGTCACCCCTTTATCCCATGGCGTTGGGACTCCGGGAACATAAGTTCGGGGAAGCACTCCTCCTTGAGACGGCAGGTGCCCGGCCGGGCTATAGACTGGGAGAGCGTACTGAATCCCCAATGTGCTTAGAACTGGCGGGGTCAACACTCCGGCTCCCGATTGTGATGCTGGTGCGATCAAAACTGGGGTGGTAGTCACCGGCACAGTAGTGGTGGTCGGGAGGGTGACCACTGCGGTCGCCACAGTGGTAACAGGAACCGTGCCCCCTAAGGTAGCGGCCGCCGCCGCTGCGCCTGTGGCTCCTGTAGTGGCCGTCACCGCTGCAGTCCCCGTACCCCTGGAGCAGTTGATACTGTCGCTGCACCTGTGGCTCCTGGACTAGTAGCCGCCGCAGCTGCTCCCGTGGCTCCCGTACCCGCTCCGCTCATCTTGGTAGACTGCGGAAACTGACGGTAGTGGGAATGATGAGGATTCCTGACAATTTCTGTCAGGTATTGAAAATCAAGTAGATCCAGTCATTCTTGCACAAAGAAAGGTTTATTGGATTATCTTGCTATAAACCCACAGTAAGAGGTCATTGTCAGGAATAGGGGGCAAAGCAAAGCAAGCTAACTTATAGTGTGATGCAATGAAGCGCCTAGCAAATAGAACTTGAGCACTCGCGCGGGAACTCCCGGCGGGAGAAATACTTTATGAGCGGGAGACTACTCCCCCCTCCCCTTGCCTTCCCAGGACTGGAAAATTCTCATCTACACAAGAATAGCCCAAAGCCTACATTCAAGGCCACCGTGATAAGGAGAAGCGGCAGGGAAGAAGCTCCCACGTTTCTGCCTGCATACCTACGCAAGCGCATAGCGGGGATAGGAAACATACAACAATGAATTCAGTGAGAAACATCAAATGCAGCTTTTTCTTACACTGTGTCATCTTTCTTGTACTTAAAAAATATTACACACAAGCAAGACATGTGGATTGCTGGCAGGGCGCTCACATGTTTGAATTCCAGCTGTGTTTGTGTATGGGTAGGTGGGTGTAATATTTCCTTCCTACAATTAGACAACTTAACATGACCTAGAATAAGCAGTGGCCCAAGAGTGATTTCTTATATGACTTTTCCTGAAGGGTTCTCCCTGCACTTAGGAAGTGTGCAAACAGACATGTGCATGATCCTTACTCTAATTCCAGACTTTTTTTTTTTCTGTGCGGATACCTATTCCCTCCAACAGGGGCCTCACTCTCCCCCAACAGCTTTTCCTACATAGTCAGTAGACTTCCTGGGTTTGTAGAAAAATCCAAACAGTGAGGAAATCCCTTCAAGGACGGTTGAATTCCCCCCAAAAGCCTTTTGAAATGGCCTCTGCAGGGACCCTGACTCCAGGCATCAACGGTGAGAGATTAGAACGTTGGGGGGGGGAGAGAGGAGGCTTCTGCCTGGCTCTGTCAGTCAAAGGGGGGGAGAGAAGGGCCCTTTCTTTCCAGGCCTCTTTCAGCCTTGGAGGGAGGGAGGGGGGAGCCTTGGGTCCAGGCTGGGGGATTCCTAGAGGTTTTGGGGTGGAGTGCAAGTAGGGCAGGATTTGGGGAAGGGAGAGGCCTCAGCTGGGCATCATGCCACAGAATCCACCCTCCAAAGCAGCCATTTTCTCCAGGGAGACAGATCTCTGTTGTTCACAGATCTCTGGAGTTCACTCTCCAGGCCCCACTTGGAGGTTGCCAACCCTAGGCCTGGCAGCAGTCTAGGGTTGCCAGGTCCCCCCATGGGCACTGGCAGGGGATGGGGTAGTGGGGTTGCCAGCTCCAGGTCTGGAAACTCCTGGAGATTTGGGGATGGAGCCTGGGGAGGACAGGGACCTCAGTGGGGTACAATGCCCTAGAGTCTACCCTCCAAAGCATCCATTTTCTCCAGGGGACGTTATCTCAGTAGTCTGGAGCTGAGCAGCAATTCCAGGGGATCCCCAGATCCCACCTGGAGGCTGGCATCCCTAGGCAGCACCCTCTGGGTGACTTGACACCACCTAATTTGCATGACTCAACTTGGCCTGGCTGCTTGCTGCTGTTCAGCAGCCACCCTATGAAAGCCAGCAGCGGTGCAGCAGTTAGAGCCTCAGAGTAGGGTCTGCAAGACCCAGGTTCAGATCCCCATATTGCGGTGGAAGCTGACTGAGTGATTTTGGACCAGTCACATACTTTCAGCCTAACCAACCTCACAGGGTTGTTGTGCAGATAAAAAGGAGGTGAGAATAATGTAAGCTGCTTTGGTCCCCACTGTGGAGAAAGACTATAATTTTCCTTGGTAGAAACTGTGGGGGAGGGGGGTGGAGACAAAAGCTGAAGACAGATAAAGGCAGATAAAGGTTAAGTTGGCTGTTGGGTGGGAAGGAAATAGGGTTGCCAACTCTGGATTGGGAAACTCCTGGACATTTAAGGGGTGGATCCTGGGGATGGTGGGGTTTGAGGAGGGGAGGAACTTCAGACCAGTATAATGCCATAGACTCCACCCTCCAAACCAGTCATTTCCTCCATGAGAACTACCATTGCCAGCCTCTGGGTGAGTGCTGGAGATCACCCAGAATTACAACTGTTGTCCAGGTGACAGAGATCAGTTCCCCTGGATAAAATGGCTGCTTTGGAGGGTTGAGTCTATGGCTCCACCCCCAGAAGGGAGAAAGAGTGTGAGATAGGTAAGGGTAGAGGGGAGGAAGCAAAGGTGTGAGGAATGGGATGACCATCCCGCAAGTTTCTTGTGGGTCTCCACTTG
>JAPDNY010000859.1:0-23146 GCA_029375565.1 Gekko gecko
ACAGCCACTCCAGAACAATATTCCAGAAGTGAAAACACAGAACTCCCACCCTTTTATTAACCCTTTCCAGGCCAAAAAGCCTCCGGAACACCCTGGAACGGCCCGGAACGGGCACTAAACAAACAATAGTTCCTCAAGAAACACTGGCATGCATTACAGCCACTCCAGAACAATACTCCAAAAGTGAAAACACGGACCTCCCACCCTTTTATTAACCCATTCCAGGCCAAAAAGCCTCCGGAACACCCCGGAACACCCCGGAACGGACACTAAACAAACAATAGTGCCACAAAAAACAGTGGCATGCATTACAGCCACTCCAGAACAATACTTCAGAACTGAAAACATGGCACTCCCACCTTTTCATTAACCAGTTCCAGGCCAAAAAGCCTCCGGAACAGCCCGGAACGGGCACTAAACAAACAATAGTTCCTCAAGAAACACTGGCATGCATTACAGCCACTCCAGAACAATACTCCAAAAGTGAAAACACGGACCTCCCACCCTTTTATTAACCCATTCCAGGCAAAAAAGCCTCCGGAACACCCCGGAACACCCCGGAACGGGCACTAAACAAACAATAGTGCCACAAAAAACAGTGGCATGCATTACAGCCACTCCAGAACAATACTTCAGAACTGAAAACATGGCACTCCCACCTTTTCATTAACCAGTTCCAGGCCAAAAAGCCTCCGGAACAGCCCGTAACGGCCCGGAACGGGCACTAAACCAACAATAGTGCCGCAGAAAACAGTGGCATAAATTACAGCCACTCCAGAACAATATTCCAGAAGTGAAAACACGGAACTCCCACCCTTTCATTAACCCGTTCCAGGCCAAAAAGCCTCTGGAACACCCCGGAACGGCCTGGAAAGGGCACTAAACAAACAATAGTGCCGCAAAAAACAGTGGCATGCATTACAGCCACTCCAGAATAATTCTCCAGAAGTGAGAACATGGAACTCCCACCCTTTTATTAACCCGTTCCAGGCCAAAAAAGCCTCCAGAACACCCCGCAACAGCCCGGAACGGCCCGGAGCAGGGCACTAAACAAACAATAGTGCCGCAAAAAACAGAGGCATGCATTACAGCCACTCCAGAACAATATTCCAGAAGTGAAAACACGGAACTCCCACCCTTTTATTAACCCTTTCCAGGCCAAAAAGCCTCCGGAACACCCCGGAACAGCCCGGAACGGCCCGGAACGGGCACTAAAGAAACAATAGTGCCGCAAAAAACAGTGGCATGCATTACAGCCACTCCAGAACAATATTCCAGAAGTGAAAACACGGAACTCCCACCCTTTCATTAACCCATTCCAGGCCAAAAAGCCTCTGGAACACCCCGGAACGACCCGGAGCGGACACTAAACAAACAATAGTTCCTCAAGAAACACTGGCATGCATTACAGCCACTCCAGAACAATATTCCAGAAGTGAAAACACGGCACTCCCACCCTTTCATTAACCAGTTCCAGGCCAAAAAGCGTCCGGAACACCCCAGAACGGGCACTAAACCAACAATAGTGCCGCAGAAAACAGTGGCATAAATTACAGCCACTCCAGAACAGTATTCCAGAACATGGAACTCCCACCCTTTTATTAACCCGTTCCAGGCCAAAAAGCCTCATGGAACACCACGGAACGGCCCGGAACAGGCACTAAACAAACAATACTGCCACAAAAAACAGTAGCATGCATTACAGCCACTCCAGAACAATACTCCAGAGGTGAGAACACGGAACTCTCAACCTTTTATTAACCCTTTCGAGGCCAAAAAGCCTCCGGAACACCCCGGAACAGCCCGGAACAGCCTGGAATGGGCACTAAACAAACAATAGTGCCGCAAAAAACACTGGCATGCATTACAGCCACTCCAGAACAATATTCCAGAAGTGAAAACACGGAACTCCAACCCTTTCATTAACCCGTTCCAGGCCAAAAAGCCTCTGGAACACCCCGGAACGGCCCGGAACGGCCCGGAATGGGCACTAAATAAACAATAGTGCCGCAAAAAACAATGGCATGTATTATAGCCACTTCAGAACAATTCTCCAGATGTGAGAACATGGCACTCCCACCCTTTTATTAACCTGTTCCAGGCCAAAAAGCTTTTGGAACACCCCAGAACGGCCCGGAACAGGCACTAAACAAACAATAGTGCTGCAAAAAACAGTGGCATGCATTACAGCCACTCCAGAACAATACTCCAGAAGTGAAAACACGGAACTCCCACCCTCCGGTACACTCCGGAAAAGCCTCCGGAACACTCCGGAACAGCCCGGAACAGGCACTAAACACTCCAGAAGAATATTTTGGAAATTCAGATGTAGAGATATTGTGCACTTATTAACGTATTCTGTGCTGAAATGCCCCCAGAAGACCTCGGAACAGGCCAGAATGGGCATTAAACAAACAACAGTTCCGCAACATATGGAATTCACTGCCACAGGAGGTCGTGGCAGCTGCAAGCATGGACAGTTTCAAGAGGAAATTAGATAAACATATGGAGCAGAAGTCCACCAGTGGCTATTAGCCACAGGGTATAGAATGGGAACTCTCAGTCTGGGGCAGGTGATGCACTCTATTCTTGGTGCTGGAGGGGGCATCAGTGGGAGGGCTTCTGGTGCCCTGGCCCCACTGCTGGACCTCCTGATGGCACCAGGTATATTTTGGCCGCTGTGTGACAGAGTGTTGGACTAGATGGGCCATTGGCCTGATTCAACATTGGCTTCTCTTATGTTCTTATGTTAAGAAACCATGGGATGCATTATAGAAACTCCAGAACAATATTTTGGAAATCCAAACAGAGAAATATTGTGTACTGATTAACTCATTCTGGGCCAAAATGCCTCCGGAACAGCCCAGAACGGGCTGGAATGGCCTTTAAGCAAACAACAGTCCCACAAGAAAAAGTAGGGTGTGTTAAAGGCACTCCAGAAGAATATTTTGGAAGTCCAAATGCAGAAATACCTTGCAGTTATTAACCCATTCCTGGCCAAAATGCCTGTGGAACACCTCGGAACTTTGACAGGAGAAAAAATCTATACCGTCCTCTAGTTTGTAATCTTTTTCCTCTGAGGAACAGAGAGAAAGAAAATGACTTTAAGTCCTCTTCATTCAGGTGTCTTCAAGTTTTGCGGTGGCGGGGTGCTTGTTTAAAAAATAGCTTCCTGAGTAAAGAATAGTTATCTGAGTAATCCTGTGTCTTTCAAATCAATTTGCATGCTACCAAAAATCCACATATGTGGCATATTAGTAGAAATACTATTCATTCTTAGAAGAAAAGGCCCATGTTTAATATTCTGTATTATGACTCCATAGCAAGGTAAAGAGTTCCCAAAATCCAAGGCCCACTATAATAACATTTAAAATCACTAATAGTGAAAAGTACTGAGACTGACAAGTGATTTCAGCTCTCATATACTTTATTAGATCGTGAACAAGACAAAGTAGTCGGCTCGCAGACTGATTTATATTCCCTAAGGAAACCACACCCCACACACCCCAAACAGCTGTGAGTGGTCTATTTACAGTAATTGCATTAACCTCTTGGATCCTAGTTCCCTGATTGGAGGGGACTCAGGAGCCGAGGGTCTTTTGTCCTCAAGGTCCAAGCTCAGACACTTCGCTTGGCTGCATGGTGGATCAGTTAGAACCAGCTGGAGCACATGGTCGGCTAGGGTATATTACACCCCTCCCCCCTTGGTCTGAAACTAGGTAAAGGGTAAAGGTTCCCTTGCTCAAAAGCCAGTCGAATCCGACTCTAGGGTTGCGGTGCTCATCTCCGTTTCAAAGCCGAAGAGCCAGCGCTGTCCGAAGACGTTTCCGTGGTCATGTGGCTGGCATGACTAAACACCAAGGTGCACGGAATGCTGTTACCTTCCCACCAAAGTGGTACCTATTTATCTACTTGCAATTTCTTGCTTTCGAACTGCTAGGTTGGCAGGAGCTGGAACTAGAGACAGGAGCTCACCCTGTCATGCGGCACCCGGGTCTCGAACTGCTGAACTACTGACCTTCCACAGCCTGCAGTTCAGCGTCTTAACCACTTGAGCCACTGCAGCTCAAGTCTGAAACTAGATACCCGCAAATAAAGTCCTTCAGGTATGGGTGCGGTTTGCGCTCTCGGGTTGAGCAGTAGGGTTCCAATGTCGCTGAAGCTGGAGCCATCACTGCCGTTCTCAGCAGAGTGCTGTCCACAGGCTATGTGCTGACGGGCCCCTGGGTTGGCCCTGCAGGATCTGGAGGCTGACTAGCGATGGCTGGGCTGCACGGTTCCTCCAATGGGCCCGGTGTGGTTACCAGATCAGTGGTCTCAAGCGTGTCTGGTTCCCCGAAGTTTTCCGGCTCCACCAGCAGGGTTTGTCTGTGAAGTTGGTCACTGTGGTGGTGTAGTATTTGTCCATCCTCATTGGAGACCTCGTAGGAGAGGGGCCCTCAAACTCTCACTACTCTTGCTGGAATCCAAGGGGGCCCTCTGGTGAAGTTCCATGCATAAACGGGATCTTCAGGGAAAACCCTCGGGTGGCTTCTGGAGTTTCGATGGCCGGCTCTTGCTCAGGTGCTCGGTCTGGATGGAGCCGGTCCAGCCTTGATGTGAGGCATCTGCCCATCAGCAGCTTGGCCAGGCTCCAGCCCGTTGTGGAGTGTGGCATTGTTCTTTAGCCAAAAAGGAAAGAGGCCAACTTGTCGTCCCAATCGATGGAGTCCAACCCGTTGGTGTCGGGGAGGAATAGGGCTGAGTGGACATAAGAACATAAGAACATAAGAGAAGCCAATGTTGAATCAGGCCAATGGCCCATCTAGTCCAACATTCTGTCCCACAGTGGCCAAAAATACCAGGTGCCATCAGGAGATCCAGCAGTGGGGCCAGGACACTAGAAGCCCTCCCACTGCTGCCCTCCACAGCACCAAGAATAGAATGCATCACCTACCCCAGACTGAGAGTTCCTATCTATACCCTGTGGCTAATAGCCAGTGATGGACTTCTGCTCCATATGTTTACCTAATTCCCTCTTGAAACTGTCCATGTGTGTAGCTGCCACCACTTCCTGTGGCAGTGAATTCCATATGTTAATCACTCTTTGGGTGAAGAAGTATTTCCTTTTATCTTAACCCGACTGCTCAGCAATTTCATAGAGTGCCCACGAGTTCTTGTATTGTGAGAAAGGGAGAAAAGTACTTCTTTCTCAACCTGCTCTATCCCATGCATAATCTTATAAACCTCAATCGTGTCACCCCTCAGCCGTCGTTTCTCCAAGTGACGGATCCTGTAATGGCGAATTCTTGGAACTCTCCAGACATGAAGGCTGTCCCATTGTCCATCACTAGGGTGTCTGGGAGGCCCTGGGCACTGAAGATCCGCCACATCTCTTTGATAGCCACCCTTGATGATGTTACGGAGACAGGGAAGACCTGCAGTCACTTATTGTAAGAGTCCACAAGAATGAAAAACAGTTGCCCCTGGAATGGCCACACGAAATCCAGGTGGAGTCGCAACCAGGGGCAGTAGGAGAACTCCCAAGCTCTCTCTGGTGCTCTGGGCGGGTCGGGGCGAGAGGCTTGGCAGGGCTGGCATTGCTTTACCTTCTCTTCGATGTCCCGATCAAGGCCCGGCCACCAGACATAGCTCCTCACCAATGCCTTCATTCTTAAGACTCCTGGATGGTGCTTGTGCAGAGCCTCTAAGATGCACTGCTGGAGCAGGCCCAGTATCACCACCCAGCCTCCCCACATCAAGCACCCTTTATATGCCGACAGTTCGTCCTTTCTTTTGAGGAATGGTGTAAACTCTGAGCTCTCTTTGGCCAAATGCCACCCCCTCCCCACCCAGTCCAGGACCCAACAGAGGACCTTGTGGACCGGGCAGTTGGGAAGCGACTCCAACAGGGCAGGAGCAGGGTTGGGATCCATCACTGGCAGTGAAAGGTGGCTGAGGGCATCTGCGTGGCCCATGGCTTTCCCGGGGTGATGTAGGAGGGTGTAGGTGTACCCTGCCAGGAAGATGGACCACCTGAGGACCTGGGGGGAGACCATTTGGGGCGTCTGGTGGTCCAGAGCCAGGAGAGGCTTATGATCCATCAATATTGTGAAGGGCCAACCGTAGAGGTAGTGGTGGAATTTTTTGACCCCAGCCACTATCACCAATGCCTCTTTGTCTATCTGCATTTAGTTGCACTCCGCAGAAGACAAAGTCTGTGAATAATAAGCAACCAGGACCTCCCAGCCATCCCACAGCTGGTGGCCCAGGACCGCCCCGACCCCGTAGGGGAGGCGTCACAAGCGAGGACCACCAGGAGCACCTCATTGAAATGGTGCAGGACAGAGTTTGAGGTGAGCAAGTCCTTGACCCCTTGAAAGGCCGCCACGTGCTCGGGTCCCCAGGCTCAGGTTGCCTCTTTATCCAGTAGGTGGTGAAGTGGTTCCGCTACTGCGGCTTTCAAGGGCAGGAACACATGGTAGAAGTTGAGCAGGCCCAAGAAAGCCTGCAGTTCCACCTTGGAAGGGGGAGCACATGTGATCGCCCACACTTTATCGTCCATGGGGTGGATTCCCTGAGCATCCACCACAAACCCCAGAAATTCAATGCAGGGCACCTCTAGAAGGCATTTTTCTTTCACCTTGAGACTGGCGGAGTCAAACCTCTGGAGCATTTGTCGGAGCCGGTCCGCAAAAATTGTGGAGTCCACTGCCGTGACGATCATATCATCTAAAAGGGTTGTACTCCTGGAATGCCTTTAAGAAGGGAATCCATAAATGACTGGAAAATCCCTGGTGCCACACAGACCCAAAACTGCAATCTCGTTATTTGGAACGCCTTTTTGTGCGTGGTGATTGTCTGCGCCTTGGCGGCGGCCGCATCCACCGGCAGTTGCTGGTAAGCCTGTGCCAGATCCAGCTTACGAAAGACCTTGGCTCCCGCTAGGGAGGCCAATACGTGGCTTACCACCAGGACCAGGTAAGCATGGTCTTGCAGGGCTTTGTTGATAGTTCACTTGTAATTGGCACATATCCTCATGTCACTGTTCGGTTTAACCAGCGTGACAATGGGGATCTCCCAGTGCACAGACGTTACTGGTTCCAGCACCCCTTGCTCGACAAGGTGGTCAAGCTCGGCCTCTATTTTTGCTCTCATCTCTAAGGGGGAGCCGTGCCTTAATGCGGATGGGCCGTATTGCTGGGTCAAGGTCCAGAGAGATGGGGTCCCCAGTGTACCTCCCCAGAATCCTGTCAAACACCTTTGGAAACTCTCTGCAGACCGCTTCCAAATCCGTCATCCAGATCTGGTTGATCCCTGATATTTTGAGGCTCAGGGGCGTGAACCAGGAGAGGCCCAACAAACTAGTGAGGTGCTCTTCCACCACCAACAGGTCGAGGAATCCCGAGAACCCCTTAAACTGGACCCAGAACTTGCCCCAGTCATGGACCACCACAGGGTTCTTATTGAAGTCCTGCAATGTGAGACCCTGTGGCTTGTGCAGATGGGGTCCCCAGTTGGGACACAAGGAACGGAGGGTTTCAGCCAAGGTTATGGAAAATGATGAGCCGGAGTCAATTTCCATGGGACAGGGGGACCCCTCAATAAGGACCATCACATGCACCTTGTCTAGGCCGTCTGGGGGCAAGTTACATACCTTTTGTTGGTGGTGGACCAAAACGGTGTGGAGATCCAACGAGTCAAGCTGTGCCGTTGTTTGCTGGCATTGTCCCTTTGAGCGGCAAACCTTGGCGATGTGGCCTGTCTTTTGGCAGGTACGGCAGACGGCATCCCAGAATCTACAAGACCAGCGCTGAGGGGGTTCACCGCAGCTGGCACAGGGTGCAGAGGTGGGGCATTGGGAGTGCTGGGCTGGGTGGCGTCAGAACTGTAGGACCTCCTCGTTGTCGGAGATGTCAGACCCAACCATTGCTTGTGTGTCGTGGACCGCCTTGGTGTGGCAGTCTCGGTGGGCCTTCTCATATGCCATTGCCTCCCAGATCGCCTTGTTGAGATCCAGGTCATTTTGGCTAACCAGCTTCCTCCACAACTTGGGGTCCTGTAATCCCACGAGGAACTGGTTTAGCAGTGCATCTGCCAAATCAGGGAACAAACACCTCGTGGCAGCCCAGCACAGAGTCGCAAAGAAATCAGAGGCGGTTTCGTCCAGACCCTGGACCTTCGCAAAAAATCCATCCTTTCCACAAATTTTGTGGGCTTAGGGGCCAGGTGGTCGGTCAGTGCTTTGACCAGCGTGGCGTAGGACTCGTCTTTGGGCAGCCGAGGATGTATTAAGTCCTTCAACAGGAGGTGTGCTGCCATTCCGCAGTACACCTTTTTCTTACCCGGCTCTGTGACATTGTGTACGGTGAAGTGGCACTCCAGGGTCTCCAGCCAAGTCTCCCATTGGGTAGGTTGGGAGATGTCGAAGGCAGGGAGGCTCTCGGAGGCAGCAGCTATCTTATGGGTTCCACATGGAGCCTCAGAAGCGGTGGCGGTGGACTAGGAGCGGTGCCGTGCTGCTCTCAGGGTTAGCGATGCGATGTTCGGGTCTAGGAGCGGTGCTGGAAATGGCAACTGGAAAGGCGGCGTGAAGGGTTCTCCTCATTGGCCTCGATGCAATGCTTGATGCGGGGTCTCTGTTCATGGGAGGTAGCATCCCAACTTCATCACCAGTGAAAAGTACAGGAACTGACGAGTGATTTCAGCTCTCACATACGTTATTAGATCAAGAACAAGAAAAGTAGTTGGCTAGCAGACTGGCTTATATTCCCTAAGGAAATCACACCCCACACACCCCAAACACCCATGAGTGGTCTATTTACAGTAATTGCATTAACCTCTCGGATCCTAGTTCCCTGATTGGAGACCCTCAGTCTTTTGTCCTCAAGGTCCAAGCTCACCACTTCGCTTGGCTGCATGGTGGACCAGTTAGAACTGGTCAGAGCACATGGTCGGCTTGGGTACATTACAAGTACAAAGTAACTGTCACTGAAAAATCAGCTGAAGTTATAGCAAAGTGATCTAATAATTTAACCAACTAGTGGAGGTAGCCCTAAATATTTGTTTGAATGTGGTACTAATGCAAGCAGGTACAATCGTCTGTGGAACCCCATAGCAGAAAGACAAAAAGAGTGAGCAACAGCTACCCAGCATGACTCCTGAAAATTACACTCAGGTAGAAATGCATCCACTCAACTATGAAACACGCCCCCCCCACGTTCCAGGGGCATTTCATGTACTGATTTCCAAAATATTGTTGTGGAGTGTCTGTAACAAATCCCACCATTTTTAGTGATTCTGTTACTTGCTGAATGCCCATTTGGCCTGGAAAGAGTTAATAAAAGCACGAGAGTCTCATATTTTCACTTCTAGAATACTGTTCTGGAGTGCCTGTAATGGATGCCACTGTTTTTGCGGCACTATTATATGTTTAGTGCCCGTACCGGGCCGTTCCGGGATGTTCTGGAGGCTGTTCGGCCTTGAAAAGGTTAATAAAACAGTGGGAGTTCCGTGTTTTCACTTCTGGAATATTGTTCTGGAGTGGCTGTAATGCATGCCAGTGTTTTTTGCGGCACTATTGTTTGTTTAGTGCCTGTTCCAGGCCGTTCCAGGGTGTTCTGGAGGCTTTTTGGCCTGGAACGGGGTAATAAAAGGGTGGGAGTGCCGTATTCTCACTTCTGGAGTATTGTTCTGGAGTGGCTGTAATGCATACCACTGTTTTTTTGTGGCACTATTGTTTGTTTAGTGCCCATTCTGGGCCGTTCCGGTGTGTTCTGGAGGCTTTTTGGCCTGGAACGGGTTAATAAAAGGGTGGGAGTTTTGTGTTTTCACTTCTGGAATATTGTTCTGGAGTGGCTGTAATGCATGCCAGTGTTTTTTGCGCCACTATTGTCTGTTTAGTGCCCATTCTGGGCCGTTCCGTGGTGTTCCGGAGACTAGTTGGCCTGGAACGGGTTAATAAAAGGGTGGGAGTTCCATGTTTTCACTTCTGGAGTATAGTTCTGGAGTGGCTGTAATGCATGCCACTGTTTTTTGCGGCACTATTGTTTTTCTAGTGCCTGTTCCGGGCCGTTCCGGGGTGTTCTGGAGGCTTTTTGGCCGGGAACAGGTTATTAAAGGGTGGGACTTCCATGTTTTCACTTCTGGAGTATTGTTCTGGAGTGGCTGTAATGCATGCCACTGTTTTTTATGGCACTATTGTTTCTTTAGTGCGCGTTCCGTGGTGTTCCGGGGTGTTCTGGAGACTATTTGGCCTGGAATGGGTTAATAAAAGGGTGGGAGTTCCGTGTTTTCACTTCTGGAGTATAGTTCTGGAGTGGCTGTAATGCATGCCACTGTTTTTTGCGGCACTATTGTTTTTCTAGTGCCTGTTCCGGGCCGTTCCGGGGTGTTCCGGAGACTATTTGGCCTGGAATGGGTTAATAAAAGGGTGGGAGTTCCGTGTTTTCAGTTCTGGACTATTGTTCTGGAGTGGCTGTAATGCATGCCACTGTTTTTTGCGACACTATTGTCTGTTTAGTGCCCGTTCCGGGGTGTTCCGGAAGCTTTTTGGCCTGGAAAGAGTTAATAAAAGGGTGGGAGTTCCGTGTTTTCATTTCTGGAATATTGTTCTAGAGTGGCTGTAATGCATGGCACTGTTTTATGTGGCACTATTTTTGGTCTAGTGCCCGTTCCGGGCTGTTCCGGGGTGTTCCAGAGGCTTTTTGGCCTGGAACGGGTTAATAAAAGGGTGGGAGTTCCGTGCTTTCACTTCTGGAGTATTGTTCTGGAGTGGCTGTAATGCATGCCACTGTTTTTTGTGGCACTATTATTTGTTTAGTGCCCGTTCCGGGCCGTTCCGGGGTGTTCCGGAGACTATTTGGCCTGGAACGGGGTAATAAAAGGGTGGGAGTTCCCTGTTTTCACTTTTGGAGTATTGTTCTGGAGTGGCTGTAATGCATGCCACTGTTTTTTGTGGCACTATTATTTGTTTAGTGCCCGTTCCGGGCCGTTCTGGGGTGTTCTTCAGGCTTTTTGGCCTGGAAAGGGTTAATAAAAGGGTGGGAGTTCCGTGTTTTCACTTCTGGAATATTGTTCTGGAGTGGCTTTAACGCATGCCACTGTTTTTTGCGACACTATTGTCTGTTTAGTGCCCGTTCCGGGGTGTTCTGGAAGCTTTTTGGCCTGGAAAGAGTTAATAGAAGGGTGGGAGTTCCGTGTTTTCATTTCTGGAATATTGTTCTAGAGTGGCTGTAATGCATGGCACTGTTTTATGTGGCACTATTTTTGGTCTAGTGCCCGTTCCGGGCTGTTCCGGGGGTGTTCCAGAGGCTTTTTGGCCTGGAACGGGTTAATAAAAGGGTGGGAGTTCCGTGTTTTCACTTCTGGAGTATTGTTCTGGAGTGGCTGTAATGCATGCCACTGTTTTTTGTGGCACTATTATTTGTTTAGTGCCCGTTCCGGGCCGTTCCGGGGTGTTCCGGAGACTATTTGGCCTGGAATGGGTTAATAAAAGGGTGGGAGTTCTGTGTTTTCTCTTCTGGAGTATTGTTCTGGAGTGGCTGTAATGCATGCCACTGTTTTATGTGGCACTATTGTTTGTCTAGTGCCCGTTCCGGGCCGTTCCAGGGTGTTCTGGAGGCTTTTTGACCTGGAATGGGTTAATAAAAGGGTGGGAGTTCCGTGTTTTCAGTTCTGGAATATTGTTCTGGAGTGGCTGTAATGCATGCCACTGTTTTTTGCGACACTATTGTCTGTTTAGTGCCCGTTCCGGGGTGTTCCGGAAGCTTTTTGGCCTGGAAAGAGTTAATAAAAGGGTGGGAGTTCCGTGTTTTCACTTCTGGAATATTGTTCTGGAGTGGCTGTAATGCATGCCACTGTTTTTTGTGGCACTATTATTTGTTTAGTGCCCGTTCCGGGCCGTTCTGGGGTGTTCCGGAGGCTTTTTGGCCTGGAAAGAGTTAATAAAAGGGTGGGAGTTCCGTGTTTTCACTTCTGGAGTATTGTTCTGGAGTGGCTGTAATGCATGCCACTGTTTTTTGTGGCACTATTATTTGTTTAGTGCCCGTTCCGGGCCGTTCCGGGGTGTTCCGGAGACTATTTGGCCTGGAATGGGTTAATAAAAGGGTGGGAGTTCCGTGTTTTCAGTTCTGGAATATTGTTCTGGAGTGGCTGTAATGCATGCCACTGTTTTTGCGACACTATTGTCTGTTTAGTGCCCGTTCCGGGGTGTTCCGGAAGCTTTTGGCCTGGAAAGAGTTAATAAAAGGGTGGGAGTTCCGTGTTTTCACTTCTGGAGTATTGTTCTGGAGTGGCTGTAACGCATGCCACTGTTTTTTGCAGCACTATTGTTTGTTTAGTGCCCGTTCCGGGCCGTTCCGGGCCGTTCCGGCTTTTACCCTGTCCCTGTTTTTCATTCTTCCTAAAATGCATTTATGTTTGAAAATTGGTGGGTGCACCGGGTGCAGGGGCTAGTGTGCAAAACCCTCCAAAACCCTGGCACCAGCCCTGAGCAGGAATCACCACCCTATAACAGAGGCTGGTTGAAGACAACCACAGCTCTGTGGTTCTACTAACAGTGTAAACTAAACTGTGGTCATGTGGTGCTTTCCTCTTTATGGAGTCTCAACTTCTGCCCAGGCTGCTACAACCATCCACCAGCTCAGTGAATCAGGAGACTCCAAGCCCTGCAACAGCAAGAAATGGGAAACATGGCTGAGATCAGATGGAAACTCAGATATCTGGATGAACAGTCCAAACTGCAGGATCCAGGATCACGTTCCAGGAGCTAAGGGAGGTCTGGAACATGTCTGGCTATATTGACAAAGTAGCACTATGTTGACTTTGTGGATTCATTCATCCATTTTCATTTAAATGTTCTTAACATGAAGACTACACTCAGATGGTGGGCCAAACTAAATGCAGTGGCATCGTCATGGCTGCCAAAAGGATGCTGCTGCCATTGAAAGACATTTTTAAATGATGCAAGGGCTGGATCCTGATTAGGCCCACAGTGCAGCACTCTTGCTCCCCTTCCCCGGTGCTTTTTCAAGTAGCTGAAATGGCTGCATGGGGGAGCACAGCTGTTTCAGCATTTGAAAAGGAGCAGAGTGGGGGGACAAGAGCACTGCAATATGGGGTCATGGGTGTGTCAGTAATATAAAGAAGAGGGAAGAAGAAACTGAAACTTATGGCAAAACTCATGTACATAGTGCTGTGCACAAAATTTGGCAAATTAAAACAACAACAACAATGGATGTATTTATTTCTTCTTGTAAATACCACCAGGCAATCTAGATGACAATACTGGAAGCACCCCTAAATAAAATACAGCCAAGAAATGCATTCAGATTTTTCTCAAAAGGCCTAAGACAGAATCAATGTTTTAGCAACACATTTCTCGGACTGATCATAGCATTTGAAACTTCTTTGTGGTACTCACAGTATAGGAAGAAAAGCTGTGAGTAAAATCATCCTCGAGATAATACTATCATCTGAGCAGTTTGAAAATCTGCTATACACACCAAAAATGATCTTAAAAAAAAAAAAAGCAATCAGGTTGAGTGTTATCACAGATAGACATCCAGTTATCAGATAAAATAATCATGAAAGGACAATTTCTTTCCCAGATGTAGAATAGAACCAATACCAAAGGCCATGTCAAGCAAACATCTTATATCAAAAGGAGATTAAGAAGAGGGTAAATGAAATTCTACCAAGCACAAGAGATGTTTCATCTTCCTGGAAATCCTGGTGGATGAGGCTAAAATTCTCTTTCCGGCCACTCTAAAAATGCTTCTAGAATACCAAATGAAACAGCATTCCAGTTGCTGGCAGCTCTATTCCACAGCTACTAGGTGTAATAGGAATCGATTTCACAAAAATATGAGAAATGACCCCAGAACTCTTCAGTTATGTAGTAACTTCCTGCAGGCCAGTGCACCTCCATATTGTGTATAAGGAAGGAAGCTAAATTTCCTGCATCTCTCAGCTCTTCTTGATCTGTACCAGGAAAACTGAAAGTTGGAAGGTCTCTTCAAGCACCAGGATCCACTGGCATTGGCTTCACTTAGCAGCTGTATATATGAATTAGTAGCAACAGCTTCAAAATCATGCAAAACATAGTGAAACATATACAATGGCTTCTTGGCATATACAATCTGCTTGGAAGTGAGTTTGGAGAATCCCTTGAGTAGTGTACAGTTTCTTGGAATGTCATCCCATTTGAATGGAAAGTAAACAAATTACAGCCAGAAATGTTTCTTCATTAAATGTAGTGAACCTGTAAATGAAATAAAATAAGCAGGTATACTAAGTCTGGTAAAGTTATTGGGCATGAATTTCCACCCCAGTTGTACTTTTCTAGCCCAAATCCATAGACATGACTCTAGAACCTGGCACCTGGACATTAGTAAACAACAACTGGGGACCCACAAGAAACTTGCAGCAAGTGTGCATCCCTTCCCCACCTTTGCTTCCCCCTACTCTAACAATCTTTCACCACTTTCTCACCCCCTTCCCATATCTGTCAACTTATCCCTATCTCTTTTGCCTCCCTTGTCCATCAGTCTACCCCTTGCCTGATCTGTCAACCTATCCCATCTCTTTTGCCCCCACCTTTCGCCATCAACCTACCCCTTGCCTGAGTTGTCATACTGCCCCCATTTCTTTTGCCCCCTTCTCCATCAATCAACCCTTCCCCTTATGTGTCAACTTACTCTCATCTCTTGCCCCAAACCCTTCTCCATCAGTCTACCCCTCACCTGATCTGTCAACCAACCCCACCTCTCTTGCCCCCACCTTTCTCTGTCGATCTAATCTGTCTACTTACTCCCTATCCCCCATTCTACCTATTCTCTTATTTTTCAACCTATTAATCTGTCAATCTCTCTCCTCCCCACCCCTTACTTCACTGATTGCAGCAGCTGCAGGATGGGAAGCTGTTCCATGCCTGGACTGGCTCTCCTGTTGCTGAGTTCTCAACTTCCAAGCCTCCCCCTGTCAATGCCCCCCCCACACACACACACAGTGGCCTTGAAGGCTGGGAGCTGCATGGCTCTTGATAGCTGAGGCTTCTCCCATACACACACACATTCACAGAGAGAGAGAGAGAGATGCCTCAGTGGTCAAGAACTGCATAGCTCTAGATCGCCAAGCCTCCCCCCCATTAATGGCTTCAGAGATTGGGAGCCATGTGGCACTCTCTCTCTCTCTCACACACACACACAGAGGCCTTGGAGGTCAAGAGCTGCATAGCTCTTGATCTCCAATTCCCCATCAATAGCCTTGGACCAGCGATACTCATGGGGGCAATCCCTCCCCCATTGCTTCCAATTCCCCATATCCTAACAGCTCAGGGGTGGGGAACTCATGGGAATCCCAAATCCCCCCCAACATCAAGCCTGGCATGGCTTCAACCCCCCACACCAATTACCGAGCTTGATGTGGTTGGGTGCGATGCAATGTAAGTACAGCTAAGATTTATTTATTTTATTTATATTTATTTATCAGATTTATACCCTGCCCTCCCAGCTGAAGCCATTTCAGGGCAGCTTACATTAAAATAGAAACACATAAGTAAGCAATTTAAACAGTCCTAAAACCATATAAACCCAGTCCAACGTTATAAGGTGCTAAACATTAAGTAATACTGATAAAATAATATTATTAGACAATGGTGGCCATCCTTCAGTGATCTATCCTAGTGGTCAGCTCATAGATCTAATTCTTTATGCGGCTGGCATAGGCCGTTCTGGTGACCTCAGGGGACAGGGTTCCCTGCCATTTCAACTATTGGGGCGGCTCCTTAGTCAAAGGCCTGGTGGAAGAGCTCTGTCTTGCAGGCCCTGCAGAACTGCATAAGGTCCTGCAGGGCCCTGATCTCTTCTGAGAGATTGGAATAACACAGTTGGTAAGGTTTGTGAATAGCAGCAAATTAGCATACAGATAATAAAGGAGTTTCATGTGTGAGAACTAAATTTGAGTCCAGTGGCACCTTTAAGCCAGTTTGGTGTAGTGGTTAAGTGCAGGGACTCTAATCTGGGAGAACTGGGTTTGATTCCCCACTCCTCCACTTGCACCTGGCTGGATGACCTTGGGCAAGCCGTAGTTCTGATAAGAGCTGTTCTTGAAAAAAGAGCAGTTCTGTTAAGAGCTCTCTCAGCCCCACCTACCTCACAGGGTGTCTGTTGTGGGGAGGGGAAAGGAAAGGAGTTTGTAAGCCGCTCTGAGACTCCCTTGGGTAGTCTCCTCCTCCTCCTCCTAAGACCAACAAGCTGTACTTATGCATCTTGACTCTAATTAGCCCTTCCTGGCAACTAACGTACCTCCACACACCTATAGGTAATGCTTGAGGAAATCTGTTTCAATGTATCTGAAGAAGTGGGCATCTACACATGTTAAGTTTCTCAGTTCTCACTGATACCCAGAACTGTTGGTCTTGGAGGTGCCACTTGATTGAAACTTAGTTCTCACATCTGTTTGTTAATTCTTATATTTGTACACGAATTTGTTGCCATTCACAGGGTTTACCAACTGCTTTAATCCAATCTCAGCTATACTTATCATGCAGTTACATATGCATCTTGACTCTAACCTGTCCTTTCTGGCAACTAAACCCTCCCCCCCATATGTAAGGCTTGATCAGGTTTCACTGCTGTTCTCTCTCACATTTAAAATTGCTGATCAGATGCCACATCCGCCTCCCACACTGAAGTGGGCTCAGTCACACAATCTTCCCGGTTCCCCAGCAAGTTTTCTGACACCGGGAAAATCAGGTACTTTCTGGGTATTTGTGCTTTGAATCCATGATTTCGCTGATCTGGACAGCCATCTCTCATGCAATGATTGCGATTAGGTCATCTGACCGTCCTTTGCACAATGAGGGTCCCCCCAGCTTCCTCCTTTGAGCGCATGAGCAATCCTGCACTGAATATGTTCATTGCATGAACATTCAAGCACACAGACTTCTTCCTCTCCTCTCTCTTGCCCCCCATCGGTCCCTGAGTTTTTGGTTTCCAGCGAGGCTCCTCTTGCCAACCAACTTCCTTCTCTGCTGGGTCTGATTCATCCTGCTCCAGTGTCCACTGCTGTCCCCCCTCCCCGATCCTGCACACTTTCACCAAAAACAAATCTTGCTTCCCACCCCCTCTCTTCACGTGGTGCTGGGAAGGGGCAGAGAAGCCGACTCTTTCCCCTCTCATCTCCAAAGTTGATCTCCTCCCTCCCCAAACACTGAGAGGAAACCGTCACTTGTCTCCCCCCCATTACCACAGGGGAAGGCAGGTCTCTGGGAGACCCAACGTGATCATCAGTCATCTTGAAGCAAAATGGGAGGGGGCTGTGATGCCTCCAAGGAGCATTCTGAAGGTGGGCGGGCACTTTCATCTGGGTTCTCTTCACTCACTCCCTGCCACTGTGTCTGTTCCTTCTTCACCTTGTTTGGGCTGCAGTAGACATGCCTAGCTGAGCCCAGAGTCCACCTCCCCCAGCACTGGTTCTTCCAGAGCAGACTAGCAGGGGGGGACACTCACAAGTGGGGCATTTTTACAGTGGCCCCCTCTTCATTGGATAATCAGTGTGATATTATGGCTGTCTATGGAAGCTCCGTTGAGCATTCACGGCTAACAGTTGCTATCTGGATGGTGCCCGAAGCCTCATTGCACAATACAAGCAGTTCGGGGAGGGATGTGTAATCATCCCAACCCGCAAAAAAAAAAAAAAAATCCCTGATCAAAAATATAGCGAGAACAAATTGCTATAGGCTTGCCATGTGACCTCAGCCTTAGGTGATTTTGAACTACCAAAGTAATTGTTCTTACTTAATCTTGTTTATCTGAAAGGTTTATGAGGTAACAAGAGAAACAAAGTGTTTGTATAAATTTACACTGTCATGTTCCTATTTGGGGAATCATGGGATGAATTTGGTCAATAAGGAAGGGTGTTGGTCTAAATGTCTACTATGGTATTTGTCAGGACAGAAAGAAAAATGAAATTTAAAAAACACACAACATAAGCATGTAGCAAATATTTTAACTATCTGCAATGAAATATGTTACTAAAAATAAATGCTGTATTTTGTCCTATCATCTTTAGAACACAATACCAAGCTCTATTCATTCATCATATATGAACTACATTGTTAAAGAGCTCTAGCTGGATGAGCTGTAGTGGAGAAATACCCATTGATTTCCATTAAAGATTCTTGTGGCTGAGCATCAGCATCTGTCTTACGTGGGATTTCAAGGAAAATTAGAAAAAAATAATACAATGATTATTTCTACCCTTCACTCAAAACAATTTTAGAACATCTTTTTTGAAATTGTAGACAGAAAGACTAAATACAAATCTATTCAATGTGACATTCACATTATCCATTAATTCATTTTCTCAATAGTTCAGGGGCAAAATTAATAATGTATTTTGTTTATTAAGAAATATACAATAAATGTGTTCTTTCAGTAGATAAATGTATGCTGTGTGCAGTGCATTCCTAATCATGTTAGATGGTGGAATGTGCTGTCAAGTCACAAGTTGACAAAGGGCAACCCATAGGTTTTACAAGGCAAGAGACAGACAGTTTGCAATTGCCAGCCTCTGCATAGCAGTCCTGGACTTCCTTGCTAGTGTCCTAATCCTGCTTAGCTTCTTAGGTCCAAAGAAATTGGGCTAGCCTGGGCCATCCAGGTCACAGCTAAGCATGTTTACTCAGAAGTAATTCCCATTAAACTCAAGATTATGTTCTTCCTAGTAAGTATGATTAGAACTGCATCCTTCATCTGATATATTCTTTCTTTTTCTTATGCAGGAATGGATATTCCTATTATCTTTTGGTTAATTTTGTTGTTTGATTTGCCCTGGCCCGCATAAGAGAAAGTTGGAAGTAGAGAAGACTGATACCAACACTGCTTGATGTGAAAGCCATCATATAATCATGAATGTGCAGAATTCCATTTGATAAGGGCAAAATAGTTCAGTTGGTGGTGTTATGAGAGTCATCAGGCCAATCACAGGGCTTATATAGTAAGCTTGAGAACAAGGTACACCTTGAGACTGCCATACAATAATTTACATATTGCAAAGAAAAGGAATATGGAAAAAGGCATAGCTCAGACATTTCTAAGCAAATTTTGCCCTGTTTATGGTTTGCAAACCAAGTTTGTGATGGATCTACCATCATGAACTTCCATGAACTTTTAAAGCAGTTTGTGTTTTGTGGCAGTTTGTGGATAGACTTGGAGTCCCTTTAAACCTCTGCTTTTTGTTCCCCACGAAAGCAGCAAAAGCAGCTAAGCCATTGGGAAATGCCTCCCTGCCACTCAGCTGTTTTGGGGACTTCCTCATGCAGTCCCTTTAAAGTGGTGAAGCAGCCAGAGAGCCACACTGCACTGGGTGGTGGCTGCTGGAGATTCCAGGGGGTGCAGAGGTCGCAAAGCAACCCAGGGGACACACCAGGCCAGGTGGTAGCTGCCAGGGAACTTAGGGGCCACAGCAGAGGTAAAGCAACCCAGGGGCAATGCTGGGCTGGGCAGTGGCTGCTGGAAAGCCCAGGGGCTATCCTGGGCCCAAGTGGTAGCTGTCAGAGCAGCCCTGGGCCCCTACCAGGCCCAGTAGTAGCAGCCAGAGAGCCTGGGGCCATGCTGGGCTCAGCAAGAAACTAGGGGAGAGATAGAATTCCCCCCATGAGTCTTGTGGGTTCCCACTTGTAATTCTATGTTATACATATAAATGGCCTCCACTGTACAGATAAACAATATATGCATATAAAATGTACCACATAACAAGAAAATACAAACCATTAATCAGAACCTACAGTGAAAAACAGAACTGAAACCTCTGGCAAAAATATACTCATATATAGAAATAAATGAAATAGGAAACCTTTGTTCATTTCTAAGTTCCATTAGGTATTTTTTTCCTCATGGCAATGGTTTGGTGGCTAAAGAAGAGATACTTCATAAAATTTTCTCTTCTCTACAACAGTTAAGAAACTTCTCAGTCTTTAACAGTGCAGTTTTGAGCAAAGCTGCACCTTTTGCGAGGTAGCACGCTCTGCTCCAGTGATGCCTTGTTCCAGAAACAAAGTGTCCCAGCTCTGGTAACAAAGTGTCTGGAACAGGGGAATAAGCAGGTGACTTTAGAAGATGTGCGAGGAGAGGCTAAGTGGCACTTTTTAATATAGCACTATCGAAGTTTCAATATAAACTTCTATCAAGATAGGCAAAGTGAAAAGGGTTAAAATAGTAAGGAGGGCAAACAGTTAAAAATACATTTGGTCATTGCTCAGTGTTATAGCTGCTCAAACTATTCATGTGTAACTAATTTTAGTTCTATCTGTAGTTCTGTTCTAATTTTCTAGTTTAGCTCTAGTTTTAGTTTGGTTGGAGCTTCTCAAACTACTCAGGTGTAGCTAATTTTAGTTGTAAATGGGCTCAGAGGTTCTTGACTGTAGTATGGGAAGGATTAAATGGAGGGTCACACAAAGGACAAGGATTAAAACTGAGGGCATAGGGCTAGCTTAAGCTCTAAAATCACCTTGAAACTTTTACCCCTATAGATTAAAGTACTAATACCAGACAGTAGGGATAGTGAGTTCACAGATAAGGCTAAACCTTAGGCTGATTTTGTTAACAGAAAAAAGGAAAACAAATAACAAAACAAACTACAGCTAGGGTTTAGATACCACTAGGGCTTAAAAAACAGAGGGTCCAATTGTAAATCTAAAATTTTAAGCTAATTCTCACATTTTTAAAGGAGGTTTTTCCCCTCTGCAAGAAAACAAACCGTTACATACCTGCTGTAACTGCTGAAGCTATTCAGCTGGAATCCCCTTTAATCCAAGCCTAGAGGACTGAAATTAATTTATCATTTGAAGTAAAAGGTAGCCTGGGAAGGACAGGAACTCTTGCCTGAGCAGCTCCCTTTCATTCAGCAATACCTATTGTTAATCAGCCAGAGGCTGACTCATTCACCCTCCTTTATTGATTAGCTCCCAATCAATGTGATTGTCTCCAGCAGAAGGCGGCATTTGGGCCCAAGCTATTTATTTACAGTTCCTGTGAGGAGACTCCCAGCTCTGTGATGTAGCAGGTGCTGCTCCAGTAACAAAGTGTTTGGAACAGGGGAATAAATAGGTGTGTTAAGAACATAAGAACATAAGAGAAGCCAATGTTGAATCAGGCCAATGGCCCATCTAGTCCAACACTCTGTCACACAGTGGCCAAAATATACCAGGTGCCATCAGGAGGTCCAGCAGTGGGGCCAGGACACTAGAAGCCCTCCCACTGCTGCCCCTCCAGCAACAAGAATAGAGTGCATCACCTGCCCCAGACTGAGAGTTCCCATCTATACCCTGTGGCTAATACCCACTGATGGACTTCTGCTCCATATGGTTATCTAATTCCCTCTTGAAACTGTCCATTCTTGCAGCTGCCACGACCTCCTGTGGCAGTGAATTCCATATGTTAATCACTCTTTGGGTGAAGAAGTATTTCCTTTTATCTGTTCTAACCCGACTGCTCAGCAATTTCATAGAGTGCCCACGAGTTCTTGTATTGTGAGAAAGGGAGAAAAGCACTTCTTTCTCAACCTGCTCAGTCCCATTCATAATTAGGGGTGTGCATTCGGAATCCCAAAATGGAAAAAAACCCGAAAAAAGCATTTTCGGGTTTTTTCGGCTTGGGATCCCAGACAGGCTATTCACTGTAATCTTTGAATTCCAAAAAAAAAAATCCCGGAAAATTCGGGATTTTTCCGGCATTTTTCGGCATTGCCGAAAAACGGCGTTGTGGGGGTTTTAAACTGTTAAAGGGCCCAGGAATTCCTTTTCCCGCCATTTCCCCCTCTTTCCCGCCTTTTCCTCCTGTTTCCAGGAGGGGGGGGGAAGGAGGCTCCAGACAGCCAATCACTGCAATGCATTTGCAAAATGCATTGCAGTTTGCAAGGCTGTTGTTGCTGCCTGCAGCCCAACCACCAGTTTGCTCCTTTCCCAGGGAAGGAGCATTGTGGTGGCCAATAGGGTTCTGGCATCTGCTCTCTGGCCAATCACAGAAGGTTTTCCTTTTTGAAATCCTTCTGTGTATGCTCAGAGAGACATAAAAGGAGCCAGTCTCTGGGCTGACTCTCATTGCTGTGTTCCTGGATCCTGCTGGCTGGTGAGAGAGAGCTGCCTGGCTTGGCTGTTGGAGATGTGGCTGGCTGGCCTCTGCTGCCCCTGCTCCTGAGTCTGCCCTGCTTTCCTCCCTGCTCTTCGTGGACCTCAGATCAATACCTCAGAAGACTTCAGACTGGTTTGATTTATTAGGGCACTTTTAAATTTAATTTCTTTTCTCTTTATTTTATTCTTCCTTAGGGTTGGTTTGGGAGAGACCTGGGGTTGGTGGGGTGGTGATTGCACATGGTCTGCTGCTGGCTTGGCAAACATGCCCCCTCACACCACCACCACACCTCTCAGGTTTTTTACAGGGAGAATCTGCTTGCCTGATCCATTCCCATAGGAAACAATGGCGAGACTGGGGGCACCCTCTTTGGATGCCCCTAGAATTGGACCCCCAGTCCAATCTTGTCAAAACTTGGAGGTCTTTTGGGGAGAGGCTCCAGCAGCTACAGTCCAAATTTGGAGTCTCTACCTCAAACCCCCCTCTCCAGCCCCCTGCAAACTTTCCAGAAAATTTTGCCATTGAAGTCAATGGCCCCATGGGATATAATGGACCCGAATTTTTCGGGAATTCCAAAAGTTTTCGGATTTCAATGCTTTACCGGTATAGGTATTCGGGTTTTTTCGGGAATACCGAAAAAATTCAGGTCCAATATGCCCAAATCCGAATTTTACCGAATTTTTTTTTTTGCACACCCCTATTCATAATCTTATAAACCTCGATCATGTCACCTCTCAGCCATCGTTTCTCCAAGCTAAAGAGCCCCAAGCATTTTAACCTTTCTTCATAGGGAAGGTGTTCCAACCCTTTTATCATTCTAGTTGCCCTTCTCTGCACTTTTTCCAATGCTATAATATCCTTTTTGAGATGTAGTGACCAGAACTGTACACAGTATTCCAAATGAGGTTGCACCAATGATTTATACAGGGGCATGATGATACTGGCTGATTTGTTATCAATTCCCTTCCTAATAATCCCCAGCATAGCATTGGCCTTCTTTATTGCAGCTACACACTGTCTAGACATTTTCA
>JAPDNY010000086.1:0-168221 GCA_029375565.1 Gekko gecko
TTCTTCCAACACTGTGTGCAAAGCTGCAGAGCTGCATGGGCATCCTTGCCATAATTTACTATTATTTATTTAAAACATTTATTTGCCACCTTTCTTCCTTATGTAGCTCAAAGCAGTTTACAATATAAATAAACTATGTAACACAGAGTACATAGAAAAACACAAAACACAAAATTTTAAAGGACAGCTCAAGACTGCTAGGAAACTTAACCAAGTGCAGTCCTAAATGAAACTGTCTTCAGCTGCCTCCAGAAGATCCAAAGTGAGGGGGCCAGGTGCACCTCCCTGTTCCATTACCATGGGGCTGCCACTGAAAAGGCTCTCTCTCATGTGCCCACCAGACTACCCATCTTTGACTGATGGGAATGTCAGGAGAGCCTATCCCTGTGGTCTCCATTGCCAGGCAGGAACATATGGGAGAAGACAGTCCTTCAGATGCCCTGGTCCTAATCCAAGTGGGGCTTTAAAGGTCAAAACCAACACTTTGAATTGGGCTTGAGAGTGGATTGATAGCCAGTGTAATTTCTGTAATATCAGGGTCACATGCTCCCGATAGCTGGTCCCAACCAGCAGTTCTAACTGCAGTGTTCTGTGCTAGCCTTAGACTCCGAATAGTCTTCAAGGGTGGTCAAAGGTAGAGTACATGGCAGTAGTCCAGCCTAGATGTCACTAAGGCACAGATCACTGTGACTAGATCTGACAGACCCAGAAACAGACACAGTTGATGCAACAGCCAAAGGTGGGCAAAAGCACAGTGAACCTGGTTTTCTAAGGTGGTTGCTGGGCCGAATAGCACTCCCAAGTAGCAAACCCGGCTTTTTAAGGGAAGTCTAACCCTATCCAAGACAGGAGCGATCTCAAGTCCCACATCTGCCTTTCTACTAACCCAGAGAACCTCTGTCTTATCAGGATTTTGTTCACCCTCATCCAGCTCATTACTGACAGCAAGCACAAGTTCAGAACTCCAACAAGCATCCTGTGAATTAGGTGGAGAAGAAAAGTAGAGCCGGGTATCATTTGCATATTGGTGACACCATAGTCCAGACGTCCTGATGACCTCTGCCTGTACCTTCTCATAGATATTAAATAGCATGGGGAATAAAACTGAACCCTGTAGAACCCCACAAGTCAATGGCTATGGGGCAGAGTAGGAATACCCCAGAACCATCCTCTGGGACCTCCCTCTCCAGATAGGACTTGAACCACCATAGCACGTTGCCCCCCAGTCACAGTGCTGAGAGATGGCTCAGTAGGATACTATTGATCATCGTACTGAAGGCCACTGAGAGAGCCATCAGAACTAGCAGAGTCACATTCCCCCCATCCAGATCTCGGTAGAGGACATCAGCCAAGGCAACCCAAGCAGTTTCTGTTTCAAACTCTGGCCTGAAGTCAGATTGAAATGGGTCCAGAAAATCACCCCCTTCCAAGAGCCCCTGAAGCTGTGAAGCAACCACCCAGTCAAGCACCTTGCTCAAGAACGGAAAGTTGGAGAGTGGCTGGAAGTTCCCCAACATAGTAAGGCTTAGGGTCAGGGCTATTTTTGGCCAGGAACGCACAGGAACAGAGTTCCGGCTGGCTCCCAAGTTGGCCACGCCCAGCAGGAACTCATTAGCATAATAGGCCACACCCAACAGCAGAAACCCATCAGGACTGGCTACATTAGGGCTGTGTGGCCTAACATGCAAAGGAGTTCCTGCTCCAAAAAAAGCCCTGGGTTTTGACAACAAACAAAGTAAATAGAATAAGAAGCAAAAGGTGGGTGTGGCTGGATGACCACACTTCTGGTAACATGGGGTGTGTGGCCTAATATGCTAATGAGTTCCTGCTGTTGGGTGTGGCCTATTATGCTAATGAGTTCCTGCTGGCCTTTTTCTACAAAAAAAGCCCTGCTTAGGGTGGTTTCTTTTGCAAAACAGATCTAATCATTGCCCCTTTGAGCATGGGTGATACTACCCCGGCCCTCAAGGAAGCATTTTCTATTCCCCTTACCCACTCGCCCAGCCTCTCCTTGACAGCTTTTATCAGTCATGAAGGACAAGGGTCCAAAACACAGGTGGTAGTTCTCAACTCTCCAAGGATCTAGTCCATGTCCACAGGCTGCCCAAGCTAAAAGTTATCCATATAAATCAGTCAAACAAGAGCCAGATGTACATAATCTGAACATGCCCCCACAGCAGCATCTAACCTAGAGCAGATCTGGGTGATTTGTCCTGCCAAGTAAGTAGTGAGTTGATGATCGCAGGCTGTCATGTAGTCAGAATCCAGGTCCCTGGGGCTATGATATAAAAGCCACTGGGCCACATGAAACAGCTCAGCTGCACTATTATCTGCAGACACAGTGGTGGTGGAGAAATATTGCCTTTTTGCTGCCACCATGGAATAGACTCCACTATGGGCTGTATGCCATGCTTGATCAGTTTCTGGCTTTTCTGGTGTTGTCCCTCCCATTTCATCACCATCAGTTCCCTGGTAAACCAGGGAGACTGTTTGGCTCTGTCCAGGGGGAGAGGGTGCTTATGGGCAATTGTGTCAACAGCCCAGGCCATTTCCCTATTCCAGAGACCGGCCAGGGCCTCAACAGCTTCATCAGCAGCCAAGGCGGGAAAATCCCCAGTCGCCAGTAGGAAACCAGTAGGACTCATCGGGTTCCTGGGGCGGACCATCTTAGGCTAATAACTTCCTGCGGAGAAAGGTGGAAGCAGTAAGTCTAAACTCTAAACTCTATCAGCTAATGATCTGTCCATGGCAAGGGAGTAACCTTTAACTCCCCAAACTTGAGAGATCACCTTCTCCATAATGGTTATCTTCTCCCAGCTTCATCCCCATTTCAAAGCAACAGGGAACAGGGAGGGTAGCTTCATGGCCTGAGATGTCACAGAGCTCAGCTTGTGTCTTTTTGTATTGTGTTGACATACAAGTAACTGCTGGTTTACATGTACTCATGAGCTGAATGTGTGCAAGAGCCAGCATGGTATCGTGGTTAAGAGTGGCGGACTGTAATCTGGAGAACCAGGTTTGATTCCCTACTCCTCCTCCACGTGAAGCCAGCTGGCTGACCTTGGGCCAGTCTAGAGTTGCCAACCCCCAGGTCCGACTGGGGAATCGTCCAGTTTTGGAGGCTTCCCTCCATGGTGAACCAGTTGGCAGATGGGTGAATCCGCTTCCCTAAACAGGAACGTTGCTACATGACCTCCTTGGCATGATGACATCACTCAGAAATGACGTCATCACATCAGGGACATCGTGTGGGAATGCTCTGGTATTTGGGCAAACTCTATGTTTTTAAGGGCAAAAAACCATAGAGTTTGACCAAAATACCAGGGTCCCCATGTGATGTCCCCGACGTGATGACATCACTTCCAGGTGACATCATCATGTCAGGGAAATCACGTGACATCCATGCCCACTCCCGGAACACCCCCAAATCCCCCTGCCAGAGGAACAAGGAGACCTGGCAACCCTAGGCCAGTCACAGTTCTTTCAGAACTCTCTCAGCCCCACCTACTTCACACGGTGCCTGTTGTGGGGAGAAGAAAGGATGGTGACTCCTTGGGGTAGAAAAAGTGGTGTATAAAAACCTTTTTCTCCTCTTCCTCTTCTACTACTGCTGCTGCTGCTGCTACTACTACTATTACTACTACTACTACATGGTCTACACACATAATTTTCCCCAATGGGAAAAATGGTGCTTTTTGAAGGTGGGAAGCTTTGGGTCACTCTCCCTTTGTGCTGTATTGCCAATCTGAATTGAACTCCCACAAGCCCGGGAATTAAGCTGAGCTCCCAGAGCATGCCTCTTTGACAGGACCTGGAGTGAGCAAGGGATGCACCCATAAGCAGTGTCTCAGGTTGTTAAACACCCAGCCTCCCATCTGCACTCTGAAGACAGTGATTTCACTTCTTGATTATTTCATGGGACCTTCTCTTCTAATCTTTCAAAGCAACTATATGATGAGCTTTCTTCTTGTGGGTTCAGCATTATCAATCTTCAGGTTGATTTGCACATGCTTAGAACTAGTTGTATGCCTTCTGTGGCTTTTTTTCAGGGATCATAAAACTCCACATCTGAGACGCACACTATAGTGAGTACAGAACACACCTTTTGTTGGTTTTCTAGCAGAGGGGTTGTACTTTTTCAGAAGAATCATGCAGTAGAGTCCTGGGGGAACTGAAACAACTTCAGAATGAAGATGGAAAGTCATACGGTTAGGTAGTCTTCTACGAGACCCTACCACGCATGATTGTTGTGAGAAGGAGGAGATAACTATGTATGCTATTTGTTGTGAGAATAAAATAAAATGGCGGAGGAGATAACCATGTATGCTATTCTGAGTTCCTTGAAGAAATAGGCTTATAAAAACATAACAGATGGATAGACACCAAATGCCCTCATCATTATTTTTTTTTTTACTTTTTATAGATTCACTGACCAGATATGCTGAAGAAGAAAACACAGTGCCTGCTGCTATGCTTTCCCCTCATAAATACCTTATCAATTTTATTCCAAATGTGAAATTTCACTTTCTTCTAACAGAAGCTATGCTGATTTGTTGTTGATTTCTGGTCCCCCTACTAAAATAGAGAGCATGGGGACAACCCGGTGAGCTTTGCAATAATTAAATATATAGATTTAAAGCCGTGAAACAAAATAGTGTCTTTTAAGTGTTCCGACCAAATCACATTTGTCCCAATTAAAGTGAGGTTCACCCTGTTTCAAATACATTGGTCTTTCTGACCTGGTTAAAAGTCAAAAGCTGAACTTACGTGATTTAAATATTTGAGGAAGCTTGGCATACTTCCCATATTTCTGATATCCTCATCTAGATTTTAAACAATGAACACACGGCAGATATATAAAATGGAAAAACACTCTCCTTCCATCTCCTTCTCCACCAGTAATTGATAAGTAATTGATAAGCAGATTTTAACAGTCTCAGTGAAGCTACGCACACGTGGACTCAGTTTCTGGTACATGTATTTTCTATTCAGGGATATTCACCTGAATACAAAATGTATCAAGTGTTCCTTAGGCTGTCCTGAGGAATGATTACTCCAATCAAAGAATGTTTCCTCTTTCAATTTTAACATTTCCATTTTTTAAAAAAGAGAGCTTCTTTTAATAACTGGGAAACTGTTAGTTTAAAAGAAGTGACCGCTGGTGTCTCTCATAGTGTGTGAGGTTAATATTTGAATTAGCTGACCAGCCCAACTCTGCCAGGACAAGATTTTCCATGGTGGCTTTTTCAAAATAAAGTAATGCCGATTTAGTTAGTATGCCTGAGAGTGTGATGAGGTTCTTAAACTAGAATAGTAGGTAAAGAGTAGTTTAAAAAAGCTGACCAAGCTGTAAATAGGCTAAGACTTTTCCCACTCTCTCGGCTTACTCTTGATTTTCTTGACAGTTGATCCACAAGCACTGGAATCGGTTTGGGTTAGGGTTCTTCCACATGTCTGCCTCCCCCCCCAGTGCATTTTTCCAGCTATGGGGTCACTTTGTTTTCTTCTGCACGTGCTTTAAACAATGAGGATTTTCAAGGGAACGTGCCGTCGTTATCCGTGGTGTCACAGCATCCCTCTTATTATTATTTTTTAAATTGGCCGTGAAATATTGATAAATCAGTGTGGTATTGTAATGATAGTTTAAGTTCTTGGAATTCCCAGCTTTCATTAAAAAAAAGTAAGTCCCTGTCCCCATCTATCACTGAGATATAAGAGAAAAGGGAAGACATCGCTCACTTGTTTAAAATGAAAGCTGGGAATTCGGAGAACCTGCTTAAACTATCATTGCAACAGTACACTGATATATTGATATTTTAGGGCCATTTAAAGCAACAACTGAAGCCGCTCATCTTCGGGGGGGGTAGTTTGACAATGATGACAGTTCAGTTATTGAGAAGTGGCCTGGGAGAAGGTGGGAGTGGATGGACAGAAGACTGACAGAAACATTATGCATGAGGAAAAAGCCAACTCAAAATTGGCTTCCAGAAAAAGATAGGGGTACAAGTGGTCTCAAAAGAAACAGAAAAGAACAGCAACAGCAAAAATGGAGAATAACCAAAGCAAAAACGAGACACAACAACCCAAAAGTGAAAACCAAAGACATAAAAATGTGTGCAGAAATCAAGGCATAAAATGGGGCACTATGAGGTTAGAATCGACAGGGGGAAAAATGTGGAAAAACTCTAAACCTTTTAAATTAAAAATAAGTGTTCTTACTCAGCTTTATGTCTGTCCAGCACTAACAATTCCCAGACACTGGAATACACAGAGACATAGGTTTGGTGAGAAGGTTTGGGAGCTTACAGTATTGTTGCCAACTTCAGGTTGGGAAATTCCTGGAGGTCTGAGGGTGGGGCTTGGGAAGGGTGGGGGCTGGGGATGGGAAGGACCTCAGCTGAGCATAATGCCATAATGTCCACCCTCCAAAGGAGCCATTTTCTCCAGGGGAAGTGATCTTTGTAGCCTGGAAATCAGTTGTAATTCCAGGAAATGTCCAGGCCTCACCTGGAAATTGGCAACCATAGTTATGAGGAAACTCTATCTCTCCCCCCCCCTTAAGTCCCACTTGAAAGTATAGCAGTCAGACCTAGCAAGGAAAACTGGGCATAGCTCTGTCAGCACTTAAAATGTGTTAACAAATCAGAACTTGCATGAAATACATCCTTTGCATTTTGAAACAAATCAGAGGTTCATGTAAGAGGATTGGGGAGAGGTTTCCTAAAGTTTTATACGGAAGAATATTTCAAAGAGGTGCATCAATACAGGCACAATTAAAATGATAAAATGATAAAAGGGATAGAAGAAGAAACTGTAAGATTATCCTGCTTTTGGAAACTGCCCTTATTAGTTGTCATGATATCCTATAGCAAGTACAATAAGGAAATCATTTGTTTTCAGATTCAGGATGCAATCCTAACACTGTCCTGGGAGCAATTAAGCCTCATTGAATAAAATAAGACTTACTGTTGAGCAGACTTACTTTTGAGTAGACCTGTTCACTTCATTGTGAACTCTGGACATGTTTTTCTAGAGAGACATCAAAATAAATATTTCACATAAATAAATCACCAAGCTAACATGGCCTGGTGATATTATCAGCTCTGCTTTTCATATTTACCTCAGGATGAAATTAGTGCTTCACATGATTCAGATGTCTCAGACCGTGTCCGCTCATAGCCTAGCGGAGTCTCAGATTCCTTTATATCTGGTCTGCTTCTTCATGCTAGCCCCTGGAACCATCCACAATTCATTTCCTTTTACAGAGTATTTTTACATTCTGAGGTAAAATTTCTGTCAGTTTAGGGAAAAGTTGTAAGAATGCAGAGCAGAATGATTTTTCTTTAAAGAGGAACCAGTCTCGTCTTACCGGTTTCTCAAGTTAAGAGGTATTTTTTTTAAAAAAAAATCTTGCATTTATACACAGGTTCTAAAATGTATCCTTACTGAAAGCTAGTACTTGCTGACAATGTATTATCCCTCCCCAGCCAAGTAGAAAATTAATCCATGGAGGCCTTTGTTTTCTACTTGAAGAAACTCAAATTAATTTACAACAATCCAGCAGCAAAAATAAAACAAACAACCCCCCCACAACAAAACATGGTCCCCAGATATTAAAATATGATCACTTCTATGTATCTGAAGAATTGTGCATGCATGCAAAAGCTTATAGCCAGAATTAAACTTTGTTGGTCTTAAAGGTGCCACTGGACTCAAACCCTGTTCTGTTGCTTCAAACCAATATGGCTACTCACCTGAATCTATCTTCAAAATTCATATTTATTGCTGCAGGCCATTTCAACTAAAGTAAAATATTGTGTTTTGTTTTTGTGATCCTCAGTTTTATAAGTTTGATTCCCTTTATGACATTACGAATACCTCCTACAATTATATTCGTAAAGGTTGTGCATGTCATTCATTAAGAACTCATCAGGACATACGTGCAGCACGGAGTAAGTAACATCAGTATTTAGAAATAAACTAGGTTTGCCTCATTCCTCACTGAGCATTCTGTCTAACATGACAGAGATGATCTTGGGGTTAGTGCTGGAGATGCCCAGGATGATTATTCTGGATGACTTCATCTGTGCCAATGACACCTTGGCAGGGCTGGCACAAGATTTTACAGAGTTGCCACTAGGGTTGCCAGACCCCCCCTGGGCACTGGTGGCGAATGTGGAGGTAGGATTGCGAGATCCAGGTTAGGAAAATCCTGGAAATATAGGGATGGAGCCTGGGGAGGACAGGGACCTCAGTGGGGGTACAATGCCATAGAGTCCACTCTGCAAAGCAGCCATTTTCTCCAGGAGAACTCAGCTCTGTAGCCTGGAGATGAACTGGAATTCTGTCCAATCCCCAGTTCCCACCTAGACTCTGACATCTCTACTGGTCACCATTGGCCCATCTCAGGTAGTGGCACATAACAAAGAATATATTTCAGATCTTTTTTTCCCCATTCTGAATCAGTGAGGGAAGAGCTACTCTGGCAACTGGAGATTCACCCTGTGCCATGGTCTGGCTACTGTCTCCTCAAGGCATGGGTGAATATGGAAAACACTGTGTAGGAGAAAGGGGTAGTTAAAGTGAAGTGCCCTCAGAGACTAATGGATCTGGAGGACCTTCAGAATACCTTGGGTGACTTTAAGATCCCAGTTGATGGCCCTGTCAAGACTATGACGGAAGCATGGCATGAGAAATTCCTGCAACTATTGACATGGTGGTCCCCTGTCAACCTTTCTAACTGTCAAGATGGAATCTGAGATCTTGATTTACTGCAGAATTTGGTGGCAAAGGCTACATTTCTCTGCTGCTATTATAGATTTGTCAGCAGCCTTTGACGCAGTGGACCGTGTCACTCTGTTCCAATGTTTGGAGTTAGAAATAGGGATTGAAGGAAGTGCTTGGGATTGGTTTCCATAGTTACTTATGGGCAGGATTTAGAAGGTTGCTTGTAGGGGACAAGTTTTCAATAATGTGGAGCTTGCCATGTGGGGTTCCACAAGGTTCAATATTGTCCCTTATGCTATTCAATCTCTATGTGAAGCCCCTGGGAGAAATCATTCATGGTTTTTGGAACAGAGTATCATCAATATGCCGATGACGCACAGCTTTACATTTCTTTATTCTGATAATTTGGTTGACACTATATAGTCTCTGAGCCAACACCTGGCTGTTCTAATTGAAAGGCTAAGGGTAAACAACCTGAAGCTGAATCTTGACCAGATGGAGATAATTTTGATTGGGAAGACTGAGGCCCCAGTGGATATGGGGCTCTCCACTTCTGATGAGGTCCAGTTGTCTCTCACTGACTTGGTTAAGAGCCTCAGGATGATTCTGGAAGTAGTTTTATTGCTGGAGAAACAATCTGATGCAGCTGGGAAAAAAGGAGTCCCACCAACTCCACTTGGCTTGGAATATGCCTCTCCCATCTTGAATTGGCTGACCTAGTCACGCAGATCCATACTATTGTTCCCTTGAGGCTAGACTACTGTAATGCACTCTACATGGGTCTGCCTTTAAAGAAAATTTGGAAACTCCCGTTGATACAGAATGTCATGGTCCCAGCTAGTATCAGATGCTAAGCGGAATCTTCACATCACTTCTATTCAGTTACTAGGCTTGATCTGAGGTTCTAACTCTCAATGACAAAGACCTTAAGGGTACTGGGCCAGTGTACTCGCACAACCATCTCTCCTGCTATGTTCACTGTGACAGAAAAAAATATGTAAGGCAGGGGTATCAAATTCATTTGTGACAAGGGCCAGATCTGACATAAATGGGACTTTGTGGGACCAGGCCATGCATGTCATAAAATGTAATGCCAGGTAGCAGAGATATAAACTTCATAAAAGACACAAACGCAATTAAAGATATTAATTTTTTTTTACTTCAAATACAAATACACTTAAACTCTTGTGATGTTTTGTTTATTTAACAGCCTTTGATAACTGACACCTCCCAGTCCCCCCCCCTCAAAGATTCCTGCCTAAAATGGAAAGGTGGGGGAATAGTGGGGTTTGGCAATGCAATTTTTAAAATAAAACGTCAAGAAAAAGCATAAGAAGAGAAGAAGAGATTGGATTTATACCCCGCCCTTCACTCAGCATCTCCGAGCGGCTTATAAACTCCTTTCCCTTCCCCTCCCCACAACAGACACCCTGTGAGGTAGGCGGGGCTGAGAGAGCTCTGACAGAAACTGCTCTTTTTCAAGAACAGCTCTGACAGGACTATGGCTTGCCCAAGGTCATTCATCAGCTGTAAGCGGAGGAGTGGGGAATCAAACCCGGTTCTCCCAGATTAGAGTCCATGCACTTAACCACTACACCAAACTGGCTCTCCAGTTTGGTGATCACTGCAGAAACTAAAAATATAAAATGCTCTGAGCCTAAGAACATAAAATGGCTGGGCATTGCAAACTTCTTCCCTCCCCCCCTGGTCTACTCAGAGTGTCAGTGGCTCTCCAGTGTAATGCCCCCCTTTGGCTGTGGGTTCCCAGGTTAGAGTACCCACTCAGGCACCCATTCTCGGGTCCATTCATCACAGACAAGCCGGCTCGAAACATCAACCCTGTATTTGCAAGGAGACAACTCCATCAAGCAACAGTTTCAACTATACAAACACTGGAAAGGGAGGGGAGCAAGGGAGGCATTCCCTGGTGGCAGAAGGTGAATTGGGCAGGTGGAGCCTCTGACACTCAATGGAAGAAGAGGAGAAGAGATTGGATTTATACTCCACCCTTCACTCAGAGTCTCAGAGTGGCTTACAATCTCCTTTCCGTTCCCCTGTCCACAACAGACACCCTGTGAGGCGGGTGGGGCTGAGAGAGCTCTCTCGAGAACTGCTCCTGAGAGGACAGCTGTGACAGAACTATGGCTTGCCCAAGGTCATCCAGCAGCTGCAAGTGGAGGAGTGGGGAGTCCGCCCTCCTAACTGCTACACCAACTGGCTCTCTCTACGCCAAACTGGAGGCAAAGCGCAGGATGGCAGGGGCTTGTGGAGAGATGTGCTGTGTCAGGAGCCTGGAGAGATGCTGTCCTCACCCATCCCAGACACCCATGTTGAGCTGAAGAAGAGCAAGGCCACTGAGGGGACATAGGCTGGCGACAGATGCACAGCCCCACCCAACCACAGAAGGCGAGAGGGAAGGGAAGTGCAGCTGGGCAGGTGTGGGTGGGTACTCCAATCATAGGAGTACCAATGGGAAAGTTGGAGACAGCAGCGGGGGGAAAGGGAGGAGCAGTCCAAGGAAACAGGGTTCCTATTGGGGCACCAGCCTCACATTCTCTTTGCTTTAAAAAAGAAACCCGACCATCCACTTGTTATCTAACATCCGTCTGTAAGCCACTTCATTCAAGTACTAAACACGGTCTTTTGAAAGCTGTTCGCATACCAAACTCCAGGAAAAGGGCACACAAACATACCTGCCTCTTTTTATCAGTTTCCTGGAGCATTCCTGGCTCTCTGGTTATTCTCTGCAATCTTTCCAGAATGTATGCCTCAATAGAGGCACTTTTTCATTTCTGCAGTCGTTGCTCTGAATTGTTACAAAGTTCAGAAGAGGGCAACCTAGATGATTAGGGATTTGGAGCACTTTCTCTATGAGGAAAGGCTGAAAAGCTTGGGACTTTTCAGTTGACAAAGAGAACTTTTTCTCCCTTTTCCAAAATACTAAACTTGAAGGTGTCCAATGAAGCTGATGGGCAGTAGATTCAGGACAGACAAAATAAAACACTTCTTTACACAGAGAGTGATTAAAATGTGGAATTCAGTGCCAGAGGATGTAGTCATGACTGTAGGAATAAACAGCTTGAAAAGGGGATTAGATAGATTCATGGAGGCCCATCAGTGGGTACTACTTGTGGTGACTGAGGGTAGCCCACACATTCAGAAACACTAAACCTGTGAATCCCAGAGCCAAGAGGCAACATCAGGGGAAGGTCTTGGCCTCTATGCCTTGTTGTTGGCCTTCCACAGGAAATGGTTGTCCACTGTGTGAGACAAGATGATGGACCAGATGGACCACTATCTGATCCAGCAGGTCTCTTATGTTCTTATGATAACAGGACATTGATTCCTCTTCCTGGTCCTTATGAAGACGTGATCTCTTGTTGTCAAATGCAAACAAGCCATTTATCCAAGGTGTCATGAACATCATGTACAGGATTATATTTTGAACAAAGTGACATATTGACAGGCTTCTCCTAAAGGCCTCTCCTTTCAAGGATACTCTATATACTTGTTTATTTGGCAGTTCTGGTGATTCCCTCCATCTTTAAGCCTATTCATAAAAAAAACATACCATCTCCTGATTCTCATGCCTGGACTTTTGGATATAAGAATGTTTATGGGGCCTGCTGCTACCCCTCAGTTTCCCAGTCAAGCACAGAAGTAGATCTAGAAAACGGGTGAAGTCTCAGCTTTCACAATGGATTAACATATGGTAACTTGGAACCTTGTCTTACTGTATTAGCTATAGATCTGGAGGAGTTAGGCACATTAGTCTGTTGATGCAAAATGGTAAAAAGCCTAGTAGCACCTTTAAGACTGACAAACTTTATTGTAGCATAAGCTTTTGCATCTGACAAAGAGAGCTGTGTTTCTCAAAAGCTTATGCTACAATAAAGTTTGTTAGTCTTAAAGGTGCTACTGGGCTTTTTACTGTATTAACTAGTAACTTAACCATATTACACTGTCACCACCATATCATAACCGTATCACCATAACCATATCACCACCAAACCTGATTCATTTTCAGCTTCTCTGGACCCATCACCGCTTGCTTCCTTCGTGATGTTTCCATAACCCCCTGCAAGCAAAGGGCTACTTGACCTCCTTTTCCACTTTCCACTCTTCTTTCCTTTCACTGCCCAGACAAATTGATCCACAGTCTGCCTCCACTTTTCACACTGAGCGTCTTCCCCCTTCCTTTTTGCAGTGATAGAATGATAGATGCCTCGTCCTCCCCCTTCCACAGGGATAAGGGAATAAGAACAGGGTTAGAATCATAGAGTTGGAAGGGACCTCCAGTGTCACCTAGTCCAGCCCCCTGCACAATGCAGATAATTCACAAATACCTTTCCCCCACACCCCCAGTGAACCCTGCACCATGCCCAGAAGATTATTTAAAAACTCCCAGGATCCCTGGCCAAACTGGCCTGGAGAAAAATTGCATCCTGACCCCAAAGTGGCAATCAGCATTTTCCTGGGAAAAACTTCCAAAAAAGGAGAGCCCACCATCTCCCGAGGAAGCCTGTTCCACTGAGGTACCACTCTAACTGTCAGGAAGTTCTTCCTAATGTTTAGCCAAAAACTCTTTTGATTTAATTTCAACACATTGGCTCTGTTCCAATCTTCTGTGGCAACAGAATACAACTCCACACCATTCTCTACTTGGAGATAGTTATCATATCACCTCTCAGTCATCTCCTTTCCAGGCTACACATACGCAGCTCCTTCATAGGACTTGGTCTCCAGACCTCTCACCATCTTTGTTGCCTTCCTCTGGGTTGTGCTTTTGGCTCTCCCAGATTCCAAATCCTTTCCAGCAAAGCTTAACCAGCTTCCTAGGGCTCAGTCTCACAGGTGGCTGTGGCTTGCTGGCTTTCTCCACTGAGGAAAAGATGCCTCACTTAAGACATCACATTCCTCCTAGGCTTTCTCTGTGGTTACTGGCCACAGAGGACTATTCTCTAGTAGCACCTTGGCTGGACATGTTAGCTGGCATGCAGTCACTTCTTGAACTCTTCCCCAAGCCCTAGAATTTTTGAGATAACAGAGTATCTGCTTTGCCACACATAATTCCTTCTGAAAGCAGCAACCTTCTATTTCTGTTCTTTCTTCTCTTGCAATCAGGGCTGCTGGGCCTGGGACGGTCACAAATGTGCCTGACCAACCAACCTTCCCTCTGTTGCTGCCCAGGCATAAAGATTTTACTTACCCATCATTGGTTTTAGGCACAACTGGGATGTAGCTCTAGCTAATAAGAGGATTCCTCCCTTCCTTCTTCCCATGGGTTTCTATCCAGTTTAAGTTTGACCAAAGGATCAAAAAGAATTCATTTGACCCATTCAAGATTGTGTGCACACATGTAAGTATAACGTTGTGCATTCCCAACTTCCCTAAGCAACAAGGAGTTGTAGGGACGGCACCTACATGGGCTGGTTCCCAGTAGAATGCAGCTGAAAGAAAAGAAGCACTCTTATAGGGCAACATATATACTACCCTGTATTCAAGTAGGATAGGGTTTCCAACTCTGAGTGGTTTGGTGTAGTTGTTAAGAGCAGCAAACTCTGATCTGGAGAACAAGGTTCAGTTCCCCACTTCCCCACCTGAAGCTAGCTGGTTGACCTTAGGCAAGTCACAGCATTCTCTGCCTAAGAATAAGCATAGCTCACCACCTAGTGGTGCCAAAAAACAGTTACAGCTTCAGCAGCCAGACAATTCCTCCAGGGATCTCCTGACTATTCCACACACAGTGCCATATGATAATTCCAGTTTCCTGGAGATTTGGGGGTAGATCCATGAGGAGAGCAGGGTTTGGGGAGGGGAGGAACTTCAGTGAAGCATAGTGCCATAGAATCCATCCTTTGAATCAGCCATTTTCTCCAGGGAAACTGATTATTGTCATCTGGACATCACTTGTAATTCTGGGAGAAGTCCAGTCCCTAAAGTAGAATTGCCAGCCAGCTGCATGCAGGAGCATTTAGGGAGGGGTGGGGAATGGCAAAATTACATTGTGTGATGTCTTGAAGACTCTTGATGTCACTTCTGTCTGGGAACCCAAAAGTGATGTCACTGTCATGCACCACTCTAGGATTTCCCTCAATCTCTATGGAAAAACCATAGAGATCAGGAATTTTTTTTTTGGGGGGGGTTTGAACCTGGGATGCACTCTCTGGTAGTAGTTCAAGGCAATAACCATTTACACATACAGGCTTTGAAACTGACATTCTAGAGATCAAGAGCTGAAAGATAGTTGCAAAAATCGTAAGTGTAGAAATGATATCTGATTGTTAATGTGTGTATCATAGAAACCCAGGCAGGCAGGCAGGCAGGCAGGAGGGTAGGTAGGTAGGTATAGACAACTGACTGCTCAGGAACTAGCCCTACGTTTGCCACTATAAGTGCAGGGAGAAACAACCTAGGAAGTCCAGGGAGCTGTACAGTAAAGAATATCCTTCGACTTGGCAAGATCTAAACTGCTGAGCAACAGGGGCGATGACCATAAGATAACTTTGACTTGATGAAATACGCAACTTGGGGCCAACAAGAGAAGACACTGGAAGTTTTGTGAATGGAATTCCCAGGATATTTCTTTAAAATAATTATATGGGGGGGGGAGGTTTCCTGTTGGCACTGTGAAGTAAGAAGAATAGGATTTAACCTTCTTTCCCCATGCCATTTTTTCTGACCTAGAAAACTTTGCTTCATTGTGGCAAACATGCAAATACCTTGAGGACACTTGTGAACGCGTCAAGGGATGTGAGACCCTGTTTAATTCACCTGGATCTCTCGATAGTTTTTCATACACAATCATATTTTTCCTAATTGGTTGGCTCGTATGGTAATTGGCAGGTGAGCTGCAGCCATTCGGCTCCAATTTGGCAGACCATTTCCCGAAACTGGTGCTGTGGAACTGCTGGTTCAGTCCATAGCAGTTTAGTGACAGAGCATTCAAGGGGATCAAAATAACTATCATGCCTTTTAACATCTACATAAATCCACTGGGAGAGGCTGTCTGGAGTTTGAGAGTTCTGGTTCTCTTTTGCATCTAGCTCAGTTGAGACCGTGGACATTCTGACTGAGTGTTCTGGATTATGACCAATTCGATGAAGCTTAATCTTTGTACAACAGGGGTACTGTTGATCAATAGTCATTCCAGTTCAGGTTTGATGTGTTAGCTTGTTCAGGGTGAGGGTTTCACATCCTTTGAAGATGAAGCTCAGGGGGAAGAATAAGAATAAGAAGAACTGGTTTTTATACCCTGGTCTTCACTAACCAAAGGAGTCTCAGGGTGGTTTACAGTCACCTTCCCTTTCTCTCCCCATAACAGACAACCTGTGAGGTAGGTGGGGCTGAGAGAGCTCTGGGAGAACTGCTCTTGAGAGAGCAGCTCTGAAAGAAATGTGACTGACCCAAGGTCACCCAGCTGGCTGCATGTGGAAAAGTGGGGAATTGAGCCCAGTTCTCCCCGATTAGAGTCTGCACTCCTAACCACTACACCAAACTGGCTTCCAAAGAGGTAAGATCCGACTCTTCAGATGGAGTTGTAGATCTCCTCTGAGACACTTTTAAACAGCTTCAATTGGCACAACCCATCATCTGAATAGCAGGATCTGGCCATGGTTTTCCATTCCTTGAGAGCATTTAGGGTACATACATAAGTGTTGTCAAGTCACAACTGAGTGTGGCCCCAGCAAGGGGTTTTTCAAGACAAGTGAGAAGCTGAAGTAGCTTGCTGTTGCCTTCCTCTGCAGAGTCTTCCTTGGTGTTCTTCTGTCCAAGCACTACTGATCCTTCTTAGCTTCCGAGATCTGACAATATTGGGCATACCATGCTGCCTTCCCTCTGAACATTCAGGATAGATTTCTGTAATATGCTTCACTGCCTTAAAAAGGGTATGATGGAGTGTTCGTGTGCCATCAGTCCCGGCTCATTTACGGTGACCCCATAGGATTTTCAAGGCAAGAGACATCCAGAGGCGATTTGCTATTGCATGCCTCCGGGTCACAACCGTGGACTTCCTTGGTGGACTCCTCTCCAAATACTGACCTGGGCTGAGCCTGCTTAGCTTCTGATATCTGATGAGATTGGGCTAGCTGGGGTATCTATGCCGGGCCTGCCCTAAAATACATTACAGAAAGTTCAGATGGGTGCAGAATATTATGTCAAGAGGCTCACTTGGTGCTGGATCTGTTTTCTTTCCAGTACCATGTGGAAAAAAACCCACATTATTTGCATTCAGATCTGTTAACATTATTTGCATTCAGATTTGTTAACTGTACAGCTAGTTTCTCTCTAGTAGGTCCTGATTATTGATAACCTCAGATTAATTATGGACTGCTAGTGCTACTGCTTAAATTACTCATTCGATAAACGGTCACTTTGATATGTTTCAGTATTTTTTTATTCTTCTGATCATCTGTGTTTTATTTCCAACGGGAATTGCGTTTTAGAGAGTTTTAATGGTCTTGCCGTGCCGTTAGCTACCCTGAGAAATTATTTTCTGGTTGATGGTCAGGATATAAAGGCTTAAAGAGAGGAACCTGGGAAGTTCTCCCAGGCAGGAGACACCTCCCCATAAGCTGCCAAGTAAATAGTAACATGGAGTCTGTCCTTGGCATGTCACCTTCTAATACTGACAAAAAAAAAAGAGATACTGTTTCCACATCATTCCCTGCCAAAACATGTTTTAACATTCAGAATCTAATCTGTTTTTTAACCTCCATTAGCCAGAAGGGCATTTTTTTCCCTTTGTTTATAGAAAAGAGTACATTCCTTGGAAGTTGGATTAAAGGCCCATTATCAGATTACATAAATGGAGAAGAAATGAGTGACAGGTCCAAAGAAGGCAATTTTTTAAACCATGGGAGTTCCTGAAAAGATTATTCCATCACAGAGATTAGCAGGGAGCACAGAGATCCAGGATGCTATCTTTGGATACCTTTTGTAGGGTTGGAAGCCCTGTTCTGATTGGTACACATGAGTATATGGGATGCTGAGATGTGGCAGGGTCATGACTCAGTTCGTGCCACAGTAGGTCCATTTCATTTACTTCTGTATCTCCACTTGTGGGTATTTTGACACTTATGTAGTCGGCCAACTCGGTGTTCGTGATCACTGGAGAAGATGGCACACGTCCCCCAGGATCTCAATTGGGGCTTCAAAAGGGCCTCTGTTTCAATCACAGTCCCCTCACAGTTGGCCCTCTCTTTGCACTAGTGTGGTAGGATGCATTGTTGAAATGGCTTGCAATGGATGCATTGCCTACTTCTTGCACTGATTCAGCTGGTAACACAATGGCCAGAAATCAGTGAAAGATTAATCACCTGAGATGCTGGGTAGGCCATGAACCTTTGAGTGAAGGACTTGCATGAACAACTAACCAAAAGCCAAATGAAGGCATCAAACAAATCTCCATTCTCCACCCAAAATGTTAAAACTGGTTTCTCCTTTTAATCTTGTTCCCTTTATATCGGAGGCAGTGGCTGAAATAGATCTGGGAGCAGGGTGGGGGTGCCAAGCCACAGTGTGCAACCCCACAAGAGCAATTAGGAGGTGGAGCCTGTGGCACGTGGACACTCTAGCATTTCACAAAATCTCTATGGTCTGACCATAGTCTTTGCAGAAACCTAGAACATCCCATGTCACTTCCAATTTAAACCAGGAGATATGTAGGCATGCTGGTGTGAAGCTGATATGCCACACCTTTCCTCCCCTCCCAGATTCCTCCCACTGGTGCCCAAGGCACCATCAGGCATCAAAGGGAATGGCCAGGAGACCTCCTGCTATACTGGGAGGTCTGGCATCCCTAGAATAGGGGGACAGCCATAAGCAAGCAGCCTTTAGATCGGCATGTACATTTGTGCTCTCCCCACAGTCAGCCTTGTGAGATGTCCAAATGCAAGCAAACCATTAACTGAATGCTGGTCTTCCATGACTCCTACTTCTGAAGAGAATACACATGGTGGGTAACTCCACATCCCAGATCCTAGGCTGGGAAGGATTTCCCCCTGTTCTGTTTCATAACTCTTGCTTTGTTTTGCTCTCTCTTCTGTTCTACCCCTCATAAATTCCAGTTTAACTAAGAGAATCTCTAAGATACAAGAGAGGGGCTGTTGCCCAGTAGTAGAGCATCTCCTTTGTACACAGGTAGTCCCACGTTCAGTCCCCCCACATGCCCATTTTAAAAAAGGGTCAGGCTGTAGGTGATGGTAAAGACCGCCACCTGAAATCTTTGAGCGCCTCTGCCAATCAGAACAGATAGCAGAGACTTTGATGGACCAATGGTCTGATTGGTATAAAGCAGCTTCGTATGTTCATGGATGTAAAATTACTTCTGGAATTGCAGTGTTCTCAGTTTGCTCCAGTTTCCACTTCCCTGCCATATTGTGCTATTAATTAATACATGCTGATAACATTCTGCAAAAAAACCCCCACAACTTTGATGTGATCAAGTTTCATTCTGTACAATATTTTACAAGGCATTTCCACATTCTCATTTCCCTCAGGTGTAAGTAGGGATGGGCACGAACCAGGAAAATGGGTGTTCGTGGAAGTTCATGGGATCTCATGAACAACGAACCTTCTGAACCTTTCCATTCAACAAATTGGCTTGCAGTTTGTGATGCAGCGAGGATTGCAAAAGCCATTTAAAGGGTTCCCTTTAAATGGTTTTTGCAAGCCCTGCTGCCAGCGCCAGTGTGTCTGTTGACACAAACCACACAAACTTTCCAAAGCCACCTGGGCTGTTCGTGGGCTGTTCGTGGGGGTGGGATGACTTGAACCAAGGTTCACAAACCATGAACTGGGCTTGGTTTGTGACAAATTTTGGTTCATAACTCAATTCAAGCCCATCCCTACTTGTAAGGTTCTATTTCTTTGGGGGGGGGATTCCCCACACATTTTACTCCCTCTAGTGGTCGACTCAGCATTACCCACAGATGGATCAAACAATCCTAATACTCATAAATCAGAATGAGATTTCAAATGCAGTGTCCTACTGCCGCAAACTCATGATCCTGCAGAATATCCGAAACAATTGCTTTACTCATAGCATGTCTAAGCTAAAAGCTTAATGCCAAACATCAGTTCAAAACACAAGATCTGGCTCATAGTATTTGTAAGCTAAAAGCTCAGTACCATAAACCAGTACAAGATACAAAGTCAGACCAATTAGAGTAGAATCCCAGCTGCAATGCCTTGCTGCGGCAGACTCTTGATCCTGCAGAATATCCAAGAAGAATCACCTTCAGCACTTTATGAAATTGTATTAGTTATAATGGAATAGCTTTTAAATGATTTTATGCTGTTTTAATTGTATTTATGCATTGATTGTGAGTCACCCTGAGCCTGCATTGCGGGGAGGGTGGGGTACAAATGGGATGAATAAACAAACAAATAAATAAATAATTTACTCATAGCATTTGTAAGCACAAAACTTAATGCCAAAAAAAAGTTCCAAATGCAGGATCCGGCTCTTAGTGTTTGTGATATCATAAATCAGTTCAAGACGCAAGGTCCGACTGACGGGGGGTAGCTGGAACCTGTCTCAAAATAGCTTCTTCAAAGACGGATCTACTTCAACCAACAAGGCTCACAGAAAGTTCACCATCGTGCAAAAGGTTCTCACAATGTTAATGAACTAAGCGCTGCAGATAAGTAAGGCTGTCGTTAACGTTATGAGAATTTTTTGCGTGATGGTGAACTTTCTATGAGCCTTGTTGGTCAAAGATGATGCAGAACATACGACGCCGATCAAGCCTTCATTTTACACAAACACTTGAAACTGAACCACTTTTTGGAATTCCTCTTTTTCGGAAAATGGGAAAACACAATACACACTTGTAAAATCTGACTTATCGATTTGTTCTAATATTCTGATGATGAGTTTGCTTTTGAGAATGATCTACTTAAAAATTGTTTCCAGCTCTGTATGATACCCTCCAATAGTACTTTAAAGAAGAATGGTTGCTTTCCCCACTTGTTCCCCTGGAAGATGCCTCAGTACATGTACCTGTGTAAAATCAATGTCACCCACTTTAATGCCCAAATGAGGAACTAATCATTCATTTGACACTAGTCTCAAACTGGCTCCAGTGATTACATTCCAAAAGATTACAGTTATGAAAAGTTGGCTCCAGGTGCTGGACTCACTGATTACATTTCACCAAATAAAGGTTGTGAGAAGTTGACCTTGCCTTATTTGCAAAAGAGATTGATCCCCTTGACAATGGAGGCGTTACCCATTGTCAACTGAGCATGAAACGTATGGACAGGTACATGCTATAAATATGAGCAATAAGGTACCCAGACTTTACCTTGGTGATTTCACTCTTGGAAAGCACCGAAGAGAAGCCAAGATGAAACTTCAAGCTCTTGCTGCCATTCTTCTTGTCTTTCTCGTTTGCCCAAATGTCAATGGGCAACTGGTAAGTGTTACCTTTTTCTCTCTTAAAAGTACCATATTATGTGTTTCTTTAATGTTTAGCAGGATCCTCAGTGAGTTTTGAAGGTAGGATTGCAAGATTTCTAGGGAACTCAAAATGCTTCTCCAGGCAAGACCAAACCTGATAATTTGACAACTCTCTGTGTTTCTCCCCCCACCCCCCACATTATCCTTTATGCAGGGCATCAAGGATCAAGATATTATGGGAATAACTTTAGTCTGGATGGCCCAGGCTAGCCTGCTCATGTCAGATTTAGAAGCTTAGGAGGGTTGGCTCTAGTTAGCACTTGGATGGGGGGGCCACCAAGGAAGCCCAGGGTTGCAACACAGAGGCAGGCAACAGCAAACCCCTGCCAATTGACTCTTGCCCTGAACACCCTAAGGGGTCTCAGCTGAAGCACTTTCCACCCCCAACTTATTCTATCAATACTTTACATTTGGACAAAATGAGGGTCCTTCACTTTCCTACTTGTTCTGTACATTGTTATGAAATGCATAGAGATGGCTAACAGGTGATAGCTTCTTAACCCATGGCAGTCCAGAACTATAAATGTTTACTGGGAAGTACATTGAACTAAAATTAGTGGCATTCACTCCACTGTACAGATAGCTGTGATGACGCCTATTCCGCCATACAACCTGCCCTTCTCAAGTCCTACAACAGTATAATCTACTAGCGGGTTGTTATAATGTACGACAGGCTGAAAGTCGATCCTGCCATTCAGCCACACTGTCGGCACCATCCCCATTTATTTTCTATTACATTTTTAAAGCAAAAGCATGGAAAGAGGGAGAAAGCAAGATGAGAGCAAGTGGGAGGAGTTAAAAAGAACCAAAAAAAATCAAAGGGAACACTAATGCAAATTAAAAAGAAGAAGAAGAAGAAATGTGGTGAGAAGTTAACAGCTTGTTCCATGTCACGGGTCAAGACTAAAAATAAGAGGGAGGCATCCCAAAATGCTGAAAACCATTGTCCTGTAATAATGTGTTATCAGCAATGGAGGATTAATGTTCTGTTCAAGAGTCCACTTCTTGCTGTTCTAGCACAAAAGCACCTAGTGTAAGAACTGTTGCTCCAGCCTTTGACACTGCGATGGCATTCCATTATTCCATCAGAAGCCTCTAGATGAACCAGTGCCAAAGATTTACAATTGCAGCAAATGCTAAAATGAAATGTATCAAGCTGGGGGAAACATTTTTGCCTTTAAAACACAAAAGAGGAAAGAACTCAAATGGATTTTGTTTTTACAAATAAGTTGTTGTGGATTCATGAGGGATTGTTGTGAAATGGAGCATTTTTAGGACTTGGTGAAGTACAAACAAATAGGCTTAAAGTGTTAAGAGGGTTACAGATTGTCTGGAAGATCTCAAACATCACTGCCGGGGTGGGGGTGGGGATCAAGAGTTTCAAGATGTCCAAAAGACTGAAGAAATGACTACTTTCATTCTTTTAATTTTTAGGTTCGGAATGCAGTTGTTGTGAGTACAGCAAATCTTCTGTATACTGAGAAACCCACACTAATTCCCACCTATGTCAATTCCCAAGCCAGCATCTCATGGTTTATCAAGCAGGGAGGTTAGGGAGGAGACCCCCCTGACAAGTGGGTTTTCATCATTTTGAACCCTACTGTTGTCCTGTGGTGGGAGTTGTTATTTGGGAAGGAGGGTTAACTCTTCTCAGCATATTGTTCAGGCATACAGGCCATGAAAAGCTAAGTGCAGAATACATGCCTTCTTTGGTTTGAATTCCTAGTGAGTTTGCCCCAGTTTAATCCAGGTTTTGACATGTGGCACCTTCATTCTGGGGATGTGTGAGCAGAGCTCTCAAAAAGCCCTTTAATGGCATGGAAACAGCAGCTGTGAGGCACTGATGGAAGGAAGACGGCACCAGTGTGGGTGGAAGCCAGGGCTTTTTTTATAACAGGAACTCCTTTGCATATTAGGTGACACACCCCTAATGTAGCTAATCCTCCAAGAGCTTACAGAGCTCTTCTTACAGGTGCTACTGTAAGCTCTTGGAGGATTGGCTACATTAGCGGTGTGTCACCTAATATGCAAACGAGTTCCTGCTACAAAAAGAGCCCTGGATGGGACCTTCCAAAAGGTACACTTTCCCATCTAGATTGCATGCAAACACACGTGAACTGCATTATTTCAAAAAAGATTGTAGCAAAGCAGGTTTGGGAAAGGTCAGAGCAAAGTAAGGGAAAACCTGGAAAGCAGACCATTAGACGATGTTTTGTGGATGCTCAAAAAATATTGCTCCGGTTTGGAACAAAGACAGAGCAAAATGTTCATGTGGGTACAGCTAGAGAAGGTACTACATCACTTCATCATTTCACCATGCCATTCTATGAAGAATTTACTCCAATTGACTAAGCCCACCCTGCATAGGATTGTACTATAACTGTGAAGAAACCATTGTTTTCAGGAGACAATGTGTAAAGTTATAAAAAAATACTGAAGGAATAACTGTTTTCTTTTGAATTTAGGACTTTTCCCTGCCTACACTGCATGTGAGTATTATGAGTCATTTCTTCATTGCTTGAACAGTCTGCAATGTCCTTTAGACTATGGATGTGCCTAATGAAATTTCTGAGTCAAAGCTATACACGGAAATGGCTGGTTCCGGATGGTACAGTAATTTCCCAGAACACCAATACAAATCTGGGGGTTTTGATATAATGAAACTCCCTTCCCTAAAACAATATTTTTGTTTTCTTACGTTTGGGTGCTTACCAGCAATGCAGTATGTATTTGTCTTTTTCTTTGATTCCACTGATTTCCTGGGCAATGGCATTTCTCCTGTCCAATTGGATCCTTGTAAGGGAATGGAACAGAGCATTCCCATCCAATCACATTTGGTGATAACTTGCAGAGAGCTGCCGCTCTCCTTCGTTCCCTCATTTCTCCATCTGCAAGTAGGATGGTTGGGGGCACCTTGTTTTAGGGCCCCTAGAATTTAAACTCTTCATCTAATTTACTTGAAGCTTGAGTGGTCCTGAGTGGTCAGCAGACTTCATTTCCCTGCAATTTTGATTTCATTTGGTTGAAAAACAGACACATCAGCCCTGCCTGAAAACACTACATAGACAATAATAGCAAAAAGGCCATCCAGGTAACTCATTCTTCTCCCCACCCCATTTCTATGGGTGAAGATTTTTCCCCTCTGAAAACACAATGCCTGGGAGCACCTTGTTCAACTATTTGTTAGTATTATAAAAATAGTATTAATAATTTGATAAACCAGCCCTAGTAGTTAATAAACTGACACAGACAACAGGGATCGTAAACAAATCAAATGCATGGTTATATTGCCTATTTATTTGTGCACAGAAGAGATGGTGTCCCTTTCCTCTGAGATTAATAAGAAGCCATCTTTGCCAAAACATTTCAGTACAGTAAACCCTTGACATTTGCACATTAGCAGCAATTTCAGTAATTTGTTGTCTGCGGGCTGACCCTATGATACAATGTGATACTTCCCTTCCCCCATTTTCTTACCAAAAAGAAAGGAGAATGATGAAAAAGAAGGGAGAGGAGAAAATGCACAGAAACCAAATGCTACTTGGTACTTTACTGGTATTATTGTATTGTGTCCAGATTGTTTCTACTCTAACAATGCCACCATCATCATTACAATTGTTTATTTCATTTATACCCCACCTTTACCCACAATGGGGATGCAAAATGGCTTTAGGGTGGCCAGCCTCCCAGTTCAGGTGGGGGTTCCCTTGCTTTTGTGGGGTCCTCCACCCTCAAATGCCCTGAAACATGGTGAGACGACATCACCCGGAAGTGACATCATCACACTGCTGACATAGCGCAGTGATTCTCTATGGCAGAACCAGGCTCAAACCATAGAGTTTTACCCAAAAACTAGAGCATTGCTGTGCGACATCTATGGCACAGAAGCTCCCAGAAAGGCCTGTCAGTCCCCCCAACTACAGAAAGGTAGGATCTGGCAACCCTAAGTGGCTTACGTTGTTCTCCTTGCCTCCATTTCACCCTCACAGCAACCGTGTAAAGTCAATTAGACTAAGAGTGCATAAGTGGCCCAAGGTCACCCAGCAAGCATTTGTGGCAGAGTGGAGATCTGAACTTGGAGTCTCTCAGATCCTAGTCTGACATGGTTACCATTATACCATGCTGGTGCTGGGAGAAAGACAGAGGACCCCCTGCCTCCTGGCATCTGGGTTCTACTATTTTTGGTGATCCCAGAAAGGGTCCCCATGTAAATGGCAAGGGTCTATTGGACTGCATTCCATTTACATTTCACTGATGGGAGAGATGAGCAGGATCAGGGGAGGGTGGTTTATAAATTGAGTCAGTCGATCCAGATGTGCAGAGACACAGTAGGAGGAGAATTTATAGGCCTTTTAGAAAGGTCAACATTGTGAACTAGATTCCTTTGTTCTGGGTTGTTTCCTACAACACAGGAAGAGAGCAGGTAAAGTCCAGTTTGATACCCAAGGGAATCTGATGAACAAATTAGATGATACAGGCCTACCTTCTATGTAAGAAAAATAATTAAACAAATAGATTTACCAATTCAGAGAATGAAACTGGTTTAGCAATAATGCCCCCTGCCCAGAATGTCCTGGAAAATGTGATTCTCTGAAAAGGAAAAACATCTTTCAGAGAGAATTCTCAGCACCTACTATGAACTACATCTCCAAAAGTCCTTTGAAGAAAGCAGCGACAAACTGGTATAACCCTCCAAAGTCTCCGATATAGACACTCTTCCAGGGCTGGCCCAAGGTTTTTTGGTGCCCTAGGCGGGGCTACCTTCTGGCACCCCCCCTCCGCTGCCAGGGCTCCCCAGGGTGAGGGAGGGCTCCCCTCCTCCTCCTTCCCCCTCTCACCCACCGCCAGGGCATGCCAGCAAGCCAACGGAAGGGGAAGGGGCTTTTGGCGGGGCTTTTGGCGGGGGCTGGGGCCTTTTGATGCCCCTAAGGGCCGCTGCGCTCTAGGCAAATGCCTAGTTCACCTGGTGAGCAAGCCGGCCCTGTACTCTTCCAGAACTGGTCATGGTCAGACCTTGCTCACCACAGCTATATAGCAAGTTTTCAAGAAGTATGCAAGAATAACTTTCTTTCTTTCTTTTTCTTCCTTCCTTACTTTCAAAAAACCTCAGGGCCTGATAAGCAAAGTGAAGGTGAGTATCTGAATTATTTTCTGCTGTGTGACATGCACTATCTTTAAACCCAGATTTTGGTTTTTTTTTATAGGATACAGGAAATAAATGTTACTTGTTGAATCAGGCAGAGAACAGATTGTCTACCTCAAGGGTCTCCTTACATTCCCACCCGTAAAAGGGAATGGTTAACCATTCACATATATGGGGGGGGAATTGCACTCTTAATTTATTTACTTCATTTATACCTCACTGTTCTCCCCAATGGGGATGCATAGTGGTTTTCATCACTATCCCTTTAATCCCCACAAGAACCCTGTGAGGTGGGTAAGCCTAAGAGTGTGTGACTAGCCCAATGTCACCCAGCAAAAGTTTCCATGGCAAAGGGAGGACCTGAACCTGACGCAGCTCAGATCATAGCCTGCCACTCTGACCATGACACCATGCTAATTCTGGCTGGGAGAGATATGGGACCTTTGCTGCTGAGAAGCTAGAAGACCCCGTCTGCCATTATCTGTGGATTCTGCTATTTGCCATGATCCCAGGAAAAGATGTCCCATAAATGGCAAGGGTCTATTCATTCCATTTACATTTAACTGATTGTGTAGATTAGCAGGATGAAGAGACTGAACAGGAGGAAGCTTTCTAGGCCTTTCTTTAATGTCAACCTTACAAACTGATTTCTTTGTTCTGGGTTATTGTTAAAGGGACAGGGAGATGGCAGGGAAGGTTGTCCAGTGCTGTTACTTGGAGAAATCTAATGCAAGAGTTATCTCTCTAGTTATATATATAGCTATTTAAACAGACAGATGGACAGATAGATATCATTTAGCAACATTTCACGTAAGACCAGAAAACTGAAGTGAATTGAAACATCTTAACTGACAAATACTTAACTAGCTGACCATTCAAAGCATTCTTCATTCCTCACCGTGGACCCTGCCTTGAGGCAATCACACTTGACAAATCAAAATTTCATTCCATGTAAAAGAATGAAACAAAATTCGGGTGGGTAGCCATGCTGGCCTGAAGCAGCAGAACAAAGTCTGAGTCCAGGGGCACTGTTAAGACCAGCACAGTTTTATTCAAAGTATACGTTTTTGCATGCAAAGCATACTTCTTCAGACAAATTGGAATAAAATCTCCTCAAGGGTTTCTAACAGGAAAAAAGAAGGTGGGGACAGCTGCTAGGAGGGGCCACTCAGAGCCAAGATGCATATGCAGAGCTTTAACAATAAGATGTGAGAATAAAGTTAGAGTCCAGCAGTCTTAGGGGTACTGCTGGACTCTAGCTTCATTCTCACATCTTTTTGTTAACTCTTGCATTTGTGTGCTAATTTGCTGCCATCCGTTGGTCTTACCGGCCACCTGATCCATGCCTATGCATCTTGGCTCTGAGTGGCCTCTCCTAATGGCTGCCCCACCCTCTTTTTTCCCTGTAAGTAACCCTTGAGGAGATTTTATTTCATTTGTCTGAAGAAGTGTGCTTACACTTCGAATAAAACTTTGTTGGTCTTAAAGGTGCCACTGGAATTGGGGAAAAATAGCCTTAGTAATGTCTGAGAATAACACTGTTTTAGCTGTGATGTCCCCTGTCCTGACCTGGGAAGCGTGGTTCTGTGAAAAGGGAAAACTTGTTTCAGAGAAAATTCTCAGCACTCTTTATGAACTACATTTCCCAAAGTCCCTTGAGGAAATTGATGACACTGGTATAAACCCTCATAGTCTTGTATATAGGTAACTCTTTCAGAATAGGTTGATCAAGGTCAGGCTATTAGTCCCTGCTGTTACAGCAATGTAGCAAGTTTTCAAGAAGTACCAAGAAACATGCAAGATTAACCTGTTTTTTTTCTGTTTTCTAAATTTAGGACGATGTGAACAAACTGGAGGTGAGCATTTCAGCTATTCTCTGTGCACTGTCCTTACCATCAGATTTTGCCTTTTTGTAGGCTGCAGGAAATATATGTTCCCAGGGCATTTTTTGGAGAAAAAGCCCAGCAGAAACTCATTAGTATATTGGGCCACACCCCCATGCCTTCCCTTGGCTAGTCTGGGTGCTCCGCAGTCATGGGGCGCCTGGGCAAGCCGGCCTTTGGACAGGCAGGGGAAGGCAAGGGGAATGCCTCCCCAATCCTTCCAGGGCCCCCCTGGCCCACCCACCTCAAAGTCGCTGGGGGGGTTGCTCTCCAGGCCTTCCCTCTATAGCCACGCACGCAGAGATTTTGGCTGTAGTGGGTGTGGTCAACTCTGAAGCCAGCCGGAACTCCGTTCCTGTGTGTTCCTGCCCCAAAATAGTCCTTTTTGAGTCAGGCAAAGTACTGATTTTCTACCTCAAGGATCTCCTTACACCTTGGTAGTAAAAGGGAATGATCACCATTCACACATATGTGGGAAAATATTGCACTCTTATTCATTTATTTTGTTCATTTATACCCTAAAAGGTACTGAGTACCAGAGGCCACAAAAATAATAGAAAAAAACAATTAACTGTGTAAAACCAAACTGTCAATATATGCAGTACAAGCAGTACAGAGCATACAGTGCAAACATTCCCTATATACAGTTCATGATACAGTAAAGTATAACGAATGATGATCAATGGTGTCAATTAAAGACACCATTTCAATATCTTCTTCAGAATTGTTTCTTCTGCTACTGTCCTGTTGAAGTCGGGCCTTGTATACTAGTTGTGACCCACTTTTTCATATACTGTTCTGATAACAAAGAGGCCAAGGTAAATGAGAATTGCGTAAGCCCCACTTATATGTGAGCTGAGCAGCCAAAATTTTAAAGGGACAACAAATGATCATCGAGGCCTTTGGGAGATAAAATGTCCAATATGGAAATCCAAAAGGTATCTCACCGAAACAGCAATTTATCAGTTTTATGAGACCAATAAACCCTAGACTGAATCTTCTCAATAACAAAAAAAAATTGAAACTAGTAGGCTGTTGATATTGGTCAACAAAATGCGTTACCAAAGGAGCTTCAAAGCTGAGATTTCTAATTTTGCTACAATGTTCGGGCAGCTTGTTCCTCAAAGGATGTTGTGTTGCCCCCCCCCCCCCAACAAGAGATTACACGGGCATATCAAAATGTAAACAACTCAAGCAGATAAGCAGTTGGAGAAATGATTTATAGTGAAAACTTCTTTTGTTAAGTGGATGAGTAAAGCTTGTGATTTGAGCTGCCTGGGGACAGTTAACACATCCATTGCACTTGGAGTGACCCTTCAAAGTAGGCAATGCTGCCACGGTCTTCAAATCAGCATGTACCAGTGAAGTCCTTAATGGATTGTGACTTCTTAAATCCAATGATAGGTCATGTTTCACAGGATGGAATGTTATTTAGCAAATGCCACTGTCTAAAAATTGTGCTCTTAAACTGTAAGGTGAGTAGGGAAAATTCCAGTGCAAAAAATATTGCACTTTTCATGTTAGAATGGACAAACAATCCCCTCCTTGGTTTGCAATTGGCTCATTTATAGAATCATAGAGTTGAAAGGGACCTCCAGGGTCATCTAGTCCAAGCCCCTGCACAATGCAGGAAATTCACAAATACCTGCCCTCAAACCCCCAGTGACTGCTGCCCCACATCCAGAAGATGACAAAAACCTCCAGAATCTCCAACCAAACTGGCCTGGAGAAAAATGGCTTCTTGACCCCAAAGTGGTGATCGGCATTTCTCTGGGCATGTAAAAAAGGGCCACAAGAACTAAGTGTGGATCCAACCCTTCCTGTCCTCCCTCTCATGATCTGCTGAAGTTCACATCTCATGATCTGCCTAAGTCTACCCTGTCTTCCTCTCCACTGGGGACTCCAAAGGAGCTGATATCTATGTCCCTTTAATCCTCACAAGAACTCTGTGACATAGGTGAGGCTAAGAAAGCATGATTGGCTCAAGATCAACTGGCAGTTTTTCAGTGGCAGAGTGGAGATTCAAACCTGGGTCTTGCAGATCCTAGTCTGACATTCTAACCAATATAACCCACTGCCACTATAACTGGAAGGTGTTTCAGATCTCCAAAGCACACACACAGACAGTTCACACCCATGTTGGTTTTACTGGTCTAAAAATGCAGATACAATCTAAATGAAAGCAACAGTGTAATTTGACAACAGAGACTTTGGTAACAGATACAATTGCCCACCATTTTAAACCATGGATCCATATGGCCACCAGTCCTTATCAGTCACAGCTGGGTTATCTTCCTTTCATTTTCCATTCAACCTAGGATCAACTGGGTAGACTCCAGAGGTCTGAATGATGGATCAGTGTGCCAGGACTATGATGAAAATATGCTTCATTGGGAACAATTAAATTGAAGTAGCAAGGCATCAAAGGCATAGTTTTGTACCAGGTGCTGTAAGTGATACAGCAACTGGATCAGCCCCACCTACAACAGCAGTTCTGGTGTTGCTTCAACAAAAATTACAAATGGTTTTGCCAGCTCCAGGTTGAGCAGTTCCTGGGGATTTGGAGGTGAAGTCTGGGTAGGGCAGAGTTTAGGGAGGGAGGGAGCTCCGCAGGGCTTAGATGTAACAGAGACCACCATCCAAAGCAGCCATTTTCCCCCATGGGAACTGATCTCTGTTGTCTGAAGAGCAGTTGCAATTCTAGGAGAACTTCACACCTCACCTGCAAGTTAGTGACCCTATTTTAATATAGATATCCTTAATTCAGAATTACACAGTGTTAATTCAGAAGCACTGGGGCAGAGTTCTGTTAGGAAACAAGCGACAGATCTATGTCTGTATTGTAAAATAAGAAAGGTTTCAGAGGAAATATCAAAGCAGAAGAATAACCTTGTTTATAACCTTGTTTTTTCATTTATATTTAGGATCATGTTAAAAACGTGAGTATTTCAAATCCAGTTTGTATTGTGGAATAATTAGTAATGACCTTTTAATTGGGGCTTAGTATTTCCTTGCCAGATTATACCTGTTGGTTCCTAGAGGAGTCCCTTGGTAGAGATATACACAGTATACTTTTATTGTAGTGAAAGCACAATTTCCTTGGCTTTAATGTGTCCAGCTACTCCCTTTTTTGAAGGTACCGACTAGATGTTCTATTTGATTCACATTGGTTGCTAGATAATCAGATGCCATTTTCAAAAAATGTCTGAGGGATTCCCTCAAGGAATTAAATGAAGGCTTGTCCAATCAAGTTTTGATCATTTATTGACCATCACAGTTTGAGTTTGGTCACTTAAACATAGGCTATCTGCCCTGGCTTAGATGCTGGTAGAAAGCAGGGTGGGTTTTTTTCCTGTTTCCCCACAGAATCGGGGTGTTTCTTAGCACCTCCCAGAATCTCCTGTGTTTGCAGATATCTTCCCTAAACCAATTTTGAGAAAAGTCACAGAAAACACTCATGTGGACAGCAAACTTCAGGTCTTCCTGATACCAGACAGCTGAATGCCATTTTCCCCGTTCCAGTCCTTGGTAGCAACTATTTCTCCTTGCCAATGGATAGGTTTCAAAAAAGAAAACTGGAAAAGTGAATATCGGTACAGAGTTATAAGAACAACATGTCTTTCAGGCTTTCATCTCTTTTTAAAGTAAATCTCTAGCCTCCTGTCCCCTTTGAATGAAAGCTGGATAGTCAGAGAACCTGATGGACATTTCGTTAGAATGTTATAAATTGGGATAGACATGAACCAAGAAATGAACTGAGGTTTTAGCATAAGCCAGGCCAGTTCATGGTTCATTTTAAAGTGGTTCGTTTGGTCATGTCGAAACATGAACCAGTTCAGGAAATGGGAAAAGTTCATGAAAGTTCGTGGTTCATGGTTCGTGTAATCAAATGAACCATGAACCACCACAAACCATTTTCCCAGTTTATGTCCATCCCTAGTTATAATACTATAATAATATTCAACTGATGATTTTAAAAAAGCCTACCAGTGATGGGGAGGCAAATGGTTGCCAACAGGGAATGGGGCAGGAAAACCTTCCATTTGGAAGCCCTGCTGCTGATGCACTGTATCGACAGTTGCTGTAATAATGGAGACACCATGCAAGCCTGTCCCCATGTGGAACATTTCTTTAATATGTTCAATAAGTGCTGTTTTTCTCCTACACTTGAGTGTTCATCTGTCAAGTCAAAAGCAGGAAGCACATCACAAATATGACGTACAGGAACTATTAGACTAAAGATTGGGTGGACAAGTACTTAGTCTCCAGATTTCTTTTCGTGCTTCTATAGTAAGAGATAAGGACGTAAGACAAGCCCTATCGGAGAAGTCCAAGAACCCTGCAAGTTCTCTAATGTATTCAGGTAGCTCTTGAATGCCAATAGTGCGGCCAGCTGCCTTTACTGTGCATTTGCAGGGTTTGGTTGTTCTCAGATTTCTCTGATAAGTTGGGGTACTTTTCAATGCACAATGGCTGAAATCACACACATGAAATACTCCATTCTCAATCCTCTTTCAATGCACTTTCCAACTGGATTTTGCCAGTTCACAAAGTAAAATACTGTTTGAAAGTGCATTGGAAGTGGATTGAAAGTGGATTATTTAGTGTGTGTGATTGCAGCCAATGTCTTCAAGTGGAGGAGCAACGCAATCCTAGGCATATTTACTTAGAGGTAAGCCCCACTATATCCTGTGGGGCTTACTCCATACAAGTGTGTGTAGGACTGCATCCTAAATGGTTGTCCATCACAGTACAAGGGATTACCGTAGAGTGCTGGTTTTTGCATAAACCTGTGGGAATGGGGAAATAAAACAAGAGTTTCCTATTGGTGAAATATCAAAAATACATGAAAGAGTAACACTTTCCTTTTAAATTTAGCTTGAAGGCGACATCAAATCCTACACACAAGTGAGTATTGTGAACCCTCTGGGTATGGGCAGAGGAATCTGCATTACTCTCCTTTCTAGTTCTTACTGTCACATTTTTACAAGGGCCCCTAAGAAAATCTCAAGGTGGTCATTAGCAAACAGTTATTAAATTTCAAACTTTTTTGAGTTATTTTTTGGTGTGTGTGTGTTCTGGTGCCTGGAAGTCATGGTGACCTCTAGCGACTCCTACTGGGGAGTGGAGGATGTTCAGAGAAGTGGCTTGATAGCCTGCCTCTGCCTCCCATCCCTGTTATTCTTTGGAGGTCTCCCATCCAAATACTTGCGAGGGTCGGCCCTGCTTAGCTTCTGAGATCTGACAAGATTGGGACTGCCCTTAAATTTTCCAACTTGAGCCTTCTATGGATTCTCAGACTGTTTAAAATGAAACGGTATGATGTGGAATTGACAGGACTTGCTTGCCGATGACTTCAAAGGGGAGATGCTACCATGCTCTTCCTTATGGAGCTCCCTCCCTCCTCTTAAAAAATGTCCACTATGCATGATGAGATCCCAGGAAAGAATTATCAGCAGCATTTACTCTGTTATGTACGACTTTGATGTTATAAATGCATGAATGGCACAATTGAAAAACTGATTGGTTTCTTGAGTGAGTGTGTCACTTCCACCCGCTGCCAGTCTTAACCAAAGAACAAAGCATTACCTGCCCATGCTTTATTCATATTAGTGAAATCAAGGTCGAGGGAATATGACTATTTTTGATGGGGTTAAAAAATGGTTAAAATTCAGTGTAAAAGTACATTACAGAATTGAATTTAAGAGCAATTTCCAGTCTCACGGAAATACATGGGAAGCTTGCTGTATGAGTTATAGCTCCCAAATTCTTTGGGACATTTCATGACAGATGTACTGCTATGAAATCAATACAATTCTGCGTCCAATACAATTCCATGGTGTACTCCTTCAGTATAAGGTATTGGGGGTTCAGGCAAGCTGTGCTTGCTTGCCCTGTGCTAAAGACAAACTTTTCCAAAATGTACAAAGAAGCATGAAAGATTAACTCTCTCTCTCTCTTTTTAATTGCAGCATGTAGTGAACCAGGCAAAAGTAAGTACTGCAAATCTTTATATGTGCTGACAGATGTCTGGTGTTTTTCAGAGGGCTCTTTTCTTCCCAGATTACGCATCTTGTTTTCTCAAAGCTTTACCCTATTAGTGAGGCACCCAGCTAAAATGCTCACCTGGCCAAAAAAAGGCTTCTTCAAGTTCTCTCAGTTACATGCAAGTCAAACTTGTAAAGTTCCTTGCTGAAGGTCTTCTCGTGACTAGCACCAGGACCTATGCACCAGGATTACAACCTCTTGGTCATGGAAGAATATGGCTGCTTTTGCCCAGTCCAAGAATTAAATTATCTCATTTATCAAAGAAGGGGCAGTATCCCCCAAGGTCGGTTGGCTCTTTACCTATCCTCTTCAGGGAGTCCCTCACCTGAGAATTAGTCTGATATGAGACTTGGTTGTCTTTATGTCTCTCCAACTCCAGGTCACTATCAGGAGTGCCCCAGTGTCCGAGCATTTCTTTATCTCTTTACGTTAATGATTTCCATCCCACCATATCTCCTTGTGCTAAAAGCAGATGAACAATGTAGCAAGCTCATTGGGAGGGCATAAATTACCAAACGAAAATTACCAGCTAAAATACATTTTTTAAAAAATTCAGATTTGAATCATGCTAGAGGAGAAACACACATGATCAGCAGACTTAATACCCACTAAATGTTGGCAGGAAGAGGGAGGCCTTACATGTCTTCCTGAAAAAAGGCAGAGGAAGGTGCCTTGCTCACCTGGCCTGGCAGGCTGTGTAAAAGTCTGTGTGTATCCTGTGAAATAAACAAGATTTTCAGGAAGTGTCATGAAACATGAATAACTTCTTGTTTTTGCTTTTATTTAGGAACTACTCCAAAGGGGCAAGGTGAGTATTGCACTGTGTGAATGGTCAGCAAAGTCCTTTTCACTGGAATCTGGCTTTTCTGTGGCCCATTTCCCCTATCAATTTTTAGAAGAGTCCCTTGGTACATTTGTGGCCTACAGAATGCATTGCACAATTTTTGATCCCTGTTGAAATCAAAGGGAACCTAACAGAAGTTAAGCAAAGATTTGCATTTATTATAGTACGGATCCACCAGTAATTTCCACAGATGGGAAAGATTTCCGTCAGCAGAGAATGGCTTTCTCACCTCCACCCTCCCAATGCAGTCAAAATGCCCCCCTGAAATGCTCAAAACCACATTCTTATTCTGTCCTTGGATTCATTACAATGGGTTCAGCAATTGCAACAGATTTCCCCACCCCCGCTTTGGACAGGACCTGAACATGGAGCAGTACAAAATACATTTTTATACATTCCCTTTGTTGGATGTACCATGTGACTCAGACCGATTTCCCACAAGCTGCTGCTCTGCCCTTGCTCTTCCCTTTCCCCGATCATATGTGTCAATTTCCCACTATTTGCTGCACGACTGCATTTTGCCCCGCAGCTTCGCCCAATTTTCCCCGCGTCTACTCGATCCTGTTTTTTGAGGATGTGACAAAGATTAAAATAACATTTTTTCCAGCAGTGGCTACCACCACAGTATTGGTTTTATTCTCCCTCATTCTTCTGTTTTGATGTGCTTTTTAAGTTAGTCCTCTTTTGCTCTGCACTTGAGCTTCCTGTGTTCATATGGCTCTGCTCCCACAAAAGCCATTTTGTTCTCGGCTTCTCCTCTTGCGGTAGCCATTTTGTGGTTGTGTCCACCACCCAGCGTCAGAACTCCAAAGGTGCCCAGAGGCTCAAAAAATCCGGGGACACCTAATGGAGAGCCTTCAAGCAGTGTGGAATGGAGGGGGTGGACTTTGAAATGAAAACAGCAATGGTCCAATTGCGTCTCTCTTCTCATCCTTGGGGCCAATCTGCATTTAGCATTTTTACCAAACCCACACTGGAACAGAAAAAGATGCAGTTCAAAAGCACATTCAACTATCCCGGGCCTATACTGTACTGACTGCAGAGTCACTCCCAAATGGCCATAAAATGGCCATAAATCTATGCAGGCAGCCACCATTAAACCAGAGATCAAATGAAGCAAAAGCAGCATGCAGTCTGGACACTGCCATAAAATGCGACACTCAATCAAAGTGAAAGTGGCATGCAATGTAGATGGGGATTTCTGTTCCAGTGTGGGTTTGGTAAGACAGCGGAGCAAATGCTAGATGCAGACCGGGCCTCGAACTATTGGGAGCTATGAAGCCTTTGTTGGGAGGACTTCAGTAACTGGTGTGTAAAAATATTTAATGGAAACGGGGATTCAATAAATCTTTTGGGAATTTCTGTAAAGTGCCTGGAGTGAGTTAAAAAGAACTAAATGATCTTGAAGTATTTAGGCTTCACAGGAGCCCCTACATATTGCGGTGTGCGTGTCTGTGTGCTGAAATGGATAAGATACACAAAAAAGTATTAAGGAATGATCACTTTTCTCTTTAATTTAGGAACTCACCCTGCTAGAAATTATCGTGAGTATTTCACATCTTCTGCATACTGTCTCACTGATTTGGAATGTCCTCCCGTTAAGCCTGTCTTCTCCTGCCAAACTGTGATTTCTGATTTTGAAAACAGACCCGCCAGAGAATTTGCAATTTTAAAAGTGGAGAACAGTGCCACCTGCTGGGCTCTGTCTTCCTTCAAATCCTAGCTCTTCCAGTTTCAATCACTTAAAAAAAGAAAGAAAGAAAGAAGAAGCTGTGAAGTTTGCAGAGATTCAGCCACAGTTTTCCATTTGTCACTTGGCTGAACGAGTCTGAAAAGAAGCTAATATATGTATTTTCACATAGGGCTGCTTTATACTAAATCAGACCATTGGTCCATCGAGGAAAGTAATGTTTGCTCAGCCTGGCAGCGGCTGTCCACAGTGTCAGGTAGAGGTCTTTCACAGCACCCACTGCCTGGTATTTTTCAGCTGGGAATGCTGGAAATCAAACCTGGGACCTTCTGCGTGCCAAGGAGATGATCTACCATTGAGCCAATGTCCTCCCTACCCCCTGTGCTTTTGATAACTAAACTGTAGACTTGCAACTGACACCTGATCTGAGCAGATCAGGTAATGTCATGGATTTGGTGCGCTGGTTTCCATTATGCTAATATTCCTTTTTGTGACCATCACAGTTATTGGTTACTATTGTGTGTCTTAACAAGTGACTTTGATGGTTCCTTTCCCTGAAAGGCAGGAGGCAAACATCTCATCAGCTTCATTTTTAGAGATATAGCTTGATGGCATGATTAAATTATTAGTATTACATTTTTCAAGTGCGAATAGATTGATGAAATGCCTCAGACAGAAAGGGGAAACAGTTTCCTTCCCTTCAGGTTCCTTTAAAAAGCAGAAACTTTGCAAACAAAGCATGCCATTTGAATGGAATAGGTTATCCTGAAATAGATTTACATGGGTTTAATGCCTCTCCACCCTGTGAAAGAGAAACAAAGCTGACTCGGGGTAGCGCCGCCATTTGGCCCGATACTATTAGTCAATTTCACACCCGAAGCCGCGGGCTGCATTTTGACCAGCGGCTTCGCCGATTTCCCCGCAGTTTCGTAATCCTGTTTTTTGAGGATTACGAAACTGCGGGGGAAATCGGGCGAAGCCGCGGGTCAAAATGCAGCCCTGTGGCTTCGGGTGTGAAATTGACTAATAGTATCGGGCCAAATGGTGGCGCTACCCCGAGTCAGCTTTAGTGGGAAATCACCCAAGGAGAAAAAGAGCCTTTCCCCTTACTTCCTTCCTATGCTGAGGGGAGCTAACTATTATTAAACTTCATTGTGTCTGACAAAGGAACCTGGTCAGTCAAGTCACATTACCATCTGCCCTTCCATTAAGACTTTATAGGAAACATGAGAGTGCAAATTTTAATTGATGAATAGCGCATTAACACTATTCATCAAGAAATTAATCAATAAATTAAGTAATTGACAAATTAGTTGATTAATTAAAGTGTTATCCCTTGCCTTCCTCCAAATGTTGATCGCAGATCAGTCTTCTGACCCCCATCTGTAGTCAATCACGTTTGTCAATGCACATGAAGATGTAGAAGGAGGGAGGCTCTAGCAGAGAATTCTTAGCACCTTCAACCTACAATCCTTCTGTAGGGGGAGCTAAACAGAGGCCGAATCTGCATTTGTCTTTCCCACCAGTGTCCCCGCCTTTTGACTCCGGCTACAAAAAAGCTGTCCACATTTGGTGTCATTTTCACACCTCAACGGTGCTAGCATACTTTTGCCTGTCCACATATGTTTATCGTCCTTTTGGGGCAGCTCCACTGTCATTGCACCTCCGCGCTGCTTTAAAAGAATTTTCTCCAAACATTCAAACAAGCATAGAGAAAGACGGAGTCACAGCAGCACGCAACTGATTTAAAAATGCAAATGCAGATTCGACCAGAGTGAAACTGAAATGGTTGTGGAACAGAGCAATTATAGTGTCATTGGTGTGTTGCCGACCCTCCTGACCATAGTTTTAAAAAAATGGCTAAAAGCATCAAAAATGGCAAAATAATAACTTACCTTTCTTTTTCCTGTTTTAGAAACTCCTAAAAGACGTGAATGTGAGTATAGCAAATCCCCTTGTACACTGGCTGAATAATCCGTAATGTTATTAAAAGTGGGGCATTAGCTTTCCTTGGGGCCTTTCTTTACTGAAGTTTTCCTGTGGTTTGAGTGCTGCGCTACAGCACCCTTTCTCAAAGTTTCCTCACGTATTCCATCTGTTTCCCCATGTTTTCTCCATGGTTTCCTCATGTTTTCTCAAACCACCTGTGACCAAGTGCAGAAAAGTGGTTCTGAAAACATAGGATGACAAATTATGAGGGGAAAGAATGTGAGGAAACTTGGAGAAAAACCTTTACAAGTTCCCAGATAGCACACTATGAAACCCTCCATTTTAGAAGTCTCTACTTCCACATCACTTCCAAAAGTAGCATAAGTCCCCAAATAGTGAAAGGAAACTATTTACAACGGGAGTTTATATTTTCTAAATATTAAATTTTGTTCTGCTTCTGATACTTTTCCTGGAGAAAAAAATGCTTTATTCTTTACTTATGTTTTCTAAGAAATTATTTTTAAATATTTTAGGAATTTCTGGAGATCAGAATAGGCCACTGACTTTCTAGAGTCGGGGATTCTGAAAACCTTTTTTGATGAATCCCTTTGATTTTATGGTTAGATCGAGACAATAAATCTCAAAAGCTAACACGTGAAAACTATTATGCCCAAACTGTTAGATCACTGGTATTTGAATATAACAGGTACCGGCAAGGCCCATCAGAGCTACACCAGTCACTGGTACATCTGCAGCATCCATCTTCTGTTTGACCAAATTAAAGATAACTCATAAACCTGAAAATTGATTATCAATAATCAATGCTGACCAAGTAATGCCTATTAAGCTGAAGGTGGAAAGTATTCAAAGAAGCACCACTTGGGTTGATAGTGCTTTAACTCCATGGAATGTTTCAAAGTGTGCCTGTTCCTTCCTCAACTGGGGACTACTAGAGAAGTGGACATTCTTGGCTGTTTTGGGGGCAACCGTAGTAGAATCTCAAGACTCTTTGCCTCAAAAAGCTACACTATTGAACCAGAATTCAGCAGATGAATATATATTCTCTTCCTCCTTGGAGAATTCTTCAGGGAACTAGTCCAGAGTGGCAATGAGTGCCCTGGGACTTCTGGGATGGTCACTCCAGTCCAAAGCCCCCATAAGAATTGTCCAGAACTGAATCACGATGCTGTATGAAGGCGGTGTATCAAATATCGATTTAGATAAGTTAAATTAAAAGTACATGCACGTGAAGCTACCTTATACTGAATCAGGCCATTTGTTCATTGGGGTCAGTGAGGTTTTTCACTTCACCTCCTGCATGATCCTTTTAACTGGAGATGCTGGGGACTGAATCTGGGACCTTCTGCATGCCAAACAGATGCACTACCTCTGAGCCATGGCCCTTCGCTAGTACTTGGGGTCCAGGTTAATAGTCAGAGGCCATCAGAGAGTATAAAGGAAGGACAGCCTGAATAACCACTGGTTTGTGTTTCTATGGAGCTTCTTTACTTTTTCCACCAAGGTCTACAATAGGCCAGGTTCTATTTTATCCCAGTGTCTGCTCCATTCTTGTGAAACAGCCTTTCAGAAAAGACCAGTGTGGCTTTACACTCCTGGATTTCTGGCAAAAGTGAATTATTCCACAGAGCTTTGAGGGGCAGTCTGAGTCTATGCAAAAGGGAATATTGTTTCCAGCAATGCCCAAGGTATTTTTAGAATGGTGGTTTTAATGTGATTTTTGTCATAAATGTTTAATGCTGTTAATTGCATGACTGCATACAGTTTAATTGTACCTGATGCTATTGTTGCTATCTGTCTTGAATTCTGAGTTGATTGGAGGGGATATCTGGAACCTATAAATAAACGAATGCTTCTTTTTGTTTTAATTTAGATTCTTGTGTTGAAACTTGTGAGTATTTCAAACCATCTCTGTGTTAAACTGAATAATCTACAGTGATTTCTTTTCGCTATCTTTTTAAAAAAATCTCTCCTGGTTTTCCCCTCTTACTAAGTGAAAATGCCCCCTGCCCCTAGATTCATTCTGTTGTATAGGCCTTATTCTGAATAGGAGGGAAAACAGAGGAGTAACAGAGACAGAATAACTGGTTGTTTGGGGTTTAATAACCATGCCCAGTCAGTTAGTGTACCGATGTGAATGGGCTTATGGTTTAAAAGGTATATCTTTGTAGAGAGGGACTTGATACACTAGATTTGTTTAAATGATTCCATAGAAAGTGATAAGAATATTAACAAAACAGAATGAGTTTGCAAAAGTGGCGACCTAAATTCGATTCAGAAGTTCACAAGCAGGTCATGAAGGCAGTAGCCCTCCCCACCATCTGCACGCTGAACATGGAAGTTCCATTTTTCTGTCAGCTGTTGATGGAACTCTCTTGGGTGAATTTTTCTAACATTTCCCCAACCTCTTCTGAAAATCCATCCACATCTATGATACTCTCCTTTTCCCTCTACTTTATGAAAACATGGTGTGACAAATAGCTTAAGTTCCACCTGTCCCTATGAGTGACCAGTAAGAGCTGACAGAATGTTGGGGAGAGAGACAGATGGAAAACAGCAGTTTGGAGAGCAACTGGGAGCTGGCAGCTAAAGAATTGAGAGGGAAAAGGACATTTCTCACTGAGTGAAGCTGAAGAGAAGATTAGCTTAGAGTTAAATGGAAAGAAAAGTCAATTTGTAAAAAAAATGTTCCCAAATCCTGGAATAGGGAATCTGTTCAAAAGTTCAAAGGAAGAAATTTTATAATTTCTGCCTTACTTTCTTAAGCATTGTGTTTCAACCATAAATAAAAGTTAACTCCTTGTTCGTTTAACTCCATCTCAGGGAAAGAAACACACACATACCAGTAAAGATCTCAGTCTATATATGTTTTAGGGTATGAATAAATGGTGGCATCAAGTGAATGGAACAGTGTATGAGCCCCAATCCCAATAATTCAGTGAAGTGTTTGAGTGAGGGCCTCTTATTAAAAGGGGCTAGGTTACTCCTGTCTGCTGAGGTCTCTGTGAGTGAGACAGAGGATCTGAAAGGGGAAACAGTCATGGCTATCTAGAGATTTTTAAAGAGATGAGAAGTATAGTGACTTGTGAAGTCCTGACCTACTTGTAACCACAAACCTGAAAGACAGGTGTAGAGGGTGGTAGGCACTTTGTATGAGTGAAGAAGAGGTGTCACACATAGATTAAATATTAGTATGAAAAATTCAGGGTTATGACAAATGCATATACCTAGTTCCAGATATACCTAGTTCCAGATATTTACATTCTGAGGGCTTTCTGAAGAACTGGGCAGTGACTCACGAAAACTCCTACCGTACCACAAATGTCATTAGTCTTTAAGGTGCTACTGGACTCTAGCTCTTTTCTACTGCTAGAGTAACCGGGTTCTCTTGACTTCTGAGGTCCCCTACAATCCACCTGTGGCTACTAATCCTGCATAACACTGTCCACATCCCCTTCACAAGTTTTTCTGCAAGTAAAATATCCAAAAAAGTATAAAAAGAATAACATTTTGCTTTTTTTTTAAAATTAAGAATTCAGACGCGAAGGAATATGCCACAGTGAGTATTTTGAATTATCTGTATATTGACTAAATGATTTGTAGATTTCTTTGTATAAGAGTTGTAGTTATTTGCTGCCAGTTTTGCTTACTGATTTCTAGACATGTTCCAACAAGAAGTCTGAACTAGTCAATCAAAAGTTGTCCCCATCCTTTGAGACACTCCTAACCAAAATCCCAGTACTGATACCATTCAGATCCCTTGATGTAGAGTTAGGTTTGCCAGCCCAGCTCCAAGTTGCAGCATGAGCCTTGGGGAGAGGTGTGGAAACAGTGTGACATGCTGATGCTAGGAACCTGGAAGTAACTGCACTGCTTTTCCTCAGTGAGCTAGGATTTCCCCAAACTCTGTGTTAAAAATCATCAAGATTGGAAAATTACCTGGGATGTCACTATATTACACCAGCATCACTTCCAACAGTGCAGCAGTGTGCTCTGCTGTCCCCTGCATTTCCCCTGCCATTCCAGGGGAGGGATGAAGGATTCTCACAGGGGTTTGCATTGTATAAGTGGGCAACAGTCAACCCTATATAGAGTTAACAGGCTTTGCTTGGTTTCCTAAATAAGTGTACAACCCAGTTGTTTTTTTAGGCCTTGGGTCACTGAACTGAAGAGTTTCAGCTGGGGGGCACCCTTCTTTGGTGTAGTGGTTAAGTGCGCGGACTCTAATCCGGGAGAACCGGGTTTGATTCCCCACTCCTCCACTAGCACCTGCTGATGTGACCTTGGGTCAATCACAAGCTCTGGCACAGCTGTTCTCTCAAGGACAGTTTCTGTCAGAAGTTCTCTCAGCCCCACCTACCTCACAGGGTGTCTGTTGTGGGGAGGGGAAGGGAAAGAAGTTTGTAAGCCACTCTGAGATGCCTTTGGGCAGTGAAGGGCGGGGTATAAATCCAATCTATTCTTCTTCTCTTTGTTGACAGTAATTTCAAATATCTATCATAGTAGGAGTTGTTTATTATCATGATCAATCATTGCATTTTAAATTCTTGAGAGCCACTTAGAATGTCCTTGTTACTGAGCAGAAATGACAGATATTTTACCACATAAAAATAAATGACCGTAATGCTGGTCCGTTCTGCTGCTGCAAATGAATTAAATTGCTTAAAAACTACAGCTTGTTGCCAAGATTCTGTTATCATTAGTATCCCATTTTAACAGATTTGTACACTAACTCTGGCCGCAGAAGATAAAATATTTCAAAGAAATGAAATAAGTGATATAGTTTTTTTGCATGTATGTTTTTTTGCATGTTTTGAGAACACTTTGCAGTGGCTTCTCAATAATGTATCGTATTGCAGTTCAGTAGATTAAATCTGAATATCATTACATATTTTAACAGCAGCTTGCCTTGCTGAAAATAAGGAAGTGAAGTTTTTGCCATCAGTTTCTTTCCCTTCTAGGGAAAGCAAATTTTGCTAAATTTCCTAAAGTTTGTGGGTTTCTTTTAAAGACATACGATGATGGCCAGTAACAGGACAGCAACTCTCTATGTCCACACAGAAATTTCAGAAAAGCATTGTTGTGTTTTTCCATTAGAACCATGTCATATTCTCTACCAGCTTTCCACGTTTAGCAGGCACAAGTGGCCAATTCATTGATTAACCCAAGTGTTAACATATGTTCTGTCAGAGAATTTCGAGCACCCTCCGCAAATCACAATATTTACTGTTCTTTGATGCTAACAGTTAGCTGGTTGAAAACTGACATTACTTTCCAGTTTAAATGTATTGTAAGAGCCTCAGTGTTGAAAATTCCTACTTATCATGTTCAAGTGATTAGTGTCCAAACAGAACCAAGAAACATGAAGAATGACTGTTGTTGTTGATGTTGTTTTATTTAGAAACTTGAACAAGAACTGCAAGTTGTGAGTACTACAAATCCTACATGTATTGGCTGAATGATCAAAATGTCTGCAGTGGGGGGCAGTCTTTGCTTGTGAGGTTTAGGGTGATTTTGAATAGGAGCTCAGGCACCTCAGTAATGGAATAAAGGTTTGCCTACTGAAATTCACTCAAAGATTTTCAGCTCAGATTCAGGTTAGCAATTTTTCAGTATAATTGAGATGAAGGAACACAGATAAGAACTATGCAGCTCCCTTATTTTTAACGATGTATTTTAGCTCTATTTTTAATTGCTTCACTGATGTGTGTGTTTTGGGAGGACTTGGTTTTAATGATTTGACAATGTGCTTTTGTTACATATGCTTTCATTTGTTACCCTCCTTGGTGACACCTCTCAGAATAGAAAGGGCAGGATATAAGTTTTGTAATATAAATTAATACATAAATTCACTTTTTAAATGAATCTCTTCACAGCTACACATCAGCTGCGTGGAATGTCATTTTTTAAAGTCCGGAGGGGGCCAGTTTTACTTGGTACCATTATGTGGGGGAGGAAGGGCTCATGCCTCCCCGCTACATTTTCTCAAGCCAAAATGGCTCCACTCCCCCCCGACCATGGTTCTGAGCCAAATAGGTCCCACAGAAGTTTTAAAAATGACATGTGGTGTGGGGAGAGTGGGTTCAGTTCAACTTCCTGGACCTGACTCATTAAAAACATCTTGTGTTAGTTTCTCCTCCAGATTGTCTGGAAAGGCACTGGGAATAGGGAGCCAGGCTGGCTGGCGTTCAGCTATTACCATGGCCAGCTTCAAGGTCTTCATGGAATCTAGTAGATGGGGTGTGTGTGTTAATGCTGAGAGGGATGTCAAGCCCTATTCAGCTTTGGTTACTAGAGAGTCATTGGAATGTATTGGCAGGCCTCAGATAGGCCACATGGAATGTATTGGTAGGCTGCAGGCAACGTTCCCGCTAAGCTGTGGAGTCTTGTGAGCAAAAATTCTACTTTGTGAGCTACTGGCATTAAATTTGTGAGCGAGCAATTTGGCTACTGCATAAATTAGTCTGCTCTGGAGCCATCCTTTCCTGAGCTGAGGCAAAAATGTGTGAGCCGGAGGCTAAAAAACTGTGGGCTAGCTCACACTAACTCAGCTTAGAGGGAACACTCACTGCAGGTACTCCAGAAGTCCCATTAGGAGGCCCTCAGAGGAGGAAGAGGAGGGTAGATGAAAAATAGTGTGATCCACCTTTAAAAGAGTCACAGTTCCCAACATTTCTGTGAATGTGTGCCCCAAGGTTTGTTGTTGTTTTTTTTAACTGGTTCTAGCCTTTTGGTTTGGAATCTTTTGTTGATTCTCTTTGCATGTCACTAGAAATCATATGTTTCATGCAAGAATGGATGATCAAAGCATTAAAATTAATTGAATTGGATTTACTTGCAGCAAAGATTTGGGCCACTGTGCCTGTTTTCCATGGTGGATAAATGTGTTCCATTTGCTGTTTAATTTGCACTCTACTCTGAAATCTAATCTGGACAGTGCAATATTCTACTAATTTCTGTGGATATTTGAGTGATAAAATGGAGCTTTTTAAAGAAAAGACTGGAACTGGTAGGAATCTCACAGAGATCTCCTTGCTCCTTCCTGAAAAGAAAATTCACATGTAATTCAGGCTCCAACACAATATCAGAAATATTTTTGTAGTGGAGACCCTTCTGCCAGAACCTTTCTGCCATTCTGTACCCCCATGAAAGATATTTATGACTGAGGAAACTTATTCTCTGAATGACTTCTTTTCTATTTCAGGCTGCCAAGGAACTACTGGTGGTAAGTATTGTGCATAATTTTTATTTTTGGCCAGTTTCCCCCCCCTTTTGCCATGTTGAAAGGGAAGAGAAGTGTGGTGCGGTGGTTAGTGTGCTGCAGGGCCCTTTTTGTAGCAGGAAGTCCTTTGCATATTAGGTGACACATCCCTAACGTGTGGCTACATTAGTGTACCATTAATGGCTACATTAGGGGTGTGTCGCCTAATATGCAAAGGACTTCCTGCTACGAAAAGAGCTCTGGTGTCCTGGATTGGTGAGAACTGGTTTCAAATAACTGTTCATGCTCAGATCTGGTCAGCAGGTCAACTTAGGCCATTCTCCCTCCACCTTACCTACTTGCCCCATAAGGCTGCTGTGAGGGGGGGGGGATCACCACCCTAAGACCCTTGAGTCCTATCCAGGATGGCCCAAGCTAGATTAAACTCCTCAGATCTTGAAAGATAACCATGGTCAGCCCTGGTGAGTACCTGGATGGGAAGCTGCCAAGGAAATCCAGTGTTGCTGCACAGTGGTAGGCAATGCCAATCAACCTACGTTCATCCCTTGCCTTGAAAATCATATGGATCTGCCATAAATTGGGATGGGTGATCTCCAACAACTACAAGGGTCATGACACAGAGGCAGGCAATATCTACATAGATGCAGATGTAGATACATGTCGATGCAGATAGATGTAGACCTATATAGATATAGATATAATGTATGTCGCTGTAAGACTGAAGTGAACTGAATTGCCTTAACTGACCAATACTAGTCAATTTGGTTGACTATTCAAAGCATTATCATTTTCCAAAACAGATCAAAGTGGTCCCTGCCCTTAAGCAATCACCTTTGTCAAATCAAGATGACAGGGCCTACCTTCCATGTAAAAACTGAAACAAATAGTCTCGGTTATGTTGGAGAATGAAACTGGTTTAGCAGCAGCATTTCCCCCTGCCCAGAAAGTGTGGTTCTTTGCAAAGGGAAACCTTCTTCTGGAGAGAATTCTCAGCTCCCTTCATGAACTACATTTCCCAAAGGCCCTTGCTGAAAGCAATGACAAACTGGTATAAATTCCGAAAGTTTCAGGTATAGATGTTCTTTCAGAATAAGCTGTTCAAGTTCTGACCATTAGTCCCTGCTCACCACAGCCATATACCGAGTTTTCAAGAAGTATCAAGAAGCATGCAAGACTAACCTGCTTTTCTCTTTCTTTTTTTAAAAAAATAGAAATATTTAGTCGAGCTGGAGGTGAGTATTTCAACTATTCTCTGTTGAATTATATGTGCTGTCTTTACCAGCAGATTCCCTGTTGAGTCAGATAGAGAACTGTTTGCCTACCCTGAAGGTCTCCTTCTTTTTCTCTAGTAAAAGGGAATGGTCCCCATTCACACATATGTGCAGAAATATTGCACTCTTAATTTATTTACTTCATTTATACCTTGCTGTTATCCCCGACAGGGATACCAAGTGGCTTACATCTATCTCCCTTTAATCCTCACAAGAACTCTGTGAGGTAGGATGGAGTCTCCCAGATTGTAGCCTGACACTCTTACCACTACGCTATGGGAGAAATATGGGGCTTTCAGTAGTGAGGGCAGCAGATCCCCTACCTACCATTATCTGTGGATTCTGCTACTTGCAGTGGTCACAGGAATGGATCCCCTGTAAATGGCAAGGGTATGTTTACTGCCTTCCATTTATATTTAACCCATAAAGTAGATTAGTGAGACCCAGTTATGGAGAGGCTAAAGAGGAGGCAGCTTTCTAAGCCTTTCTTTATTATAAATGTCACAAACTGATTTCTTTGTTCTGGGTTACTGTTAAAGGCACAGGGAGATGGCAGGGAAAGTTGTCCAGTATAATATCTGAGGAAATCTAATAAAAGTGATAGATAAGTAGACAGATAAGTAGACAGATAGATGACAGATAGATAGATGCAGGGCTATTTTTGGGCAGGAACGCACTGGAACAGAGTTCCAGCTGGCTTCAGAGTTGGCCACGCCCACTACGGCCAAAACCTCTGTGTGCATGGCTACCGAGGGAGGGCCTGGAGACTGACTCCCCCTGGCAACTCTGAGGCGGTTGGGCCAGGGGCCCCTGGAAAGAACAGGGAGGCATTTAAATGCCTCCACATGCCTTCCCTGGCCTGTCCAAGGGCTGGCTTGCCCGGGCAAGCCACGGGCACACCCAGGCAAGCCAAGGGAAGGCATGGGGTGTGGCCTAATATGCTAATGAGCTGTACTGTCAGGGTGTGGCCTAATATGGTAATGAGTTTCTGTTGTTTTTTTTCTACAAAAAAAACCCCCTGGATAGATGAGTGTGTGTGAGAGAGATACCATTTGGAAGCCTGTCGTATATAGCAGCAAAACCAAAGTGAACTGAAACATCTTAACTGATCAATACTAATCAGTTAGTTGACCGTTCAAAGCATTATCATTTCTCACCATGGATCAAAGTGGTTCCTCCCCAGAGGAAATCACATTTGTTAAATCAAGATGACAGAGCCTGTCTTCTGGGTAAAAAAGAAAGGAAGAAATAGACTTAGTGATGTCAGAGAACGATATTGGTTTCACAGTAATGTCCCCTGCCCAGAATGCCTTGGGGAGTGTGGGTCTGTGAAAAGGGAAAATTTCTTTCAAAGAGGATTCCCAGCACCCTTCATGAGCTACATTTCACAGAGTCCCTTGCAGAAAGTGTTAACAAGCTGGTATCAACTCTGGAAGTCTTTCGGAATAGGTTGTTCAAGGTCAGGCAATTAGTCACTGCTCACCACAGCTGCATAGCAAGTTTTCAAGAAATACCAAGAAGCATGCAAGAATAACCTTCTTTCTTTCTTTCTTTTAAAAAATAGAAAGAAGTAGTCGGAGTGCGGGTGAGTATTTCAACTATTCTCCACTCTTTACCACCAGTTTTTGCAATTTTGTAGGGTGCAGGAAACAAATGTTCCTTTTTGAGTCAGGCAGAGAACTTGTTGTCTACCTCAAGGGTCTCCCAGTAAAAAGGGATGGTCACCATTCACACAGATGTGCAACAAATACTGCAGTCTTAATTTATTTACTTTATTTATTATTCAAATTTATTTTCTACCCTCCCTGCAAGCAGGCTCAGGGCAGCTCATAGCATGATATCAGAAACATATCAAAAATGTCAGACATACGAAATATAGATAGACACAATTAAGACAATATAAAAGAACTGGGGCATCTAGGTCAGGCAACTTTCTTCAGTTTACCATTCAAACCTTGGATCAAATGGGCAGACTGCAAGACACTGATTGATAGGTCAGGGTGGCAGGATCATGATGACAGGTCATAATTGGAACAGTTAAACTGACGTGGCAAAGCATCAAGGGGATGAGACTGTAAGGGAGCAGGGAGCATCAAATGCCACAGTGCCTAGGTCAGCTCCACTAACATCACCAGTAGTGTTGTTGATTCAAGAAAGACAAAGATGACAAATGATTTTGCCAGCTCTGGGTTGGGCAATTCCTGGGGATTTGGAGGCAGTGACTGGGAAGGGCAGAGTTTGGGGAGGGGCGGGAGCTCAGCAGGGGTGTGATGTCATTGTGTATGTAATGTGCCATCAAGTAGCTTCTGATGCCATACTTTTTCTGCATGAACAGGTCTCCCTGCTCCGGCATTTGTATTCCCACCACCGCTTTCGCTCATTTCCACAGAGGTTATTGTAGTCTGAGGAGCAAAAATGCAGGGAAGTCTGATGCTGCACAACAAGAGAGGACAAACTGTGTTTTTGCACCTCGGACTGCAAAAACATCTGTGGAAACGAGCGAAAGAGGCAGAGGAATACAAATGCAGGAGCAGGGAGACGTGTTCCTGCAGAAAACATCACAGTCCACTCTAAAAACAGCCATTTTCTCTGTGGGAACTGATCTCTGTTGTGTGGAGAGAAGTGAAAATTCTGGGAGATCTGCAGGACCCACCAGGAAGTTGGCGACCATATTTTTAATATAGATCTCTTTAATTCAGAATGACACAGAGTTACATGAGAAGCACTGGGGCTGAATTCTGCTAGGGAACAAGCTACAGATTGAAATAATAAAGGTTTTTGAAGAAGTATTGAAGCAGAAAAATAACCTAATTTTCATTTTCCTTTAGCATTTCATACGTGACGTGAGTATTTCAAATCCTCTTTCTATTTGTGAATAATTAATACTGCCCTTTGGATTGGAGCCTAGTCTTTCTTTGTCAGACTTTACTTGTTGATTCATAGAAGAGTCTCTCAGTAGATGTCAATATAATATAACTTTATTGCAGATATGCCTGGTCTTTAATGTATCCAGCTACTGCCCTTTTTGAATGGACCAATCTGATCTTCCATTTGTTTCACACTGATTGCTGGATAGCCTGATAGTATTTTTATAAATGTCTGAGGGATTCCCTTAAGGAATTATATAGATTGTCCAAAAGTTTAGATCATTTATGGGCCACCACAGGTTGACTTTGTTCACTTAAACATAGGTTATCTGCCCTGGTTGGGATGCTATTGAGAAGCAGCCCCCCCCCCCCCCGCTTCCCCACAGTATCATGGTACTTCTTTGCACTGCTTAGATTTTCCTGACTTTCTAGTCATCTTTCCCAAATGTGCTTTGCAGTGATATTTTGAGAAAGATCACAAAAAACACCCAGGTGGACAGGTATCTCCAGATCTTCTTGGTACCAGCCGACTCAATAGATTTCCCCCGACCCACTCAGTGACGGGAACAATTCCCCCTTGCCCCAGGGTAGATTTTTTAAAAAAGAAAATTGGAAAACTGGATATCATTACAGTGTTATAAAAACAATATGTCTTTTGGGTTGTCTGTGTCCCCAACTTTTTAAAAAGTAAATCTCTATCCCCCTGTCTCTTTTGAATGAGAGTAGGGTATTCAGAGTACCTAATAGACACTTTGTTATAATGTTATAATGCTATAAGAATATCCAATTGTTGATTTTTTGGAAAAGCCCACCAGTGATGAGGGGGAAGTGGTTGCCATAGGGGCCTGGGGCAGAGAAACCTGCTATGTGGAAGTCCTATTGCTGTTGAACGGTATTGGCAATTGATGTAGCAATGGAGAAAACATGTAAGCCTGTCCCCTTGTGGAAAACTCCTTTAATACGTTAGCTTAATGGCTATTTTTCTCCTACGTTCTAGTCTTCATCTGTGAAATCTAAATCATGAAGTACTTCATGCCCTAATCTGTTCCCGTTCATGAAACGCCAATGAGCTGAGGGCAGGGAATATCAGACTGCGGACTAGGTGGACATGTATTTAGTTTTCAGATTTCTTTTAGTGCTTCTATAGTAAGAGATAAGGAAATAAGAAGAGTCCAGTCAGATCAGATCACAAATGCTGCCAGTTCTCTAACATATCCAGGTATTATCGATTGCTGGTATTGTGGATAGCTGCCTTTATTATGTGTTTATGGTCTTTGGTTGGTCTTACATTTCTCCATTCAAACTTTGGCACTATTCAGTGCATGAGATCTTCAAGTGGACAAGTAGTGCTGTCAAAGGCATTATCTACTCAGACGTAAGCCACACTATATCCAGTGGGGCTTACTCCATACAAATGTGCCTAGAGCCACATCCTAAACGATTCTTTATCACAGTACAAGGGATTACCATAGAGTGCTGGTTCCTGCATACATCTCTGGGGAAGTAAAACAAGATTTTCATATGATGAAATATTTTAAAAAATGCATGAAAGAATAACACTTTCCTTTTAAATTTAGGTAAAAGGCCTAATCCACTCCACAGCGCTAGTGAGTATTGTGAACCCTCTGGGTATGGGTGGAAGAATCTGTATTACTTTTCTTTTTCGTTCTTCCTGTCAAGGGTCCCCTACAAGGGCCCCCAAGAAAAACTCAAGGTAGTCATTAGCGAACTGTTACTAATTTCCAACCTGACCTTCTATGGACTCTCAGAAGATCCTTTAAAATGAAATGGTATGATGTGGAATTGAGAGGACTTTCTTGCCAATGGCTTCAGAAGGGAGGTGCTGCCACACTCTTCCTTATGGAGCTTACCACCCCCCCCCCAAATGTCCAGTCCTTTTCTTTCAATGGCGCTTTGGGGAGCTGGAACAGTGAGTTGATGCTACTATTGATAGTAAATACATCTGTCATTTTGCCACTTGCTGCTCTGAGATATGTAGCAAGCAATTAACTACTCTCGGTAGTTACCTCTACTTGCTCCTGAAAACTGGCAGTAGTGTGGGGAAAGTCGACACCAATGACTACAGCCAATGAAAGGTCTGAAACAAGTGGCATTTGAGGCTCTGGAGAGTTGCTAGAGCTTGGTTATGCTTGTTCCTGGATACCAGTGACCCTCCAGGATAGTGAGCCACAAGGACATTTCCTTGTAAGTTAAATGACCAGTCCACCCTTGCTTGCATAGGTTTTTCAATAATGCCTTTGGTTTCAGTATAGCTGGTGAAATGTACATATTTTGATGTAGCTTTAAGAGTACCTGTAACATGCCTTTTCTTTTTGGGAAAGCTTCACCAGCTAAATTTCTTTTCCCAGTATTTTGTTAATGGCATAGGAAGATGGTTAGTAGAATCCTAGCAAGCGTTCTAGCTGGGCATGATGAAATCCCAGGAAAAAATTACCAGCAGCTTTTTACTTTACTAAGAAACATTCCATGTGTTACTTACATTTTATAATTGAATAAAGAGCACAATAGCAAACTAAACAATTGATTGACTAATCAGGGGATTATTTCCGACCCCTGCCAATATCAGCTGAAGAACAAAGTTTTCCCTGCCCTTGGTCAATATTAATGAAATCAAGTTTCATAGAATCATAGAGTTGGAAGGTACCTCCAGGGCCATCTAGTCCAACCCTCTGCACAATGCAGAAAATTCTCAAACACCTCCCACCCCCACCCCTAATGACCGCCGTTCCATCCCCAGAAGATGACAAATAACTTCCAGGATCTCCAGCCAAACTGGTATGGAGAAAAATTGCTTTTTGACCCCCAAAGTGGCGATTAGCATTTCCCCGGGCATGTAAGGAAGGGACAGTGTGAAAGAAACTTTGAGGGAGTTTATGTATTTGTGATGTGATTAAGAGAAGACAAATGGATAAAGTTAAATCTGAAGCGTATTACAAAATTGAATCCGTTTAAGAGTAATTTTCTGTCTTGCAGAATGAGGTGGGAAGTTTGATTCTCAGCCTGCTACATGAGCTATAGCTCCCAAATTATTTGGGGCAATTCATGACAGCTGTACTGCTAGAAAACCAGTACAACTCTGTTTCCAATATAATTCTGTAGTGTAGATACTCCTTTATTGTAAGGTGTCGAGGGTCAGGCAATCCATGCTCACTTACCCAGTGCTAAAAACAAGCTTTTCCAAAATATAGGGAGGAGCATGAAAGACTAATGGTCTCTCTCTCTCTCTTTTTACTTAGGCAGCTCTGAACAGCGCAGAAGTGAGTATCATGTACTGAGAAATGTGCAATTCTTTTTTTCCTGGAGGGCTCTTTTCTTGCCAGATGGTGCATGTTGTTTTCTAGAAGCTTTACCTTATTAGTAATTGCTGAGACACCTAGACGCTTTTCAGTTACTATTAGCTGTGCTAAGAACTTTCGCAGTAAACACGCTCACCAGTCAAATAAAGCTTCTTCAAAGTCCTTCCACTACAAGCGGGGCAAACTCATGTTGTTCCTTGGTGTAGGTCTTCTCACAAGTAGCACTGTGCCAAGCAGCTATTCACCAAGATGGCAAGCTCTTGGTCATTGAAGAATATGCCTGCTTTTGCCAAGTCCAAGAATTAAATGATCCCATTTACCAGAGAAGTTCCAGTATCCTCTGAGGTCAACTGTCTGTCTACCTGTCCTCTTCAAGGAGTCCCTCATCTGAGAATTACTCTGATATGAGACTTAGGGATCTTTGCATCTCCCCAATTCCCAGCTACTGTTAGGGGTGTCCCAGTGTTCAAGGAATTGTTTATTTCTTTATGTTAATTATTTCCATCCCACATTATCTCCTTGGACTCAGGACAGCTGCACAATGTAGCCAGAACGTTGCAATGGCATAAATTACCAAATTAAAATTACTAGTGAGGAATACATAATGTACCCATTTTTTAAAAAAGATCAGATTTGAAACATGCAAGGATAAAAACACACAGCATCGCCAAACTTAACCACCCACTAAATGCTGCTAGGAAGAGGACTGCCTTACTCGTCTTCCTAGATAAAGCAGGTAAAGATGCCTTGCTCTCCTGGCCCAGTAGGCTGTGTAGAAGTCTGTGTATATCCTGTGAAATAAGCAAGATTTTTAGGAAGTTTCACTAAATATGAAGAATAATTTCATGTCTGCTTTTATTTAGGCTCTGGTCCAAAAGGGGGCGGTGAGTATTGCACTATGTGAATGATCAGCGATGTCATTTTCACTGGAGTTCAACCTTTCTGTGGTGCATTTTCCCTCTCAGCTTCTAGAAAAGTCCTTTGGTAGCGGCCTACAGAATGCATTGCACAATTTTAGGTCCCTGTTGAAGCCAAAGGGAACCTAACTGAAGTGCAGCAAAGGTTCGTATTGAGCCTTTATGCCTTGGCTCCACCAGCAATTTCCATGGATGGAAAAGTTTTCTATCAGTGGAACATTGCTTTCTTACCTACTGCTGTAGCCAAAACACCCCCTGAAATGCTCAAAAATGAACAAAACTATCATTGTGTCCATGTATTCACCCCAATGCATCCAGCAATTGGAACAGATTTTTTTTAGAAAGGACCTGAAAACATAGCAATAATAAATATGCTCACATATATTCCCCTTTTTGAATGTCCCAACTGGATAGTCCATGTGACTCAAATGGGGTACCAGGTGATCTTCTAGGGTTGCTAGGTGGGGCCTGGGAACCAGTGGGGAGACTTGGTGGTGGTTGGAATGTTGGCCACTGATGTAATGGCATCACTGGTATTGTCCATTGGAACTTTGGTGATGCTGATTTCACCAAGTTCTTGGATCTCACCAAGTCTTTTTAGAAAGTGGTTAGGGTCAGGGGGTGCTTTCCCAGAAAGGCTTCTGATTGGCCACTGGAGATCTGATATGCTGTAGAGATTAAAATGACATTTTTTCCCCAGCAGTGCTGACCCTACAGCATTGATTTTATTCTCCCTCATTCATCTGTCTCAATGTATTTTTTAAAATTATACCTCCTTTCTTCTGCAACTGAGCTTCCTATATGTATGCGGCTCTGCCCTTACAACAGCTATTTTGTGGTTGGCTATACCTCTTGCAGCAGCAATTTTGTACTTGTGCCCACCGCCCTGTGTCAGAATTCCAAAGGTGCCTAGAGGCTCAAAAAGGTTGGGGAACACCTGATGGAGAGCCTTCAAACAGTGTGGAATGGAGGGGGCGGATTTTGAAATGAAAACAGCAATGTCCCGATTGGGTCTGTCTTCTCATCTTTGAACTATTGGGAACTATGGAGTCTTTGTTGGGAGGATTTCAGTAAAAACTTTTTGGAAACTGATGTGTAAAAAATATTTAACAGGAACAATGACTCAAGAAATCTTTTGGGAATTTTTGTAAAGTACCAGAAGTGAGTTAAAATGGACTAAATGATTGTAAAGGGCTGTGGTGGCTCAAGCAGTTAAGATGCTGAATTGCAGACCAGAAGGTTGGTAGTTCAGCAGTTCAAGACCTGAGTGCTGCCTGATGAAGTAAGCTCCCGTCTCTGGCCCCAGTTCCTGCCAACCTAGCCGTTCGAAAGCAAGAAATTGCAAGTAGATAAATAGGTACCACTTTGGTGAGAAGGTAAACAGCGTTCCGTGTGCATCGGCGTCTAGTCATGCCGGCCACATGGCCACGGAAATGCCTCTGGACAGAGCTGGCTCTTCGGCTTGGAAACGGAGATGAGCACTGCATCCCTAGAGTCGGATTCGACTGGCTTTCGAGCAAGGGAAACCTTTACCTTTACCTAAATGATTGTAAAGTACTTAAGTTTCACAGAAGCCCCAACATATCACCATGGGGGTGGGGGGGAATCAATGGATTAAAATCTGAAAAATATACGAAGGAATAATTCCTTTTCTTTTTACTTTAGGCTATCACCATAGGCGAGATTACTGTGAGTATTTCACATCTTCTATGTACTGTCTCATTGATCTGGAGTGTTCTCCCTCATTAGGCCCATCTTGTCCTGCCAAATTGTGATTTAGGATTTTGAAAGAGGCCCCTACAAAGTACTTGCAATTGTAGTAGTAGTGGAGACTGGTGCCACCTGCTGGACTCTCACCTTCAAGCCCTAGCTCTGCCTTCCTCCAGATTTACATATGAAAGAGATGAAGCCATAGTCTTCCTTTTCTGGCTTGTCTGAAAGAAAGCTGACCAATGTATTTTCATATGCTTATGATAACTAAAGTAGAGACTTGCAACCATCACCTGATCTGAGTGGCTCAAGCACTTTCATGGAATTTTGCATGCTGGTTTCTATTTCATGTCTGTGAACGTCACAGTCTTTGGTTAACATTGTGTGCGTTAACTCTTTTTTTAAAAATAGTGCAAGAAAATTGGATAGTTCTTTTCACTGAAAGGCAGGATGCAAATAGCCGATCATTTTTGTTTTTAGATATATAACTTGCAGCCATAATTAGATCATAAATATTGCATTTTTTCCAAGTGTTAATAAACTCAAACAGAAAGAAAAAAGTTTCATTTTCCTACAAATTCTTTTTAAAAGCAGAAGCTTCTAAAATAAAACGTGCCATTTGAATGGGATATGTTACATCAAAAAGGATTTACATAATTTTACGGCTATACCACCCTACAGAGGAGAATTAGGCAGGCAAGGCTTTTCCCCTTCCTATCTATGATGGGGCAGGGGGAGCTAACTTGTTAAACTTTATTTTGATTGGCCAAAGAACCGGGTCAGTCAAATGACATTAATGTCTGCTTTCCCGTTAAGACTTTACATGAAATATGAGGATGCAAGCTTTAACTGATGAATACTGCAGTAACACAGCTAATGTATTGATCAAGTAAAGTGTTATTTCCTGTCTTCTCTCAAATGTTAATCATAGGTCAGTTTTCTGACTAGGGATGGGCACAAACCAGCTCACTAACCTTTGTGATGAATTTTGGCTGGTTCGTGATTTGTTTGTGAACTGTAATCCGGCCATGAACATCTACAGTCTTTTAAGGCAGTAGGTGGAGGTTCATGGGGAGCAAAAAGCAGGGGTTTAAACCCCTGATTTCTCCTCCCTGTGAAAGCTGCCAAAACAGCTGAGCCATAGGAGTGGGCTGCTCCTGGCTGCTCAGATGTTTAGATTGGAAACCCCTGGGCTGGGGAGGGGGCAGCCTGCTCCCATGCTCAGTTGTTTTGGACTCTAAACAGCTGAGCATCCTCCCATGTCTCAGCTGTTTAAAGGGGCTTTCTTGGGTTCAGCTCTGAGCCACTTAATCCACTGCTTTCTGCTCCCCACAAAAATCAGCAGGGAGCAGAAAGCAGGGGCCATGAACCCATACGAACTGGTTTGGTTCATGAACCAACTTCCTGATCCATATAGGTTTGTGGTTCAGCCACGAACCAAAAACTGCACCACAAAAATGCAGTTTGTGCCCATTCCTACTTCTGACCCCATCTGTAATCAATCACATTTGTCAATGCATGTGAAGATGTGGGGGGGGGTGGAGGTTGGGATCTCTAGCAGAGAATTCTTAGCATCTTCAACCTAAAATTCTTGTGTAGAGGGAGTAGAAGAGAGTGAAACTGTTGTAGAATTGATATATTGTGGTATAGTTAAAGCAAATGTATTGGGGACCCTCCTTACCATAGTGAAAAATAAAATAAAATATTGCTTCTTAGCCAGCATCAAAAATCATGAAATCATAACTACCTTTCTTTTTTCTATTTTAGAAAGTCCAAAACGAAATTAATGTGAGTATAGCAAATGCTTTATCCACTGTCTGAAGAATCTGTTATATAATTCACAGAGGGGCATTAGTCTTTCTTGGCTCCTTTTCAGACTGCAGTTTTCATGTGGTTTGAGTGCTAACCTACCTCCAGGCCTCCTTATATTTTCCACTTATTGATTTCCCATGTTAGCCTTGTAGTTTTTCCATGCTTTCTCAATCCAACTTTGACAAAGAGCAGAAAAATGATTCTGAAAACATGAGAAGACAATTGCTAGGGGAAAAGAATATGCAGAAGCTTGAAGAAAAATCTATACAGGATCAGAAACAACAAGTTCCTTTGTGAGATCTGCATCCCTTCTAAAACTAGCAGAAATCCCAAAATAGTGAAATGAAAGGTTTTTTCCAACAGAAAAAGGAAGATTTTCTAAATACTAAATTTTGTTCTGCTTCATAAACTTTTCTTTATTTTTTAGTTGTTTTCTAAGAAATCATTGAAAAATATTTTAGGAATTTCTAGAGATCAGAGTAACCCGCTGACTGCCTAGATTTGGGGATTTTGGAAAAAAAGTTTTTTTGTTGAGTCTCTTTGCTTTTTATGTTAGAGGGTGGAGACAGTAAAGTTTTCCACTTAATTGCTTAGAGGTAACATGTGAAAACTGTTATGTCCAAAGTGTTAGATCACTGGTATTTGAATGCAGCAGGTCCCAGCAAGGGCTGCTAGACCTGAACCAGTCCCTGGTAGATCTTCAGCATCCATGCTGAGTTTCACCAAACTAAAAATAACTCATAAACTTGAAAAATGATTATCAGTAACCAATGACGACCAAGTAATGCCTACTAAAGGTGGAAAGCATTTCAAGAAGCAGCCCTTGAGTTGGCAGTTGTATGCTTTAACTCCATGGAATGTTCCAAATTGTGCCTGTTTCTTCTTCAGCTCCTACTCAGGCCGAACTTAGCAGTAGAGCAAGCTTGGGGTTCATATAAACACAATCGGGAAGTATGAAGGAATAACATTCTGATTAACTGCCACTTCATTTTTCTTTTTATTTCAGTTGATCAGTCAAAAACTTGTGAGTATTTCAAATCATCTCTGTATTAACTAGAAAATTACTTATCATATGTATTAACTGAATTATCTACCATGATTTCTTTTCATTATCTTTTTTTTAAAAGTCCTTTCCCCTCTAACTAACTGAAAATGCACCCTCTCCCAGATTCATTCTGTTCATTTTGGCTTTGGTCGCCATGCCCAGTCAATTAATGTACTGATATGAATGGGCCTCTGGTTTAAAGGGGCATATCTTTGTAGTGAGGGACTTGATACAGCAGATGTGTTTTTAAAGACTGCATAGAAACTGATAGGAATATATATTTTAAAGAAAATCAAACTAAATCCCCTGTTTGTAAAAGTGGCCACCTGGGTGTGATTCAGAAGTTCACAAGCAGCTCATGGAGGCTGAACTTGGATGTCTCACTTTGCTCTCATGACTATCATCTGTTGATGGTAAATTTATCTTTGGTGAATTTATACAAACACATAGATTGAGCTGGTTACATATTAGTTGGGTAACCTTCAGGAAAATGAGAAACACACAGAGGTCCTTTCCACACTAGACCTTAAATCCTGGTTCAGACCTGTCCCCAGACTTGCATTCTACACTACACGTGAGTTCACCACTGTAATCATCTCAGGGTATTTTTACATTCTGCACTAGACTTGAGTTCACCCCTGTAACTATCTCGGGGTATTTTTTTGTTTCCATATTACATTGAGGTCGCCCCAGTTTCACCCCACACATGTCCCAGGATAAACGGATGCTGTTATAGCCTGGGATAAATGCAAGGTATTGTGTCACGAGTTGAACTCTGATAAAACCATGGATAAGATCTAAGTGTGGAAAGAACCATAAACACACCCAGTTCCAGATAACTGGGTTCACCTTTGGAGGGTTTTCTTGACCAATCTGGTGCTCCGGAATTCTGAGGTTCCTGGCAGCTCAACCTACCACCTATTCATGTTTACTGGCCCATTGGTTCAACATAGAATAACTGCTCCTGCATGCCCTCATGAAACCCCCCCCCACAAGCTTTTTGCAAATAAGGGCCGAGGACAGACTGGCAATTTGCCGCGGGATGGGACCCGGGCTGACAGCAACTCAATATCGGAGTAAATGGAACGTTCACACAGGCACATCTGCCTGGCGTCCCCCACCCGGAGCTTACCGGAGCCCTCGCGCTTCAGAGCCGGTTTAAAAAAACACCTGATAAAAGCCGTCGCAAATCGTGAAAGCCTGCGTGCGTCGCGCGTTTCCCCGCTTCCGGGGAGTCTGAACGCGCAGCCAAAAAGCCGGGAGCAACCCGCGTTGGGCATGAGGCAGCAGCGGCGTGATTGGCTGAGCTCCGCTCCACTGCCCAATGCGGTGCCGGCATTGCAGGGCAAAAAAAAAAATCGCCGAAATGCGCTTATGCGCATGACCGCATGAGCGCTCATGCGCTCATGCGCACATACGCCCACAGCTGAAATAATGGGGGAACAGCGAATATAGCGTGCCTCCGGCGCGGCAGTCTGAACGGTCCCGCGCGCCTCCGTCCCGTTTCTTCCGGCAGAGGCCCCCGCTGTGTGGACGGGAAAACCCGGTATCGTTTACTCCGGGGTTTTTTTGCCGCGACTCGATACCGGGGCAAATTGCCAGTCTGTCCTGGGCCAAGATATCAAAAAGTATAAAAGTATAACAATTTGCTTTTATATTTAGCCCGAAGTGTCAGCTGCAGCTTTTAAGGTGAGTATTTTGAATTGTCTATGTATTGACTGAATGACTTGTCGAGTCTTTCTTGCAGGTGTCCAATCATTTCTTGCCAATTTTGCTTACTGATTTTGAGATGTTTTCCTACCAGGAACCAGAACTAGTTATTCAAAGGTTGTTCCCATCCATTGGTCCACTCCTAACTATAATCCCGGTACTGCTGCCATTCAGATTCACAGGCCCCTTGAGGCAGAGTCAGGGTTGTCAGCCAAGTTCCAGGTTGCAGTGGAGGGGTGGGGGAAGAGACTTCAAAATGGTGTCACATGCTGCTGTTAGGAACCTGGAAGTAACGTTGCTGCTTGGAAGTGATGCTCTAGGATTTCCCCAGATCTTTCTGTTAGAAACCATAGAGATCAGGAAAATTGCACTGACATCACTTTTGACAGTGCAGAAGTGTGTTATGATGTCTCCCCGTTGAGTACCTGTGGGGAGGGGGAATGCTAGTGGGGGGTTGCCTGGTATAAGCTGGCAAATGGGAACCCTATATAGAGTTATTGGGCTTTGCTTGGTTTATGAAATAAATGTACAACCCAGTTGTTTTCATAGACTTTGGGTGGCTGAAATGAGGAGTTTCAACCATGGGACCACTCATCTGTGTTGATAGTAGTTTTGATAACTGTGAGGGTAGGAATGATTTATTATCATGATTTATGATCACATTTTAAATTCTTTTAATCTTGTGAGCTGCTTAGAAAAAACTTGTTACTGAGCAAGAGGGACCAATATTTTATTACATAAAAATAAATTAACCACATGCTGGTCCATTCTGTTGCTGAAAATGAATTAGAGATTTTGGACATTCTGGTTTAAAACCTACAGCTTATTGCCAAGATTCAGTTATTGTTATTGTAAAAGTGACTGTGTTGAGAATTTCTGCTTGTCATGATGAAGAAATCAGTCTTCATCAGGAACCAAGAAGCGTGAAGGAACAATTGTATGTTTTTCTTAATTTAGGAACTTTACAAGGACCTGCAAATCGTGAGTATTGCAAATTCTATGAATATTGGCTGATTAATCGAAATGTCCTTCTAGTTCTAGTGCCATTTTCAAAAGGTGCTCAGATCCCTCAGTTATAGCGTAAAGGTTTGCCTACTGAAATTCATGCAAAGACTTTGCTTTTCAGCTCAGGTTCAGGTTAGTAATAAGACATTTTTGCTGTAGTTGAGATGAGGAAACACAGGTGGCAAATGTGTGGCTCTATTCTTTGTTTAAGTGTATATATCTTAGCTCTGTTTTTTAATTGCATTAATGATGTGTGTGTTTCAGGGGAAGTCAGTTTTAATGCTTTTAAAATGTGGTTTTATGACATATGTTTTAATTTCATAGGAGCCTTGATGACTCTTGTGAAGCTAGAAGGGCAGGAGATAAACTTTGTTAGATAGATTAATAAAGCTTTAAATTGGGTCTCTTTTCACCACATCTACATAGAGGCCAGGCCCGTAGCCAGGATTTTTTTAGTTTGGGGGGCCTTTTAAAAAGTCAGGGGCACTGAAATTTGCACACAACCCCCGCACATTGACCCACTTCTCTCCTCTCTACTCTGATTTGCAGTCTGATCTGAAAAGACTTGATAGAACCATGTTGTTGTAATTGCTGTTGATTCTCTTTTTAAAAATGAAAAAAAAAGAATGTTGTTGTTTTAAAGCAAAGCTTTTTGAGGAAAGATTGGGATTGGTTGGAATATGGAGCTCTTCGCTCTTTCTTGAAAGGAGAATCTGCATACAATTCACATTCCAACACAGTAGTACTATTCTTTCCTTTGTTCAATCAATTCTTGGTAATTGTAAATTGATAGGTTTACCTACAGAATGGACAATATACGCTTGTTGTATATTTGCAAAGGTAAAATAAAAAATTTAAGTTAAAAAAATAACTCTTTTCATAGTGGAGACTATAGTGTAGTGACCAGAACTTTTCTGCCATTCTGTACATCCATTTAAAGATACTAAGGGCTGAAGAAACTTATTTTGATAGCTGTAGACTATGAATAACTTCTTCTTTTCTCTTCTAGCTCGTCGACGCCAAAGAACAGGTAAGTATGGTGAATAATTTTTGTGTTGTTATTTATCTTTGACGGTGGAAAGTGCTGTCAAGTCACAGCTGATTTAGGGCTACCCCATGGAGATTTTAAGGGAAGAGACATTCAGAGGCAGTTTGCCACTGCCTGTCTCCACATCATGACCCTGGTGTTCCTTGGAGGTCTCCCATCCAAATACTCGCCAGGGCTGACCTTGCTTAGCTTCCGAGATCTTATGAGATTGGCCTAGCCTGGGCTACCTAGGTCAAGAGTTTTAACTCTAGGCTTGTTGAAAAGGAAGAGAGTGTGTTTTGTTGTGGTTTGTGTGTTGGATTTGGGGTTAAGGAGAATATCTTGTGCCCAGATGTTGTCAGTGATTTAATTTAGGCCAGTCTCCTTCCCTCAGCCTGACCTAGTTTCCCCATAGGGCTGTTGTGAAGAACAAATCAACCCATCCATTCGCAACACCCTAAGATCCTTGAGCCCTGACTTGGATGGCCCCAGTTAGCTCAATGTTGTCAGATCTTAGAAGCTAAGCTACTTGAATGGGAGACCAACATGGAAGTCCGGGGCTGCTGCACAGTGATAGGCAATTTCAAACTGCCTGTGTTTGGAATCAGTAGGGGTTGATATGGTGTCTGGACACCAAGTCTACCACACATTGAAAATAACAGAAGCTGTAAGAACCCAAAACAATCCTGAAATTTCAGGAGTTTAATTTCAGGAGCCCCCAGATTCCGGGAATGCCTTGCTTCATTTTGGGCATTTCCAGCCCAGAATAAATTTTGGGCACTGTTTTGGATTAGAAATATCTGAATACACACCCTTAGGGTTATTAGATTCACAGCCATGCTTACTTGATATCCACAGGCCACCAAATATGAAAGAGGCAATGTGGTCAGAGATTTTGTCATATTTAGTTTGTGACGTCTACTCAAAAAGCTCTGCAGCAGACTTTCTGCATTAAAGCCAATAAACTTATTTTGCATATTATAAATACTGAGGTATGAAATCATGCAGTCCAAACATACTTCATATTCAGTGCTTTGGAGCACAGTCACTAGAAGAATTAAGCAGAATGGGTGTCTAATTTCAGGTTTACCTCCTTTTTGGTTTTCAAAGGCAAAGGTTCTGTGGAAAGGGAAAACTTCTTTCAGAGAGAAGTCTCAGCATCCTTCATCAGCTACAGTTCCCCAAGTCCCTTGAAGAAAATAATGACAAAGCAGTATTTACTCCAGAAGTCTCAGGAATACTCTTTTAGAACAGGTTGTTCAAAGTCAGGCTATCAGTCCCGGCTCATGACACACATATAGCACATTGCAAGAAGTACCAAGAAGCATGCAAGAATAACCTGCTCTCTTTCTTCCCTTTTCCCCCTTTCTAAACTCAGCAACTTTTAGGCCAAATCGCGGTGAGTATTTTAACTATTCTCTGCTAATTAATGCGCCCTCTCTTTACCACCAGATTTCCCCTTTTTGCAAGACACAGGAAATAAATGTTCCCTCTTAAGTACAGCAGAGAACTGATTGTCTTCCTAAAGGGTCTCCTTACATTTCTCCAGTAAAAGGAAATGGCCACTAGTCACACATACATGTAGAAAATATTTCGACTGTTAATTTGTTTATTATATTTATACCTCGCCCTTCTCCCCAATGGGAACACCAAGTGGCTTCCATCTATCTCCCTTTAACCTTCACAAGAAGTTCTCAAGGTAGACAAGGCTGTGTGCATGTGACTGACCCAATGTCACCCAGCATGTTTCCATGGCAAAGGAGTGATTTGAACTTGGAGCCTTCCAGATCCTCGTCTGACAGTCTTCTCAGTACCCCATGATGGCTCTGGGAGAAACATGGAGCTTTCACTATTGAGGGCAGCAGACCCCCCCCCCCACTTGGCTTTCTCTGTGGATTCTGATATTTGCAGTGACCCCAGAAATGGATCCCCTGTAAAAGGCACACATTCACTTACTGCATTCCGTTTATATTTAACTGATTAAATCGATCAGTGAGTCCCAGTTGTGAAGAGACTAAATAGGAATGTCACTAACTGTTTTCTTTGTTCTGGGTTATTTTGGAGATGGCATGGAAAGCTGCCCAGTACTGTATCTGAGGAAATTTAATGAAACAATAATGAGAGATAGATATAATTTAGAAAAATTACATTTATATCCACAAAACTGAGGTGTATTGAAACATCCTAACTGACCAATGATAATCAATTAGCTGACTATTCCAAGCATTATCATTTCTCAGCATGGATCAAAGTGGCCTCTGCCCTTAGACAACCATGTTTGATAAATCAAGATAACAGAACCTATTGACCATGCAAAACAATGAAACAAACAATAATGTCAGAGAACAACATTCATTTAGCAGTAATATCCACTGTCCAGAATGACATGGGAAGTGTAGTTGTCTAAAAAGGGGAAAACTCTTTCAGAGAGAATTCTCAGTATCCTTCTTGAACTATATTTCCCAAAGTCCTTTGCAGAAAAAGACGACAAATTGGTATAAACTCCAAAAGTCTCAGGAATACTTTTTCAAAAATAGGTTGTTCAAGGTTAGGCTATTAATCCCCGTTCACCATAGCTATATAGCAAGATTTCAAGAAGTACCAAAAATGACCTGCTTTCTTTCTTTTTTAAAAATTAGGAATATCTGAATCAAGTACAGGTGAGTATTTGAACTATTCTTTGCTGAGTGATATGCACTGTCTACCACCCAATTTTGCCTTTTTGTAGGCTGCAGGAAATAAATGTTCCCTGTTGAGTAAGGCAAAGAACTGATTGTCCGCCTCAAGGGTCTACTTACATTTCTCCAGTAGAGGGGAATGATCACCATTCACACATATGCAAGAAAAAAACTGCATTCATTCTTTCTCCACAATGGGGGCCAAACTGCCTTAAATCTATATCCCTTTAATCCTCACAATGGCCCCGTGAGGTAGATGAGGCTGAAAGACCATGATTTGTCCAAATTTATCTGGCAAGCTTCCATGGCAGGGTGAGGAATCAAGCCTGGGTCTCCCAGATAATAGTTTCACAGCCTGATTTGCTGGTCTTAAAATGTAGATTCAGTCCACATGAAACAACGGTGTAATTAGGCAATGGAGATTTTGGTAACAGGTTTAACTGCCCACCATTTTGAATCGAGGATCAAAATTGCCACCAACCCTTTTACCTATCACATTTGATCTGGCAACTTCCTTTCATTTAGAATTCAGCCTAGGAGCCTCTGGGTAGATTGCATAGCTGTGACTGATGGGTCAGGATGGCAGCATCAAGATGAAGGAGCATATATCATTATATATATATATATCACTAAGAACGGTAAAATTAAGGCATCAAGGGGATGCAGTTGTAGGCTAGCAGGTACCAGTCAGTGCAGCCGGGTGAGCTACCAATAGCGGCCATTGTGATGTTGTTTCAACTAAAATGATAAAAGGGTTTTGCCAACGCTGGGTTGGGAACTTCCTGGAGATTCGGAGGTGGAGGCAGGGAAAGTGAAGGTTGGGAAGAGGAGGGAGTTCATCAAGAGTGTGATGCCACAGAGTCCACCCTTCAAAGCAGCTATTTCCTCCATGGGAGTTGATCTCTGTTGTCTGGAGAGCAGGTGTATTTCTGGGAGATCTCTAGGCTCCACATGGAGGTTGGCAGCCCTCTTTGTAGTATGGATATATTTAATTCAGAATTACGCAGTGTTAAATCAGAAGCCCTGGAGCTGAATTCTGCCAGGGAACTAGAGATTTATGTAAACATTGTGAAACAATGAAGGGTTTTGAGGGTGTATCAAAGCAGAAGAATAACCTTTGTTTTCATTTATGTTTAGGAAAACATTGTGCACGTGAGTATTTTAAATCCTGCTTGTATTTGTGAATAATTACTAATGTCCTTTTAATTGGGGCCAGATTATACTTGTTAGTTCCTGGAGGAGCCCCCTTCAGTAGAGATCTACAGAATATAATTTTACCGTTTCCTTGTCTTTAATGTGTCCAGCTACTGCTCTTTTTGAATGTACCAACTTTGAATGTACCAACTGGATATCCCATATGATTCACATTGGTTGCTAGATAGTCTGATACCATTTTCACAAATATCTGAGGGATTCCCTCAAAGAATTAAATGAAGGCTTGTCCGGTCAAGTTTTGATAGTTTAGTGGCCATTGCGGTTTGAGTTTGATCACTTAAACATAGGCTATCTGCCCTGGCTTGAATGTTACTAGGATGCAGGGTCGTTTCCTCCCACCCACCCCAATCCCCCATAATATCATGGTACTTCTTTGCATCTCCCATGTATTCTTGTCTTTCCAGAGATCTTCCCCAAACTTACTTTGCAGTGATACTATGAGAAAGATCACAGAAAAGCAAGGTTGGCACCCATGTGGACCGGCAACTTCAGATCTTCCTGGTATCAGCCAGATCAATGCCACTTTCCCTGTCTCAGTCTCCATGGCAACCATTCCCCCTTGCCACAGGATGGATTTTAAAAAAGAAAACTGGAAAACTGAGTATCATTACAGTGTGTGATACCCTTTTCCACTCACACGGAATATCTACCACCCTCCACAACCTCTGTTTCACTGGCTGAGGGTTAGACATAGGCTAGGCCACCCTTCTTACCTCTTTTTAAAATCTCCAAAGAGCCATGACCATTTCACCTCTCAGGTCCTCTCACTCACAGAGACATCAGCAGATAGGATAGCCCATCTCCCTTTAATAACCACCCCCATTCAAACACTTCACAGAGTTATTGGGGATGGGGCTTAAACACTATTCCATTCACATGATGCCACCATTTATTCACATCCTAAAACTTACATAGACGGGGATCTTCACTGGTATGTGTGTGTTTCTTTCCTGAGACATACATAACACTGAAGTAAGGTAGAGATTACAAAATTTATTTTCCCTTGAGCTTTTGAACAGTTTCCCTGTTCCAGAATTTGTTACAAGCTGACTTTTCTTTCCAGTTAGCTTCAAGCTGCTCTTTACCACCACATCTCTCAACCAGACATACTCTCCCCTCTCTAGCTGTGAAACCCCAACTGCTGTTTTCCAATGGTCACTCCCTAAAATTATGTTAGTTCTCACTGGTCATTCTTAGGGAGAGGTGGAACCTAACCTGATCATCACACAAAGTTATAATGTTATAACAATATGTTTATTGGGTCTTCTATTTTCCTTCCTTCCTTCCTTCCTTCCTTCCTTCCTTCCTTCCTTCCTTCCTTCCTTCCTTCCTTCCTTCCTTCCTTCCTTCCTTCCTTCCTTCCTTCCTTCCTTCCTTCCTTCCTTCCTTCCTTCCATCTCTAGCCCTCTGGATGCTTCTAATAAAAGATGGAAATTCAGAGAACTTGATAGGCGCATGGTTAGAATGCTATAACACTATATTAATATTCATTGGATAATTAAAAATAACCTGTGAGAGGGGCAAATGGTTGCCAAGGGGGCCTGGGGCAGGGAAACCTGCCACGTGGAAGCCCTGTTGCTGCTGCTGCACTATATCAGCAGTTGCCCTAGAATTGGAGAAACCATGCAAGCCTTGTGGAAAATCCTTTTTAATATGTTTACTTAATGCTGTTTTCCTCCTATATTCCAGTCTTAATCTGTGAAATCAACAGCCAGGAAGTACTTTATGCCCTAATCTGTTCCCCTTCATGAAACACCAGTGAGTTGAGGGCAAGGAATATCAGACTGCAGATTGAGTGTACAAGTTTCCAGATTTCTTTTAGTGCTTCTATAATAAGAGATAAGGATATAAAGAAGAGCCCTACTGGAACAGATCTCTAATGTATCCAGGTGGCTCTTGAATGCCGATAGTGCAGTCAGCTGCCTTTACAGTTTATTTGTAGGGTTTGCACTCTCACGTTTCTCCATTCAAGTGGTGGCACTATTCAACATATGATGTCATAAAGTGTACAGACAATGCAATCCTAGGCACTTCTACTCAGATGTAAGTCCCACTGTATCCAGTGAGGCTTACTCCATACAAGTGCACTTTGGGTTGTATCCTAAATGGTCCTTTATAACAATACAAGGGCTTACCATAAAGGGCTTGTTCCTGAATAAACTTGCGGGGATATAAAACAAGATTTTCACCTGATGAAGTATGAAAACTGTATGAAAGAATAACACCTTCCTTTTAAATTTAGCTTGACGGGCAAATAAAAGAACAGGCGACGGTGAGTATTGTGAGCCCTCTGGGTATGGGATGAGGAATCTGCATAGCTCTTCCTGTGAAGTTTGTACAAGGGCCCCTTATGAAAAATTCAAGGCAAACAGTCATTCCCATGTCCAACTTGACCCTTGACCATTTAAATTGAAATGGTGATGTAGAATTGAGAAGGCTTTCTTGCCAATTTCTTCAAAGGCGAGATGCTTGCACTCCCTTCTTTATGGAGCTTACCATCCCCCAATAGTCCAGTCCTTTGTTTAAATGGACTTTGGTGAGCAGAAATGGGGAGTTGATGCTGCTAATTATATTTGACATTTTGGCACTTGCCGCTTCTCACATACATAGCCAGGAGTTAACTATTGTAGGTACTTACCCATTACTTGCTCCTGAAAACTGACCGTAGTGTGAGAAAAGACGATTGGTGAACTGACAGCAATTACTATAGCTAACAAAAAGATCTGAGACAAGTGGCCAATGAAAGGTCTGAGACAAGAGCTGTTAGAGCTTCGTAATGTTTGCTCTTGGCTACCAGTGGCCCTCCAGGACAGTGGGGCCCACCAGGACATTTCCCTGTAATTTAAATGGCCAATTCACCCTTGCTTTCAGAAGTTTTCCCACAATGCCTTCTGTTTGAATATAGCCAGTGAAATGTGCCTATATTGATCTAGATTTAACAGGACCCATCACTTTCTTTCCCCTTTTCGGGAAAGCTTCAACACTTGAATTTATTCTTCCAGTCTTCTGTTAATGGCACAGGATGATAGTTAAAAGAATTCTAGCAAGTATTTTACCTGTGCATGACAAGATTGCAGGAAAGAATTATCAGCAGTTTTTGCTCCATTATGAAGTATTCCATATACGACTTACATGTTATAAATGAATAAATGGTACAGTTGCAAAATGAATTGACTGTGTAACTAATCAGAGGATTATTTCTAACCCCTGCCAGTCTTGACCAAAGAACAAGGTTTTCCCTGCCCTTAGTCAATTCATCTTAGTGAAATCAAGCTTGAGAGAGTCTGCCTATCTGTGAAGTGATTTTTTTTTAAATGGATAGAATTAAGGCCTAAGTTACATCACAGAATTAAATTGGTTTAAGAGTAATTTCCTATCCTGCAGAGTGACATGGGAAGCATTCTATATGAGCTATATTTCCCAGATTCTTTGGGGCAATTCATGACAGTGGCATTGCTATAAAACTAATACACGTCTGTGTCTGACACAGTTCTGTGATGTAGATACTCCTTTTGTATGAGGTGTTGGGAGTTCAGGTGATCAGTGCTTTTCCAAATTATACTAAGAAACTTTTCCAGAACAATTTTTCCAAAATGTGCTAAGAGGCATGAAATATTAACTCCCTATCTTTTTTTTTTACTTCAGCAAATGCTGAACCAGTGGAAAGTGAGTATTTCAAATCTCTATATAAGCTGACAGATATACAATGTTTTTCAGAGGTCTCTTTTCTTGCCCAATTGTGCCTGTTGGTTTCTAGAAGCTTTACTCAATCAGTAACTACTGAGAGATACCCAGAGCATTTTTTGGTCAAAAGTAGCGTTCTGTTGGATGGAGCTTTGCGGTCACTAAAGAATATGAGTGCTTTCACCTTGTCCAAGAATTAAATTATCTCATTTACCAGAGATGGGGTAGTAGCCCTGAGGTCGGTTGGTTGTCAGCTGTCTGTCTTCCTCAGAGAGGTCTTCAGGGAGTCCCTCATCAGTGAATTAGTCTGATGTGAGATTTTGTGGTCTTTGAGTCCCTCCAACTGCATGTCACTATCATAGGGTTGCCCGGTCTCGGTTGGAAAATACCTGGAGACTTTGAGGATGGATCCAGGAGAGGGCAGGGTTTGGGGAGGGGAGGGGCCTCAGCATGGTCCAATGCCCATAGTGTCCCCACTTCAGAGCAGCCATTTTCTCCAGAGGAGCTGATCTCCATCAGCTGGAGATCAGTTGTAAAAGCGGGAGGTCTCCAGGACTCCCTACACTATCAGGACTGCCCCAATGTCCATCCCATTGTTTGTTTATTCATTTATGTGGCTCATTTCCATCCCAGCTCATCTCCTTGACTTAAGGAGATAAGAATACAAATTTGAAACACCCAAGGGTAAAAACACACACAGCTAATTTACTTCCCACCAAATGCTGACTGGAAGATGACTTCCTTACACATCTTCCTTAATATAGCCGGGGAAGGTGCTTTGCTCACCGGGCCTGCCTGGCTGTGTAAAAGTCTGTCTATATCCCATGAAAGAAGCAAGGTTTTCAGGAGGTGTCATGAAACGTGAAGAATAACTTCTTGGTGTTTTTTTCTTCTTCTATTTAGGCTGATATAGAAAGTGCAAAGGTGAGTATCACACGGTGGGAATGATCAGCAATGTCCCTTTTTTCCCTGGAGTTCAGTGTTCCGTGGCCCATTTTCCCTCTCAATTTCTAGAAGAGTCTCCCGGTAGCGGCCTACAGAATGCATAGCACAATTTTAGGTCCCTGTTGAAATCAAAGGGAACCTAACTGAAGCGAGGCAAAGGTTCGTATTGGGTCTTTATAGCTTGGACCCACCAGCAGTTTCCATGGATAAAAAAGGTTTTGTTCCGTGGAGCATGGCTCTCTCTTCTCCACTCTCCCACTGCAGCCAAAATGCCCCCTGAAATGCTCAAAATCACACTCCAGTTTTGTCCATGGATCCAGTCCAATGTGTTCAGTAACTGCAAAAGACTGTTTTATAAAGTACCTGAAAACATAGTGGTAAAAATATGTAGGCACATATTCCCTTTTCTGAATGTGCCAACTGGATATTTCATATGACTGAAACTGGATATCAGAGAATCTGATAGGTTTGCAGATGGGGCCTGGCAAAAGACTGGGGGAGTTACCCATGGTGGGGGTGTTTGCAAGTGTTGTAATGATATTCCTAGTGACACCGTGATGTCACTCCCTGTGCCCCTGGAAGTGATATCAGAGCATTACTGGGGGATGCTGCAGATGCGCTAGTATTTGGGCAAATTTCACAGTGTCCCCAACAGCACACTGACATCACTTCCAGGGGCAAAGGGAGTGACATCAGTTTGTCAGAGCCCTTTTGATTCACTCCAGTTTGACATGATTGACTTGGTTGCAGGAGTTCTGCTACATCCTAGTGTGGAATTGTGAAATCAGAGGTGATAATCTGTACCCTTCCCTGTGAAGCCAGTGGGACTACTGGCTAGTGGATCAGGGCCTTTCTGCCTTTTGTGGAATATGAATTGCATTTAAAGCTGTACATCAGTCATAAATACACCTCTGAATTCACACTAGAGTAATTACCATTCAGTACAGCCTGTACTGTATGAACTACTGATGCTGTGGCACAGAACAATTTACTTTCTTGATGCTTACCATATTCTGATCTATGATCGTACTCCATTTCTGAAACTGAATTCTGAAGCTTACCCAGTTATGGTTGTGCCCACCACCCAGCGTCAGAATTCCAAAGAACACCTGATGTAGAACCTTCAAATTACTTTGAAATGAAAACAGTGTTGTTCTGATTGGGTCTCTCTTTTCATCCTTGAGCTATAGGGAGCTGTGTGTGTGTGTGGGGGGGGAATTCACTAAAAGCTTCTTGGAAACTGATGTATAGAAATTTGTAACTGAAACAATGACTCAAAAAATCTTAAAGAAATCTTCTGTGAAGTACCTGCAGTAAGTTTAGACATATGAAATGATCTTAAAATATGTAGGCTTCACACATACTACTGTGGGGGTGGGGGAGTAGATAAGATACAGAAAACTATGAACTAATAAATTTTCTTTTTAATTTAGACTGTCACCATACAAGTACTTCAAGTGAGTATTTCAAATCTTCTGCCTACTATCTGAAAGATCTGGGGTGTTGTCCCATTAGACCTGTCTTCTCCTGCCAAATTCTGACTTCTGATTTTGAAAGGGGCCCTGCCAAAGAATTTGCAATTGTAAAAAGTCGAGAACAGTGCCACCTGCTGGGTACTCTCTCCCTTCAAATCCTAGCTCTATCTTCCTCCAGATTTAGAGTCCAATGGCACCTTTAAGACCAACAAAGGTTTATTCAAGGTATGAGGTTTCATGTGCAAGGCACCCTTTTTCAAATATTGAAAATATTGAATAAACCTTTGTTGGTCTTAAAGGTGCCACTGGACTCTAAATTTGTTCTACTGCTTTAGACCAACATGGCTGATCACCTGGATCTTGCTCCAGATTGACAGCCACTTTTTTAAAGAATGAAGACATGAAGTTCACAGAGCTTTTAAGGAGATGAAGCCATAGTTTTCCTTTTCTGGCTTGTCCGAGAAGGTCTGAAAGGAAGTTGACCTATGTATTTTGATATGCTTTCGATAACGAAACTAGAGACTTGCAACTGGCAACCAATCTGAGTGGCTCAGACGTTTTCATGGAACTGGCGTGCTGGTTTCTGTTTTGCTGCTTTTCATGTTTGTGAACACTCTAGTCATTGGTTACCCTTTTGTGTGTTTACTGCTTTTTAATATTGCAAGCGACATTGATAGTTCTTTTCACTGAAAGGCAGGATGCAGGTGTCTGATCCATTTTGTTTTTTAAGGCATGTGGCTTGCTGCCATGGTTAGATTATTAGTATTACATTTTCCCAAGTATTAATAGATTTATGAAGTGACTCAAACAGAAAGGGGGGAGGGAATCCTTAAGTTTCTTTAAAATGCAGAAGCTTTGCAAATAAAGCATGCCATTTGAATGGAATATATTATACTGAAAGGGATTTGCATGGGTTTAATGCCACACCAACCTGGGGACAAGAAATAAGTAGGCAAAGCCTTTCCCCTTTCTTCCTTTCTATGATGGGGTGGCAAGGGGGGGGGGGTAACTATTGTTGTATTTCATTTTAATTGGCAAAGGAACCTGGTCAGTCAAATTACATTGCCGTCTGCTTTTCCATCAAGACTTTACATGAAATATGAGGCTGCAAGCTTTAACTGATGAATAGTGCAGTAAAATAACTGTTGATCAAGTAAAGTGTTATTTTCTCCCTTCTCTTAAATATTAACCGTAGATCAGTCTTCTGACTCCATCTGTAGTCAAATGTTTGTCAATGTAGACAAAGTTCTTAGTTAGCATCAAAAATCATGAAACAATTAACTAACTTTCCCTCCCTCTATTTTAGGATATTGTAAACGGACTTGCAGTGAGTATAACAGATCTGTGCACTGGCTGAATAATCTGTAATGTTATTCGAATTAGGGTATTATGTTAATGTTCAAGGTTATTCGAGGTTTTTCACTGACATTTTCCTGTGGCTTGAGCATTTTTTTCTCCAAGCTTCCTCATATTTTCCAGTTGTCATTTCCCCATGTTCTCCTCATCGGTTTTCCATGCTTTCTCGATCCACCATTGACAAAGCACAGAGAAATAATCCTGAAAACAAGGGATGCCAATCTATGGGGTGGGAAAGGATGTGAGGAAGCTCAGAGACAAAACCTTTACGGGTTGACAGACAACCCACTGTGAAAACCTCCATGTCAGAAGTCCTTCCGTGAGATTTTGCATCACTCCTAAAAGCAGCAGCAATCCCCAAACAATGAAATGACAGTTTTTCCACCAGGAGTTTATATTTTCCAACTACTAAATTTTGTTCTCCTTCACATACTTCTCTTGAAATAGGTCTTTATCTGTTAGTAATGTTTTCTAAGAAATCATTGAAACAATATTTTAGAACTTTCTGGCAATCAGAAGATGCCACTGATTTTCTTGAAGTTGGGATTTTGATTTTGTTTCAGTGAGTCTCTTTGATTCTTTGGGGTTAGATAAAGGATTGAGAAAATAAAGTTTTTGCCCTGATACCAGGGCTATTTTGGGACAGGAATGCACAAGAATGGATTTCTGGCTGGCCTCAGAGTTGGCTGCACCCACTACAGCAAAAACCTCTGTGTGTGTGTGGCTACAGAGGGAAGGCCTGGAGAGTGTCTGTTGTGGGGAAGGGAAGGGAAAGGAGTTTGTAAGCCACTCTGAGACTCTGGTCCAATCTCTTCTTCTTCTTCTTCTTCAAAATTCAGCAGCTGAATAGATATTCTCCTCCTCCTAAAGAATTTTTAGGGAATTGGTGTTGGGTGTCAATGAGTACCCTGGGACTTCTGGGATGAGTCACCCCAGTCAAAGATCACCATAGGAATTGTCCTTGGCTGGATTGTGAGGTCATGTGATGCTGATGTAGTAACTATTTAAATAAAGGTAAATTAAAATACAAACATATAATGCTGCCTTATACTGAATCGGATCCTTGGTCCATCAAGGTAGTAATGTTTATCCAGAACTAGCAGTGGTTCTCCAGGGTCTCAGGTAGGGTCTTTCATCTGATCTTTTTAACTGGAGATGCCAAGGATGGAATCTGGGACCTTCTGCATGCCAAGCAGATGCTCTACCACAGAGTCATGGCCCCTCCCCAAGTACTTAGGCCAGTCTCAACCTTAGAACAAGCTTGGGGTCATGCAAACATTCAGAAACCATACAAAAGGCGTGACAGAATTATCTAAATGATAGCTGCTTCATGTTCCATCCAGCTGCTTTGCTTTTTCTGGCAAGGTCTATTACCTCCTAGATTTCTGGCAAGATGGTAGAACAGAATTATTCCACCAAGCTTTGAAGGCAATATGAATCTGAAGGGAATATTTTTCTAGTGATGCCCAAGATTTTTTAGATTGGTGGTTTTAATATGTTTTTATTTGCCTTTAATGTTTAATGTGGTTAATTGTATGACTGCATACAATTTCATAGTACATTGCACTATTGTTGTTATCCATCTTGGAACCTGAGCTGAACTGGAAAAGACAGTCACAAACCCATGTTTCTTTTTGTTTTCATTTAGATAATGAGTAAACATTGTGTGAGTATTTCAAATCCTCTGTGAATAATCTGCAATGTATTCTTTTCATTATCTTTTGCTTGAAATCTGGTTTGCGCCTATCAGTTATTAAAACAGTATCTCTAACAGTTGGAGTGATCCATAGAGCAATAGAGCAATTCCACACTAAACTTAAGGAGGCTTAGCTATAGCATGAGCAGAGCCTTGGCCATTCCTTATTGTATTTGGCAATTCATAGATGCTACAATGTCTCTTAATTCTGGAGAGCTTGACATAAACTAGTAATATGGGGAATGCTGAGATCAGGTTCTCCTAGATTAGGGTTGTCTGGTGCATGCCAGAACCCCCTGGGAGACTTTGTGGGAAGAAGCATGGAAGGGCATCATTGATGCACCAAAGTCACATCCAGGTTTTAGCCAGAAGTGATATCAATGATACACCAGGATTTGCAGATCTCTATGGTAAAATCTACGGAGATCAGAAAAATCCTAAAGAGTTGGTGATATCGCTTCCAGGTTTGAGACAGAAGTGACATTGAATGGGCCTATTCCCCTTACTCTTTATGGCTTAGCTATTTGGATTAAAGCTGTCTCAGATAATATCAATCAGCCCCTTGCTCAGTTTTTAAGAAAACTGCTGAATGTACCATGCTATGTCACAAATGTTGCATAATGGGTGGAATTCGGTCAAATATCTCTGGAAGAAAGAGTGTGGCTTTATGCCTTTAACTTGAGATTAAAAGTGTTCTTTGCTGAGGATGTGTTATTAGCTGCCTTGAAATGGAACACTTAGTGGATGAAAGCTATCAATGATAAATGCAAGGTATTATGTCATGAGCTAAACTCTGATAAAACCAGAGATGAAATCCAAGTTCGAAAAGACCATTATTTCATGTTCTGCTTGAATGCTTATTTTTTTATATCTATATAATATTAGGGATTACTGTGTGACTAATTACAGACAAGACACTGCCCTCTACCTTGGAATCTCCATTTTATTTAGTTAGAGACAATGATGCTAAGATTACTTTGGTGGCAGCAAAAGGAAAGGAAAAGAATGGTCCTATCGAATAAAGGTTTATGTCTTTGCAGAGAGGGACCAGATACGCCGGGTTTATTTTAATGGTTCCACAGAAACTGATAAGAATATTTTTAAAAAATATCAGACTGAGTCCCCTGTCTGCAAAAGTGTTTTCAAAAGTATGATTCAGAAGTTCACAAGCAGGTCATGAAGGTAGTAGCCCTCCCCACCATCTGCATCCTAAACCTGGAAGTTACATTTTGCTCTCGTGTCTATCATCTGTTGAGGGACCTATCTTTGGTGAGGTTATACAGACATATGGATTGAGCTAGTTATGTATTAGTAGGTTACCTTCAGTGAAATGAGAAATACAGACATGCGCGCGCACACACAGACTCTCTCTTCAAGATAACCCTTTGGAGGGTTTTCTAGAGCAGTTTGATGATCTGGAATTCTGAGGTTCTGGGCAGCTTCCCTACCACCTATTGTGTTTACTGGCCCTTGGTCGAACAGAAAATAACTGCTCCCCTCCCCCCCACACAAGATTTTCTTATATAAAAGAACAAAAATGTATAAAAGAATAACAATTTGCTTTTATATTTAGAACGAATGGAGAGCAAAAACTTTCGACGTGAGTATTTTGAATCATCTATATATTGACTGAATGACTTCTAGAGTCCTTCTTGCAAGTGTCTGATCATTTCTTGTCAATTCTGCTGATTTCTAGACATATTCCTACAAGGCACCTGAACTAGTCATTCAAAAGTTGCCCCCATCCTTTGGTCCATTTCTAACTACAATCCTGGTACTGTTGCCATTTAGATTCATAGACCCCTTAATGCAGAGGTAGGGTTGCCGGTCTGGGTTGCAGTGAGAGCACTGGTGTGGGGGGGAGGGGCCGAGACTTCCAAACAGTGTCAGATGCTGCTGCTAGGAGCCTGGAAGCAACATTGCTGCTTTGTAGTGATGCTCTAGAATTCCCCAGAATTTCTTTGTTCAAAATGATAGAGATCAAGAAAATTCCTGGAGTGTCACCTCATTGCTCCAACATCACTTCCAACAGTGCGGCAGTGTGTCATGCTGTCTCCCCTCTTTTCTCCTGTGACTCCACTGAATACCAGTGAGGGGTATGGAATGCTGGCCGGGGGTTTGCTTGGTATAAGCAGGCAAAAAGCATCCTTATATAGAGTTAACAGGCTGTGCTTCGTTTCTGGAGTATGAGTTCTTTTCATAGGCTTTGGGTAGCTAAAATGAGGAGGTTCAGGCATGCGACCACTCATCTGTGTTGGTAGAGGTTTCAATATCCGTGATGGTAGGAGTGGTTTATTTCCATGGATGATGCTTGCATTTTAAATTCTTTCAGTCTTGCGAGCCATTTAGGAGGTCCTTGTTACTGAACAAGAGGGACCAATATTTTACTACATAAAAATAAATTAACCTAATGCTGGTCCATTCTGCTGCTGAAAGTGAATTAAATTGTAGATTTCGGACATGCTGGTTTACAACCTACAGCAGATTTTTGCCAAGATTCAGTTAATCATAGAATCACAGAGTTGGAAGGGCCCATATAGGCCATCGATGCAGGATTCGCCTAGAGCAGGGTTGTCGAACTCATTTGTTACGAGGGCCGGATCTGACATAAATGAGAGCTTGTCGGGCCAGGCCATGTATGTCATGAAATGTAATGCCAGGTAGTGGAGATATAAACTTTATAAAGGACACAAACAGGATTTTTTTACTTAAAATAAAAAATATGCTTAAAACATTAGCTCCGTAAGCTGCAAACCTACGTTTGATTTATTGACATTCACCACAGAAGTCTCATTCTCAGAGTTCTGAGTTTATGACCCAGGTTAAAACATGAAACGGCTAGCGGTTAAGAGAATCTGGTGAAGCAAACTATGATGCAGCAGCAGACCTGGAAGCAGGAGGCAGCCAGTTCTACTGTGGGCCTGATGGAAGCCCTCTGGGGGCCTGATCCAGCCCCTGGGCTGCATGTTTGACATCCCTGTTATTATAAAAGCTACTGTTGAGAATTTCTGCACGTCATGGTGAAGAAACAGTATTCACCAGGAATCAAGAAGCATGAAGGAATGATTGTTTGTTTGTTTGTTTGTTTGTTTAATATAGGCAATCGCCGAGCAGCTGCAAGCTGTGAGTATTACAAATCCTATGCATATTGGCTGATTGATCAAAATGTCCTTCACAAAGGCGTCTCAATTGCTTGCAAGTTCTGGTACCATTTTCAAAAGATGCTCAGGCCCCTCAGTAATAGCATAAAGGTTTGCCTGTTGAATTTCTATCAAAGGCTTTGCTTTTATCTCAGATCCAGGTTGATATTGAGAATTTTTTCATTGAGATGAGGAAGCACAGATGACAACAGTGTTATTCTTTTTTTTTTGTTGTTGTAGTGTGTGCATTTTAACTCTGATTCTAATTGTTTTAATGATACATGTGTTTCAGGGGGAGTCAGTTTTAATGCTTTTAAACTGTGATTTTATAACGTATGTTTTAATTTCTTAGCGGTGTTGGTGGCTCTTGTGAGGTTAGAAAGGCATGAAAAAAATTCTGTAAAATGGATAAAGGTTTTAGTTGGCTGTCTTTCACCACAGCTGCACAGCAGCTGCAGGGAAAAATAATTTTTATAGCCCACAGGAGCCCATTTTTTACCTGGTGCCATGGTGTGTGTGGGGGGGTGGAGTAGTTTCTGCCCAGGTCTATTTTCCAAAGTCAAAATACCCTCCTCAACCCTCCTGCTGTGGTGCTGAGCCAAATAGCCCCCCCCGCTTTAAAAATGACATTCCCCACAGCTGCTGTGGGAAAAGTGTGTTGATTCCAATTCCCTGGCCCCCAACTCATTTAGAAACATCTTGTGTCATTTGTCCTCCAGCCTCTCTGAAAAAGGTGGTTATGCAGGCCCTGGGAATAGGGAAGCTTGCAGGCATGTTTCAGCTGCCAAGGCATGCATGGAGATCTTACAGGAGTCTCCTAGGTGTGGAGGTGTTAAGAGTTGGGGGGAGGTCAAGCCCTGTTGAGATTGGGCTACTAGGGAGTCCTCAGAATGGATTGGCAGACCATAGATTACCCAGAAGGCCATAAATCATATACCCAATTTGGATATAGTTTGAGGAGGAGAAGGGTGAGTGAAAAATAGCACGATCCACCTTCAAAAGAGTCACTGTTGCGAATGTGAGAACCCTTTTTGTACCCCAAAGTTTTAATTTTTTAAAAAATGGAATTACCTGGTTCTTCTAAATTTTTGGTTTGGAATCCTTGGTTGATTCTCATTGCATGTCACTAGAAAATGACTACCATATTTTCCACACGAGAATGGATGATCAAAGTATTGAGATCAGGGCTCTTTTTGTAGCAGGAACTCCTTTGCATATTGGGCGACACACACCTAATGTAGCCAATCCTCCAAGAGTTTACAGAGCTCTTCTTATAGGAGCTACTGTAAGCTCTTTAAGGATTGTCTACATTAGGGGTGTGTTGCCTAATATGCAAAGGAGTTCCTGCTACAAAAAGAGCCCTGGTTGAGATGGATTTACTCATAGCAAAGATATGACCAAGAAATGGACAGTTGTGTCTATTTTCCATGGTGGATTAATTGGTTCCTTTTGCTCACTCTAATCTGAAAAGACTGGATAGAACTATATTGCCGTAATTGCTGTTGCTTTTCATTGTTAAATGAAATGAATGAAAAACAAGAAGTTTTTCATTGTTAAAAGTGAATATTTATGTGCTAAAGCAATGCTTTTAAAGAAAACTTGGAATCGGTAGGAATCTCATGCGAGGGCTCCTTGCTCTTTTTCTGAAAAGAGAATTCACATATAATTCGTATTCCAACACAGTATCAGTAATCTCTTCTTGGTGAAGACTATAGTGGAGCGGGCAGAACTTTTCTGCCATTCTGTACTTCCATTAAAAATACTAAGGGCTGAGAAAACAGTTTTTGATAGCTATGGACTATAAATAACTTCTTCATTTCTGTTTTAGATCATCAAGTCATTGCAAACGGTAAGTATTGTGAATAATATTTTTGTGTGGCCACTTTTTTTTTGCTTAAAAAAAAACTTTAGGCTTGCTTAAAAGGAAGAGAGACTGTGGTATTGTGGCTGGTTTAGAGTGTTGGATTTGGGGTAAGGAGAACTGGTTTCAGATAACAACTTGTGCCCGATGTGGTCAGTAGCTAGTCTCTTTCCTTCTGCCTGAACTTTTTGCCCCATAGGGCTGTTGTGAAAAAAAATCACCCCATCCATTTGCACCACCCTAAGATCTTTAAGCCTTGATGTGGAAGGCCCAGGCAAGCTTGATCTTGTTGGATCTTGGAAGGATTGGCTAAGGGGGGTCAGCCATGGTTAATATTAGGGTGGAGGCTGCCAAGAAAGTCCAGGGTCACTACACAGTGACAGACAGTGGCAAACCACCTGTGTTTGGAATCTACAGGGGTTTTCCTCATTTCTGGATGCCAGGTCTACTGCACACTTAAAATAATGGAAGCTGAAAGAACCGCAAACAGTCCTGAAATTTTGAGAGATTAATTTCAGGCATCCCAAAATTTCAGGAGTGCCTTGCTTCATTTTGGGTATTTCCAGTCCAAAAGAAATTGCGAGCAACATTTTGGATCAGAAATATCTGAACGCACACCCCCAGGGTTATAAAAACCACAGTCATGTCCACTTGATATCCACAGATCATCAAATCTGAAACAGAGGCATTGTCTCTTAAGTTTCAAAGTGTCCAGAGATTTCATTGTGTTTAGTTTTAAGCAAACTATGCAGTAGACTTTTTTTTTTTGCCTGAATTTCACCGGTGCTAGTAGAACAGGGTATTTTCAGTGTCTCTTCCAATGGTGTGTAAACTTCGATGTAATTTCCCCACCACATTAATTCAAATTCTGGTGACACTGTGGTGTTGCTTAGACTGCAGGTCTTGTATGCCATTCTGAAAACAATCAAAATTCACAAAAGGTATCAAGAAGCATGGTCAACAAATGTAATATACTTTTTTACATATTACATATCAAGGGATAAATTCATGCATTCTAAATACACTCCATATTCAGGCCTCAGAGCACAATCACTAGAAGAATTAAGCAGAATGGGGTTTCTACTTTCAGGTTTACCCCCTTTCCCCTCTTGTAAGCCTTATGGTTTTCAAAGGCAAAAGCTTTTCAGTTCTCCTGCGTTATCATTTGGGCTTGTCCATTTCAGAACCCCTGGGGCTTGTGGCATGATAGTGCAGATACAACAATAATATAATGTTAGGCAAGGCAAAACAGGAATGCAGAAGTCCCCACACCCAGTCCCTGACGTTTCCTTCATAGAACAGGATGTTAGCTACCACAGCCATGCCCCAAATTCTAGATAGCTGTGCAAATCCAAACCGATAGTATTGAGTCCAGGGTATAGCTTCGTGTCAGTTCATGGCATTCAAATATGGTGGAGTGTCAAACCTTCTCTATCTGAGCCACCCACCTCTGTCCACCCTCAACTCCCCCTGCTCATAGTGTAGATTTTTGTGACACAAAACTAACCCTTGGGGCGGGAAGAAGCCCTCTTTTGCTACTCTTATTTTAAATATGGCATGAGGTTTAAAAGTGGCAAATGGTTGTCTGGGACTGAATAATTATTTCAGGAAGGTGTTCTCGATAAGGAAATGCCTCTGAACGTAAAACTAATTGTCCTCTTCACATCAGGAAAGGTGCACCATTGTCTTCCGCATATTTGGAAAGGCAGAAGATCACAGAACTACTGCCACCCATGGCCACCTGATTTCCTGATCACTCCAGAGTACTAGATGGGGGGGGGGGAGAATGCCTATTCTTCTAGTACTTTTTAATCCTGCCCTCCTTCCAAAGACCTCAGTGCAGTGTAGATGTTTTCCTCTTTCTCATTATACTTGCAACAGCCACATGAGGGTAGGTTAGGCTGAAACAGAGTGGCTCGACCAGGGCCAGGACTTTCTCAGCCTTGGCCCCAGCCTGGTGGAACTCTCTGCCAGATGGCATCCATGCCCTGCCTGATCTACTAAAGTTCCGCAGGGCATGCAAGGCAGAGATGTTCCGCCAGGCCTTCGGTTGAGGCCAGCAACGCTTCCTTTACATCCTCCCCTCCCCTCCTCCCCCATGAAGATCTGAATGCTAAACATGTCATCTTGTTTAAAGTGTTTAAATATCTATGTTGAATGTTTTAATACTGAATTCTGTAGTTCTAACTGGTTTTAAAATTGTACTGGATCTTATGTTGTTATACTGATTCTCCTGAGCGGGGAAGGGCGGTTAAAAAAATTGAATGAAATAAATAAATAAAAATAAATAAGATCACAAAGCTAGCCTTACACCCAGAGTAGGGATTGGAACCCAGGTCTCTCAGATTCTACACCAGCATTCTATCTGCTGCACCACATTGGCCCTCAGTGCTACTGGGTTGTGCTGATTGGTTGCTGGCAGGGCTCTTTTTGTAGCAGCAACTCCTTTGCATATTAGGCAACACACCCCTAATGTAGCCAGTCCTCCAAGAGCTTACAGTAACCCCTGTAAGAAGAGCTCTGTAAGTTCTTGGAGGATTGGCTACATTAGGGATATGTTGCCTAATATGCAAAGGAGTTCCTGCTACAAAAAGAGCCCTGGTTGTCGGGAACCAATATCTCAGCTCTTAGAAACTCTGATTTGTTGAGTGGCACTAGTGAGGTACATTTCTAATGCAATCGCTATAGTTACTTCATCGCTGAACTGGCTTCTGGTCTGTAAAGGTTTCCGAAGACAGAAAGACAGAAAGAGAAAGACTGAGTTTTCAGTTAACACTGGCCATTGTGTGTTTCTGTGACTTGCTCTGAAAATTTCTGTGAGTTACTCTGACAATTTGTTGGTGAAAATGAGGATGCAAATAGAGGAAAGATAGTAAAGGTTATCCATTTCCAAGTTACTTATTTCAGAGGAAGAGGGAATGATGTGCCCTGAATGCAATGGGAACCAAAAATGCTGAGTTTTAATTGTGCCCACCCATGATCTACTGTAAAGACACTGAAGCACCCATTGACTTGAATGTTTTCAGCTGTAGTTTGTGCTAATAGCTAACGTTTACTGTCTAGAGCAAATAGTGAGATGACTTTCAGAAGATGGCGGAGCCCGTTGGTGATGACTTCCTGCTCAGATGCTTTCTACACTGCCACCTCAAGCCAATGAAATGAAAATTGTCATAGTAAAATCTAGAGAGATCCATTGATTGCGTTGATTCTGTAACAAAGAGCTGAGGACAATTAGAACAGTCCTGTCACTGCCCTGGAGGATGGCCAAAGCTTTGCAAAAAATAAAGAAAAGTTCAACTGCACCAAAATGACTCATTTGCTTTTATTAATGGCCCGGATACGAAATTTCTTTCTCGTCATTGCCGTCTCGGTCCTCTCCTTCTGATTTTAAGACCAGTGGTTTTAGGGATGGCTCGGGGTAGAGAATCTGCTTCGCGTGCAGAAAATCCCGGGTTCAATCCCTGGCATCTCCAGTTAATAAAAGGATCAGATTGTAGATGAAGAAGAAGAGATTGGATTTATACCCTGCCTTTCACTACTCAAAGGAGTTTCAGAGCGGCTTACAATCTCCTTTCCCTTTCCCTCCCCATAATAGACACCCTGTGAGGAAGGTGGGGCTGAGAGAGCTCTCTCAAGGACTGCTGTTGAGAGAACAGCTCTGAGAGAACTTGTGATTAACCCAAGGTCACATCAGCAGCTTCATATGGAGGACTGGGGAATCAAGCCCAGTTCTCCAAGATTAGAGTCCATGCTCCTAACCGCTACACCAAACTGGCTCCTAACCACTACACCAAACTCATGTGGATGACATCTTCCTAAGACCCTGGAGAGCCACTGCCAGTTAGAGTAGACAATACTGCCCCTGAAAGCCCAACAGTCTGAATCAGTATAAGGCAGCTTCATGTATGTTCATATAGGATACAGAGGATAGCTAGCAATTCCATGGAAGGTAATTGCTATCACACAACACATTTATGAAACTGAAGGCTGATTCAGACAACTAATTTGAATGCTGCAGTATAAGCTATTGTGTCTGTGTGAAGATGCCTTTTCAGAAAAGACCACCATGGAAAATGGGTTCACCACACGGTGGGGGGTAGAGGTGTCTACAATGGATTGAATGGTGGCATCCCAGCCCCAGCTCAGTTGATCTGCATCATACATTCTAATAGTGCAGTGTGGTCCCATCTGAGGATACTTTCAGTCCAGCTATTGGAGTTGTGAACAGACATGATGGATCCTTTGGCCAACTTGAAAAGCCTTAGGTTTGCAGAAAAAAATGTGAAGTCTAAAAAATTTCATTGGGCGGTTAATTTTTTTTTAAAGCCAAAAGAATAATAGGAGTGCCTGTAGCTTTAATAAACAGATGCCCTTGGTGGCTGTTGCTAGGCAACCACACTAATTTGACCAGCATTCCAGGCTTGTTGTCTGCTTGGTTTCTCTCAGTAAAAGGCATGGGGATGGGGCAAAGCCCTTTCTGGGTATGTTTTGGACTTTGTGGGAGGACTTATTGGGGTCAGGCCTGGCAGTCACCACCCAGCATCTTAATGCCACCTGAAATGCATGACTCACCCAGACCTAGCTGCTTGCTGCCATTCTACAGCTCCCACCCGACAAAAGCCAGTCCAGTCTGGGGGTTAGAGTTTCAGACTGGGACCTCAAATCTTCTTCCTGCTGTGGAAACTCACTGGGTGACCTTGGGCCTGTTACACATTCTCAGGTTAACCTACTTCACAGGGTTGTCATGAGGACAAAATGTGGGAGGGAAGAATGATCTAAGCTTCATTGGGTTCCCAACGTGGAGAAAGGCACGATATACATGAAGCAAATATGTGACATGAAGGGCAGATACAAGGTAGATTGGTGGGTGGGAGTGAAGGAGGGCAGGAAATGAAGAAAGCTGAGGATTATGCGAGTTGAGGATATGGAAGTAGTATGAGCAGTGGATACAGGACAAAGTGAAGTGTCCCCTGCAAGTCTTTGCCGGTTCCTTCAAGGGCAAGTGTGCGCATCTCAGCACCATGCATCTGGGCTAGTTTTCCTGGGAAGAGGCTGCCAAAGGGGAGGGGAGGAAGGCAAGCAGAAGACCGAGGGCAGATAACAGCAGGTTGGCTGTTGGGTTGAAAGGAGAGAAGGAAACAGGAAAAGAGGAAAGGCTGGGGTGATTTCAGGGGGAAGAAAGAGAAAAAGACAATAAGATGCCCCTTGTGGGGATCCATTTCTTGCACTGATCTATCTGTACAGTGGATTTGTACTGCACTGACAATAAGTATTGGAGTAATTATTTGAGTAGTGAAAAAATACCCCCCCCCAAAAAAAAAACCCCAGAGAAAACGAGGGACTGTCTTAGTATGCCTTTCAATTGATTGTGGGATGAAGTGAGGAATATAACACCTAACCTTATCCCAACAAGGTACCCAGAGGTGGGCAAATAATAAGACTGAGACACTCTTGTACATAAGTCCCATTAAGGCATTTACTGAGCCCCTCATTTGAATCCTGTTGGGATATATAGTTAGCAGAGTGTCCAAGGATTTAATGCAGTGGAGCCCATCTGACCATGTTGTGTGTGCAAGTATGAAGCAAAAGTTACACGGACCTATGAGTTTATTATAGGAACATTTATAGATAGAAAAGTGAAGAGATAGACTAGATTAGAGAATCTAACTAGATGGATGGAGATAGGTTCTGTAATCTAGTCTAACTAACTAGATGGATGGAGATACAGGAAAGCACCCTACTCTCATGGTGCCAAAGATGGAGAATCATGGCATTGTGTGTGAAAGAGGGGAGAAGCTGGAAGGAGGGAAACTTTCCCCTAGAGTATCAATCTACATATCACAGGGATAGTATCAGAGTGAAGGAAAGGATGCTGTTTGTCCTGGCCTCTCTATCTCTCTGACTCGGATGCAGTATTCCTCTGTAGTGTGAGGCTGATTCTGCATTGGTTTTTCCCTCCATTGTTTTACGAAACCCACGTTGGAACAGAAATTCCCCTTTGCACTGCATGCTGGTTTCGCTTCCTTTGATTTTATGGTAGCTTCCACACGCCATGCTGCTTTCAAGTTCTGTGATTGTCGGATTTTATTGTGCTGTCTGCATAGCTTTATGGCCATTTTATGGCCGTTCAGGGGTGACTGCAGCCAGTACGGCAGCATTGCCCCCTGAGGTATTTGAATGTGGTTTTGAGCTGCACTTTTTCCTCCCGCTTGAGAAAACGTGGAGCAAATGCTAGATGCAGAATCACCCTGAGGCAGGAGGCAGAGTAAACAATCCTTCACTCCAAACAAATCCAGTGACTTTTGACAACATCGGAGTCAACAGACGACTCCCTGGAATACTTCACAGAACATGTCCAAGGGAATGACCATAGGAAATAATGTAGCATGTCTTCTCACCCCTCCTCCAGAAAGTTTCCCCTTTAACATCTAAGCCTTACAAAATGAGTCTTAGTGGCCATCACTATGCTCAGAAAGCCGCTGTTGCTATCTTTAATCTCCTTCTAAAGTCATGCCTGGATGCTCTGAGCATCAGCAGGGAAAAGAATTAATGTGAAATGTCCAAGACACAAGATAGTTGTTAATTAAAAAAAAAAAAAATCTGAAAGGAAATCAGCTCCTGACCAGGAGCCCCTTAGAGATGTCCCATCTTTTATCAAGGTTCTCAAAGGTCCTTTCCGCACCTGGATCACATCTCTGGTTTATCAGAGTTCAACTCGTGACACAATACCTTGCATTTATCCCTGGTTATAACAGCATCTGTTTATCCCAAGACAAGTGTGGGGTGAAACCAGGGTGACCTCAATGTAATGTGGAAACAAACAAACAAAAAAACCCCCTGAAATAATTACAGGGGTGAACTCGAATGTCATGTAGAATGTAAAAATACCCCAAGATAATTACCAGGGTGAACTCACGTGTAGTGTAGAATGTAAGTTCAGGGACAGGGTTGAACCAGGATTTAAAGTCTAGTGTGGAAAGGACCAAAGACAGGTCAACACCCAGGAAATGCAGAGGTTGCCCTTTTAGTAGTTCCAAACATAGTTTCCCAAGATTAACAGTAGCCTGTCTGGGTTACTATTTAACACCTCGAATTGCTTTCACCCGGGTTCTAGGTCTAGTTTCTTAGCTGCAGTCCTTTGTCAAAGCTTAGTAGCTCCTAGCTCTGGCCACACCTCCCCTTCCTGTAGGGATGACACCTGAGGTATCTATTCCAGCTAGGCCTGAGGTAGGTGCCATCCCTTGTCCATTGCTACCTTCTTGATCCCAGCAAGTCTTGTATCCGGGTGGGGTCTGGAGAGCTCCCAGTATTGCAGCTCATATTGAGATGACAGAGAGCAGTTCCCTTGGAGAAAATGGCTGCTTTGGAGGGCAAGTTGTATGGCAGTATGGTAAATCCATTGAGTTAGGAGTGAATGCTAGAGTGTCACCATGGCAAGATAACTTCAGTGTGACATGGAATATTTCCATCTCTAGTGATTTCTCACTTGTTGTTGTTGTTCAGTCGCACAGTCGAGTCCGACTCTTCGCGACCCCATGGACCACATCACGCCAGGCCCTCCTGTCTTCCGCTGTCCTCTGAAGTTTGCTCAATTTCATGTTCGTTGCATCGATGACATTGTCTAACCATCTCATCCTTTGCCGTCCCCTTCTTCTTTGACCTTCAATCTTTCCCAGCACCAGGGTCTTCTCCAGTGAGTGTTCCCTTCTCATTTGGTGGCCAAAGTATTTGAGCTTCAACTTCAGGATCTGGCCTTTCAGGGAACAGTCAGGGTTGATTTATTTTAGGATTGAATGATTTGACCTCCTTGCAGTCCAAGGGACTATCAAGAGTCTTCTCCAGCACCGTAGTTCAAAAGAATCTATTCTTCGGTGCTCGGCCTTCCTTATAGTCCAACTCTCGCAGCCATACATTACTACTGGGAATACCATTGCTTTGACCATGCGGACTTTTGTTGGCAGGGTGATGTCTCTGCTTTTTATCATGCTGTTTAGGTTTGCCATTGCTTTCCTCCCAAGAAGCAGGTGTCTTTTAATTTCATGGCTGCAGTCACCATCTGCAGTGATCTGGGATCCCAGGAACATGAAGTCTGTCACTACTTCTACGACTTCCCCTTCTATTTGCCAAGGAGTGATGGGGCCGGATGCCATGATCTTAGTTTTTTTTATGTTGAGCTTCAAGCCTACTTTTGCGCTCTCCTCTTTCACCCTGAGCAAGAGGCTCTTAGATTCTCTTCACTTTCTGCCATCAGAGTGGTATCGTCTGCATATCTGAGGTTATTGATCTTTTCTCACTATTTCTCACTATCCATGGGATAATATCACCATAAATGACAAAGTATTGAATTTCATGGCAGCACATACAGTTTTCCAAAGACTGGTTATAAATTATTGCTGTTCTTAGATGCCTGAGGGACAGCTGATAGGATTTTCACAAAACTGTAAACTTAAGAAGCTCGAACCCTTTGTAAAATGGTATAAATGAAAGTAAAAACACATCACAGCTGCTCTCCGCAGACAGCTGGATTGAGGCATGTCAGTGCTGCTGTTGCTGTTAGACCTGATGGCGACATTTGACATGATCAACCATGATTTGTTGGCCCACCACCTCACCTATGTAGGAATCCATGAAGTAGCCTTGAAGTGCCTTACTTCATTCCTCTAGAGTCGGGGTGGCACTGGGATAGAGGGTGTTGCTCTGCCACCCTTTGGTGTATGGGATTCCCCAAGGGCCAATAATTTCTCTTATGTTATTTAACATCTGTTTGTGCCCTCTCACCCAGCTGGTGCTGGATTTCAGGTTGGGCTGTCACCAGTATGCTGATGATGACACCCAGCTGTATCTGTTGATGGATGGATGGCCAGCTGCTGCCCTTTCTAATTTGGGTGTGGGATTAGAGGCCATCGCTGGATGGTTGAAGCAGAGCCGGCTGAGACTGAATCCATCAAGGATGGAGGTCTTGTGGTGGGGGCAACCTGAGGCTGGGGTGTCAACTTCCAGTGCTTGACAGCACACCACTGATATTACCATCAAGAGTTTGCGTGTGCTCCTGGACTCCTCTTTATCATTGGAGGTCCAGGTAGCACATGCTGTCAGGCTGGTGTTCTTCCAACTCCACCAGGTCAGGCAGCTAGCCTCCTTCCCCTCTATCCCAATTCTTGCCACAGTGATCTACGCAACAGTCACCTCAAGGCTGGACTACTGTAACTCACTCTATGTAGGGCTACCCTTGAAGCTGATCTGGAAATTACAGCTCATCCAGAACACAACAGCGTGGGTACTTACAGGTACCCCGGTGACAGCACATATTCAACCTATGCTTCACCAGCTGCACTGGCTGCAAGGTGAGCACTGGATCTGCTTCAAGGTTTTGGTTTTGACCTTCAAAGCCCTTAATGGTCTGGGACCAATGTACCTGTGGGACTGTCTCTCCAGGTATGCCCCCTGAAGAGCTTTACGTTCGGGAGAGCAAAACTTACTGGTGATCCCAGGCCCAAAAGACTTTCAGCTGTCCTCAATTACAGCCAGGGCCTTTTTGACCCTGGCCCCAGCCTGGTGGGACTCTGCCTAGTGACAACCATGCCTTGTGGGACCTAGCTCAGTTCTGCAGTGCATGTAAAACAGAGATGTTCCACCAGGCCTACAGTTGAGGGCAGCAAAAGCCTCTTACCATGGCCTTCACTATGCCCGGTGTACGATCTGCCCTGTGGAGGGAGTGAAATCTTATGTATGCCATCGACTATCTGGAGGATGTATACTGATTTTAATTGCTATTAGTTATCAATTATTCATTGCATTTTTAATGTGCTGTTATGCCTCACTTCCAGTGACATTGTAATAGAGATGTCACCATTCCCTTGCTTGTGAAGCTTCCAAAAGATGTTTAGACCTTTTGGTTTAAAGGCATTTGAAATGGGAGCTTAGGCTCTGATCAACAGCAAGTAAATGGGTATTTTTACCTCTTGCTGGTTGTTAGCTATGTCATTTCACAGGTGTCATTTCACACATAAATAACACTATAACATTGTCATGAAACAATTATATTTTCCTAGTTTAGCCCAAATAATACAACAGTCTTGGCTCTTCACACAGTGCATAGAAACCAAGGCAGAGACAAAGGTCTACAGCTCATGGCTAAGAATGTTCAGCAATCTATAATGGGTGTGACAGAATTTGGAATGAGAATAGCAAGGGTCCACCTGTGATACCCTTCTCATCTGTGAATTATTGGGAGGCATGAAATCTTCTGTTTCGGGATGGACTGGTAGATGTTACATGTCTAGGATTGAAAAACAGGAGCAGTTGGGAGGTGGCGACTGGGGAAAGTGGCATCAAGTGACACCATTGCCATCACTTATGGTTGAGTGATGTCATGAAGCGGTCTGACAGTCTAGGTCAGGGGTATCAAACTCATTTGTTATGAGGGCCAGATCTGACATAAATGTGACCTTGTTAGACTGGGCTATGTGTGTCATTAAAAGTAATGCCAGGTGGCAAACACATAAAGTGTATAAATGACACAGACAAGCACAATTGTTTTTTTTAAAATTTAAAATATAACATACTTAAAACATTAGCAGTTTTGCAATATTCTGTTTATTTAACAGTCTTTGATAACTGACACCTCTTGCTCTGAATTATTGCATCAAAATCTGGAGACAATGTGGTGTCGCAATCTTCAGTATGCTGTTCAGTTGTTGTTCATGTGTGTGTCTGTAAGTTGCAAATCTACTTTCGATTTATCGATAATTCATTGCCGAAATCTCATGGTCAATGCTCAGGGCCTAAGGGAAAACATGAAATGGCTAGGCATTGTGGGCTTTTGTACATGTTGCTTTGTATGCTGGTCAAGAACATGTAAATGCACCATGACACAGACTGAGGGCTATGTATTTGTCTACAAAACTAGAGAAATAAGTACAACTCCTACAAGGCAGTGCAAGAATAGAGAGACAGCCACATATAGTGGTCTGTATCAGCCTACTATCTGGGTAGTTCAAAACCTCCAGTCTACAAAGGAAATGTGCTGGGTGAACTTGGTCTAGACACACATTCTCAGCATAATCGACCTCACTGGCTTGTTGTTATTACTCATGTAAATAATTTACATTGCTTTCCTACTGAGAAAGATTGCATCAGGAGGGCATGAATACAGTGAAAAAGAGGAGGGGAACCCAGTTGCACCCAGGAGAGCCACAGCATAACGAGCCCAACAAAACTCTCTTTCTCTCTCTGTAGCAAGACAAGAAGCTCATACCTTGAATAAAACTTTGTTAGTTTTAAAGGTGCCTTGTATCTCTCATGTGTGATTGAGGGAACTGGGCAAAGGAAGCTCTTGTTATTCCCCTCCCCTTGTCTTCCCCAGGGGGCAAAGAGTGGGAGGAGCCTTAGCCACTGGAAGGAAGAGAGGCTTGGCTCAGTAACTGTGCTGAGCAACTGAGAGAGCCTGGCAACGTAAGCTCTCACTGTTTCCCTCCTTCCCTCCTCAATGGAGGGGGAGGGGAGAAGAGCCTCAGCCAATGGAGGGAAGAGAGGGTTTGCTCTGTAGCTCCTGTGTGATTGAGAGAGAATGGCAAAGCAAGCTGTGAGGCAAAAGGAAACAGGAGAGTGGGACAAGGGAGCAGGTGAGAGCCAGTTGCTTGCAGGCTAGCTGGGAGCCCTGTGAGGGCCAGATCTGGCCCTCAGGCCACATGTTTGACACCCCTGGTCTAGGAATGGCCTCACTGTGAACCCAGTGTCAATGAAGGGAGTAAGGGAGAGGGAGGCAGAACATGACAAAACAATTGGGCGGGGGGAAATCTGGTCACAGATTTTATAGAATACAACTGCAGGACCATTGACACAACATCGAGATGGATCCTGTATCAAGCAACCCACCTACCCCATCCCTCAGCACACCAGCCTTGGAGAAAACTGTGGTGTGGAAAGCAGATGGCAGCCCAAATAAATAGGGAAGGAGATGACCAGAGTGAGAACTCTGGGCTCCAGGTCCGCCTGCTTCTCCTAGGCTGGCCCAACTACGAAGAGATTGGCTGGCCTTCAGATTCTGCATAGAACCCACCCCTCTGTGTCCCCAGATGTACATGGCCAATTCAGCACCAGTGAGAAGACCTCCCCAGATTGCTCCTCAGCCCTGGATCGCAAATGCAGCCCCATGATAAGTCAGGGCTGATGCACCTCTATGGTAAAAAAAAAACACCTCACAGTGATTAGGGTATTAAAGAGTATCACACAATGCTGTTTCTTCCCAATTTTAGCTCCTGCTATTCCCCTGAATGAGAGTGGGAGCCAGAATGTGAACTGTGGGAGGCTGACCCCATGTCATGGGCGTGGATCTTGGAGAGCTGCCAGATCTTGCAGAAACTGCAGCTGGCCCCTCTGAAGCAGCAGAGAAGGATAGCTGGCAGTTGCCTGTAACAGCATTCTTCACACCTGGCCCAGATAAGGGGGAAGAATTGCAAGCTGAAAGTCCTCCTGACTCACCCCCACATGTGACTCGTTTAAGGGAGTGACTGTGGCAAAACTTAGCAATCAGGAGATGAGAGGCCAGGCTACAGGGAAGATGCTCAGCTAGCCCAGAGTTCTAACAGGAGCCTGGGAGATCATGCAGCTGGCTAATTGAGAGCAGCATTTAACTCCACACTCTGGGCAGTACTCATCGTGGAAGCAACGAGTCAACTTTGTGCTGCTTGCATCCATCTTGGCTCAGCTCTTGCACCTAGAACTTTGGACCCCCCCCTGCTTTGGACTTGGCTGTGTGTTCCTGGCTCGGCTTTGGAATACACTTCTGATTAGTGATTTTGGATTTGGCTCTGTGTTTGGCTCCTGACTCCAGCTTGGCTTCTGTCAATGAGCAGTCACAATAGCGCTGGTCCAGAGGGATCTTGAGGAAGCGGCCCTTCATCTGGGCTGTTGGAAATGCATTGCAGCATGCAATCATGTATGGCCACCTCATATTGACAGAACATGAACATTATAGGTCAAAATGGAATGATGCTGTAGATGTGAAAACAAGCCAGTTGGGCTTACGGAAGGCAGAGAACTTAGCCAAAAGAAGACAGACTTCACTCACAGAAAAGTTGCTCCAAGATGATTGGGACGCTCTTCAAACAGATGCTAGATGAAAATGCTCCCCACTTAATCTAGGAACTACATACTCCACCAAATTTAACCTGCCTCTTTACTTAAACATGCTGACTATTCCAACACTGAGGTGGTCATACATGATTGCATGCTGCAATGCATTTCCAATTGACAGAACTTGACTCATTATGTCATATCTTCTTCTACTGTCCAAAGCATGCAGTGGCAAGAGAAAGATTCCTCAGAAAATGGCTGTTGAAATATTCACCTTTTCCTGATGCAGCAAGAATACTCCTGAGCAGCCTCTGCCAAAACTGCATCGTGAATGTGGCAATTTTTTGTTTTACTGTTCTTTTAAATTCTTAATTCCCCCCCCTTTTTATGGTGTGTAGCCTGTGGGCTATTAAACTTAAATAAACCTTTAACTACCATCTAAGAGCTGGTACATGTACAAGACAGGATCATTCTCATAGGTAATATAAAACCATATGTTCATTATAGGTGCTCAAGCCAACACCCTTCTCCTCCATTCATCTTTTGAGCCATCTTCTGTTTCAATCATACATTCCCTTGTTTTGCCAGTTATTGTGTCTGCCAGGTGGGCATTGCTGATTCGAGATGATGCAACTCTGTCTGGAAGAATTTCAAGAACTTCTTTGTGCACTCTAGTCCATAGACACAATCAAATCCATCATATTTAATAAGGTAGAGGGAGGGATTTACAGGAACCTGATCTAGAATTGTGCTTTTTCACTGTCTAGGCCTCTTAGTCTGCTAGTCCATGGGTCTAAGGTAAGGACCTGCCCCAAAATGTTTACAAATAGACAAGGAGGGAAAAGAAAACCAAAAAAACAGTGGAGAAATCCTCCTGTGATTTTGTTCCTCCAAAAAGCTCCAACCCTGTGTGAGGCCAAAATTCTCCTTCGGACACCTCCTTTTTGTCTAGGACTCTGGGTCCAGAGGCCACGAGTCTGCGAGGCTTTCGACCGGCTCAAAGCAGAAATTGACTTGTCAAGCTTCAGTCTGCCTACTGGTGTGGTGATGACCAGTCCCAGAGTGAGGGGGGAATGAGTTTGGGGGTGTCCAAGCCGAATGTCCCTACCGTCACACCACCCTCTGTGTAGGTGGGTCATCCTGGAGTTTGCATGGTTCATCGGGCTCCACAGTAAATAGTACAGACTCCCTCTGTCCCTGTGGAGGGAGTTCTCCCACTCTCATCAGCCTTCCCTAGCATCTTCCTCCACCATGTCTACAAACTCCTTCCCCTGGGGCCACGTCCCTTCATTCTCCCACCTGGAAACTTGATTACCATTCACATCAAGAGCCTCCCAGGTACCCCATCATGTATGCCTTCATGTCATTATGCTGGCCAAGCAGTTCCCCATTCGGTTTTCCAAATGGTGATTCCCCCAGGCCTTGTCCTCTCTTGCCCACGACCATGGACTCCTGCTCTGACCTCTGGCAATGTGTTCCCTGGCCAGCAGGGAACTCCTCCATGCTTTTTTTACCCCAAGCATGACTTCATGACCATTTCCAAAAATGCTTTTTGTGTGCTGGCTGAATTATATCTGGGGGATGCCATTTCCAACCATTGCCAAGTGGGAGAAGCATCTCTGGGTTTCCATCCTGCCTGGTGGCACCCCTAGAACCAGGGGGTGTCGACAAGTCATGTTGGGGTGCCAGGTATAGCACCTATATGTCCCTACTGCTTGCCAGAATCCCTCACAAAATGGGAGACACGCCTCCCCTCCACTGTCAATGTGATGGCAGCACAATCCGCTGTCTCAGACCTTTCATTGGTTTTTGATATCCTTTCTCCAGCATCCTCTTTCCCATCATCCCTTGACTCCAGCCCCCCATGTCATCCACCTGCTGCCAACTTAAAAATAAACACTGACAGATGTAAGCCATGCCCTCCCTCTCTGGGCATGTTCCCTGCACCAGGCAACCTAAGAGGAGGTATCTGTCGGGAGTGACCCTGGTCCTCAATATGTAAAGTACAACATGTTTGTTCTACTCAATTTGCTGGTATTTTTCCTCCTGGAGAGCTTCCCGATTACTGCTCATAATTTACTGTTCCTCACTATAGGTGTGTTTTTATGTTGATGTGTCTTAATGCCTTACCATCTAGAGTTTTGTAATGAAGGTATCTAAATATACCATCCTCTGACTGAGTAGGAGACTGTGGTACAGGTAATGTAGACACCCTGTATCACGTGGCCCTTGGATGTAATTACTTTTCCTAGTCTAGAAATCTTTCAATTCTACATTGCTCCAAAATAGGGATCATATGATCCCTTTTATTTGAAGACTAGGAATGAGGCCCATTCTGGAAATAAATACATCAAGCTCTAGAAACAGGCTCTGGGCAGGTGCCACAGCCCTGCACACTCAGTATCAATGTGCTGTGGCAACCTCAACAGGGTATAAAGACACAGAGTCCACCGTTTTCTCCAGGGGGACTGATCTCTTCCACCTGAAGAGCAGTTGTGATTCTGAGTGATCTCCAGCCCTCCCCTGGAGATTACAAGCAATGATGAAAAGAACCATGATGTAGTATTATGAAAATATATTTAAACTGCTGTTTTGCAGTGTAGTGTTTCTTCAACAAGTAATAAAAATGATTGTATTTGTTTTCTCTCTCATTTCAGTGATGTGCAAATTAATGTTACCTATGTAGCCCACTGAGAAAAAGCTGCCATGTAAAACGGGAGTATATGCAAATTCCATTGCATGTATGCTTACATCTTTATTACTTGTTGAAGAACACTACTCACTGCAAAACATCAGTTTAAATATATTTTCATAATACTGCATCACGGTTCTTTTCATCATTGTTTGCACCCTTTCCTGTGATCTCTCTGTTGTTTCTACACTCCCTTGGAGGTTGGCAACAATGGTTGCCCAGGAGGAAATGGCTGGTTTGGGGGTTGGAGTCTATGGCATTGTACCTGTCTGAGGTCCCACCCCTCCACAAATTCCACCCCCTTGAGGCTCCATCCCTCAAGTCTCCAGGAATTTCTCAACCTAAAGTTGGCAATCCTATCACCTTTTCAGTCAACCATCAACCTACCTTTATCTGACCTTCTGACTTCAGCTTTCCATCTCCTCTCCTCTCCCTACAGCCTCTATCTAGGAAAACTACAGTCTGTCTCTGTAATGGGAAAGAAAACAGCTCACAAACTTGTCCTTTCCCCCTTTTGATTTACACAACAATCCTGTCAAGTAGGTGAGGCTGATATTCTGGGACTGGTCTGACATCAGCCACTCAGCTTCCACAGCAAGAACCCGGGTCTGGCAGACCTTGCTCTGAAGCGCTAACTGCTATGTCACACCAGCTGTCATAGGGTGGCCATCTCAGCAAGCCATGATGACACAGAGTTCACCATTTTCTCCAGTGGAACTGATCTCTGCCATTCGTAGAGTAGTTGTAGTTCTGAGTGATCTCTAGGCCTCACATGGAGATTGGCAACAATGGTTCCCCAGGAGGAAAAGTCCAAAGCAGCTCACATTATTCTCCTCTCTCCCTTTTCATCTGCACAACAACCCTGTAAGGTAGGTTAGGCTGAAAGTCTGTGACTGGTCTGAAATCACCCACTCAGCTTCCACAGCAAGAACCTCAGTCTGGCAGACCGTGCTCTGAAGTGCTAACTGCTATGCCACACTGGCTGTGGTATTGCCTGTTAGCACAACTGAACTCCAGACAACAGATCTCTCTCTCCTCCTTGATAAAAGAACTGCTTTGGAGGGTCAACTCCTTGGCATTCTATTCAACTGTGGCCCCAAACTTTGGCTTCCATAGACTCCACCACAAAATCTCCAGGAATTCCCCAATCTGAAGCTGGCAACCCTGGTCAGGACTGGCCCCAATAAATTCCCCACAAAGGCCAAAGTAGGCCTGGAAAGGAACTCTTGTCATTGCCTTTTACTGACAGAACCAAACTTTGTTGCCTAGCAACAGCCACTGAGGGAAAATTTAGTCCCACAGCAGCAAGATAAGAGAATGTTTTGACAGCCCATGACCCACCTCAGTAGCAAGCCAGCTGCAAAAGAGCCAAGCAGGAGAAGTGTCTTTCTCAGGAGAAATAGCCATTTTGGAAGTTTATCCTGTCAAGGAATAGTGGTTAGGCTGGTAGTGGGTGGGTGAGAGGAGCAGACCCAGCACCCAGCCAAGGGCACATGAGTATTCTTGAGTGGTGGTTGATGCATGGGCCAATGGCTGATGGAGTGCATAGCACAGCCAATGGGAGAGCTGGAAATAGCCAATATGTTTGGCTTTTACATATATCAAATAATAGCAGATCTACCCCTTTTTACCTGTGAATTTGTATTTATTTATTTTTATTTATTTTTCTTCAATTGCTATCCCACCCTCTCTGCAAAGCAGTCTCAGGGTGGGAGGTACAGCTGTGCTAGGTATTCGCAGCTGTTCAAATGGGGTCTAGCCTTTTCTATATTTTAGTAATCTCCTTTGAAGTCCTTTACTCCCTGGTGTTTTGTAAAGGAAAAAGGATTAGAATATCAATTCTTTCTTTCTGGTGACTTCAATGTTCCATGCAACAATGGGGAAGAGTTGAAGCAACTCAGAAATTGAATAAAAAATTAAAAACTACTGAATGAACAAGACTTCTTTCATTCTTTAAGGATCTCTCTCCACCACCCCTTTTGAAAGTGGTACCACATTCCATAGCATCCAATGTGAATCAAGTGGAATATCTAGTTCGTCCATTCAAAAAGGGCAGTAGAATCTAATGCATTTCTTATAGCTACTTGGTCAGGGATTCTCCAAAAGAAAGGGCAAACAATTTGATCCAGTACGTGTAGACAGCTGAACTCATTAAAACCAACATCCAATGTTACTGTTGACTTCAACAGGAACCTCAAAGTGTGCTGTGGATTCAATATGCCTCTACTGAGGGATTCTTTGGCTGAGTTCAGACTGGCAATTTGCCCCACTAGAGCCACTTTTCAGCCTCGTTCCCCTAGTGGATTAAATGGGATGTTCACACAGTCACATCTGCCTGGAGTTCTCCACCTGTAGGCAACCTGAGCTGTTCTGCTTCGCTCCCACTTTAAAAAGATACCTGTTACAAGTGGTAGGAAATTCTGGAGAGTGCTTTTTTTTTTTTAAATAGGTTTTTTTTTAATTTTCTATATATTACACAATATCTTTTGTCTCCTTACTTTACTTAACTCAATAAGTTCCCCCCTCCCTCCCTCTACCCCTTGTTTGTTGATCTTTTATTCACAGCCACGGGCACAAAGTCTGAATCTTCCACCGAATGTCCTGTCTTCCTTCCACTGTTATCCACTTTAGATAGGTCTTCCATCTCGCTTTAATTTCTTCGGCTTTATCCTCCCATGTGGTCTTCTGGCGCAATTTCTCAATGATGTCCGACTGCACAAAATCAAACAAATAAGTGTGCCAGGTATCTATTGTCCATTTGCTCTTATCTTTCCAGCCCAGAGCTATCACTGCCTTGCCTGCTAACACCATAGCTTTGAGTATAGCCTGGGTTTCCTTATTGACTGCCTTATTTCCTAATATACCCATTAACATTAGTTTAAAGTCTACATTCAATGAGATTCTACATATTTTCTTTATAATTTGTATTATTTTTGACCAAAAGACTCTCACCTCTGGACATTCCCACCACATATGAGAGAACCAACCCTTAAATTGTTTACAGTACCAACACATAGAACTCGATCCCGGAAACATGTTTGCTATCTGCGCTGGTGTTTTATACCACTTTGTGAAAAATTTATGTTCCAATTCATTAAATTTAATAATTTTGGTTTCTTCTATTCTCTTAATTATTCTATTTGCATCATTTCCCGATATCTGGCCTTCCTTACACCATGTTTTCTGTAAATAAAGTATTGCCTTATCTTTATTGGATAACATTTTCTTGTAAATATATCCTGCTAATCCTTGTTTAAATTTTTGCATCCTATTATGTATTTCTTCAATTGGTTCTTCTGTCCAAATATTTCCTTTTTCATTAACTTCCTTAATCATTCTATAAAGGCCTGTAATTTTTAACCAATATTGCTTGCCTATCTCCTCGATTAATTCCTGTGCTGGTTTTAGAGTGCCTCTTCTAAATAAGTCTCTTAGCCTATAATATCCCTTTGATCTCAGGAGTTCGCACCATTTATTTTCTTCTGTTTCGTTATAGAGGGACTTTAGTGGTGCCCATTTTGAGGTTCTTTTAAGCCATGAGGGCTGCCACTTGTTCCACACTGTTAGTGTTGAATACCTATGTCCCTTAACTTGTATAAGATCTTTATTTGTCATTTTGGAGAATACCCCAAAACTCCCTATGTTATTATTGATTTCGTTCTCAAAACTCACCCATTTTAGTCCCTCTGGAGAGTGCTTTTATCCCATGTCAGTCCGCTTCCTGGAAGTGTGAACACTCAGCCGAAAAGCCGGGAGCAACTCGTGTTGCTCCCGGCGCATATGACTGACGGATATGATTGGCTGTTCTCCACTCTACTGCCCAATGCGCAATGGGACCCTCCCCAAATTGGCTGGATGCCTATATCTGTATGAGTGCATGAGCGCTCATGCACCCCTGAGCCCATACACACATAGGCATCCAGCCAATTTACCATGGAAAAGCCATTTACAGCTGCACCTCTGGGCCAGCAGGTGAGGGCCAGCTCCTGCATCGGTTGGACCCATGTGACCGGGAAAACCCGGAACAGTTTATTCCAGGGCTTTTTTGCCACGACTGGCTCCCGCTGCAAACTGCCAGTCTGAACAGCCTTCGAGAAACTGAGCAGCAGCATGTGACATGGAAAGGCTGGGTTCCAGTGAAAGGCATTATTGATCATTGATACAGTGCACAGAGGATTTGAAATAATCACCACTGCTTTTGAAGAAACATCCTAAATTAAAATAAAGTACAAATAGTTATTCTCCCCTCTCCTTTTTTTTGTGTCTGGATTGATGTGAACTTTATTGTTTTAACAGCATCTTTCAGCACATGTTACAGGGCTGCAGAGAACAGAGTTGGAGTATAAAACAACATAAACAGAAGAGGATCTATGGAGGTCAGCAGAGAACTCTTGGAATCAGGCAGCGAAGGAGGGATGAAGGGACCTGATTGGTCAAAGACTTTATCATGAATGCACCCAGGCTGAGAATTCAGCGAAACTGATTCTGCCATCTTCATCCGTATCTCCAGCTTTCAAGAAATCATTGGTTTCTTTATCAAGCAACATCCTGCTTCCATCTTTAAAGTTTGACAAGAAATTCTTTAATTCCTTCCTGCCAAGAAAGCCACTGTGATCATCATCCAGAATTTGGAAAACTTTCAGCAGTTGTTTTTGGGTCTTCTCCTTCTTCATCCCCCCCATTTCAGGGAACTTCTTGTGGCTAAGAGAGTCAGCAGCTGGAAGGGCTCCCATTGCCTTCTCGATATCGTCTGCATTGAGCACATCAGTCATCACCATCTTGGCAGGGGTCGAACTCGCTCCAGGCAAGGCTGGTGGATTTGAGAGGTGCTAAAAGGAAGGCCAGGAGAAGTAGTGCTTATTTGTGTTTATAGATATCTCCTGAAAGTCCTGCTTATCCCACAGTTGTCTAGTGCTAGAGCTCAAATAAACAAGGAATCCTAAAGCTCTACTACGCAAGCCCACCACCCTTGTCTCTCTCATACAGAAGGCTGCAGTTCATAAAGGTACCTGTTTGGTAGCCAAGCCAACCTGTAGTCAATCTGATTAACACCTGGATATATTCTGCTTGCATCAAGCTACTCAAGCAGATGGCAAGAAGGTTTCACACTGTTCTGTTGTTAGAAGGCAACTGTCAGTGGAACAGGGCCATTGGGGGGAGTCTGCTTCTGCTGCCTGGTCCTGGAAACATGTCCCAGTTTTGCTGGGATGCAGCAATTGTTTTGATGGGAGAATCAGAAGCTGACTCCAGCTGATCTCTGGGAAAGTCCACCGTCTTCCAGCCTCACTAGAATGCAGCAAATTTTTCCACTCTCCCAGGGGACAAATAAATGTTCACAGCCAGCTGATGCCCTGATGTACTGGGAGCCATCATCTGATCTCATCCCCTCCTGAATGTTTTGCAGCGTTCTGGCAAGGCTGGGATACAGCAAAGCTGTTAATCTGAAATCCTTGACAATCTAAGAGGCAACATGTGCCAAGGAAAGGCTGAGCTCCAATAAAAAAAATCATTAGTGATTGTTCACAAAGTGCACAGAGATTGTGAAATACTGAAGACCATATTGTCAATGGGAAGCAACACTGAGCTTTGGAACACAAAGCTTGACTGCTGTTTCTATTGTTGTTTTAAATTGTTGGTTTAATTATCTAACTATTATTTCTGGGACTGTGTGACTTTGTAACCCGCCCTGAGCCTGTTCATGGGGAGGGTGGGATAAAAATAAAAAAACCCATAAATTTTAAAAGGAAGTAGTAGTTTTTCTTTATGTTTAAAGACACCCCCTGGAAATCTTGTCCATTTCACAGCTGTCCAGGGCTAGAGCTGGTACAAAGAAGGAATTTTGAAGCTTAACTGCACAAGCCTACCACCACTGATTCACTAAGACAGAAGTCTGCAGTTCATTGAGAAACCGGTTTGGCAACCGAGATACCACGCTTGACACTCGCAATCAAATTGAGATCGAAACTTGGATGAGCTTGACTTGCACCAAACACCCCAAGCAGTTGGCAAAGAGGTTTAACTGACCTCTTTTGTTCAGAAGCCAACCATCAGTGGATCCAGGAGATAAGCTGGGCGTCTATGTCTGATCTCCTGTCTTGGAAACCTCAGTGCATCTTCCAGCCTTCTTTGAATGCAACATTCCCCACTCTCTCAGGGGGCACAAAGAAGTACACATCCAGCTGATGTCCTGATCAGCTGGGTATAAGTTTCTGATCTCCTCCCCTTCTGAATATATTGCATCATGCCAGCAAATTCCTCCATCTGAAATCCTTGGCTACTGATCATCATTGTAGCTATTGGCAAGTCTTTCTGGGTCAGATTGATGATGGGGGATCACATGGATCAGGTGGGAGTTGGCTGGTGATCCATACATAGACAGTCTTAGCCAATGGGCAGCAGAGGAAGCTGCCCTGGGCCCCATGATGGTGTGGCAACTGACCATGATCCCACACTTCTTGCATGGCCCTGGCAGGGGGGCAGTGGGCCTCATCCATGATCAGCTGCATGCTAATTTCTGTCCCCACTTTCAAAGCCTTCCTGCATCCCAGAGAGACAGTGTCAGAGAGGCAGCATTAGGTAGGAGGGAGATGAGCTGAGAGACCACCCCTCCCATTTCCCTCAGCATGTTTCTCCCCTGACCGAAGCAAGAAGTGGTGGGTAGAGCCAATGAGAGATGGGCAGTCTATTAGCAATTCTGGCTTCCCTGTGGGCCCCCAAATTTAGGTATATGAAGAAGAAGAGTTGGTTTTTATACCTTGCTCTTCACTACTCAAACGTGTCTCCTCACAACAGACACCCTGTGAGGTAGGTGGGGCTGAGAGAGCTCTGACAGAACTGTGACTAACCCAAGGTCATCCAGCTGGCTGCATGTAGAGAAGTGGGGAATCAAACTCGGTTCTCCAGATTAGAGTCCGCCACTCTTAACCACTATAACAGGCCACTACATGCATGGAGGGTAGTAAAAACAACATCTACCAGGGCTTTCTATGGGAGAGAAGATGACCGTTAAACTACTATAGCTCAGTGATGCATTTTAGCCCCAAGACCAATGCTCCCTCTAAGCTGTGGAATCTTGTGAGCAAAAACTCTACTTTGCGAGCTACTGGCATTAAAGTTGTGAGCGAGCGATTTGGCTCCTGCATAAATTAGTTTGCTCTGGAGCCATCCTTCCTGAGCTATGACAAAAATGTGTGAGCTGGAGGCTAAAAAACTGTGAACTAGCTCACACCAGCTCAGCTTAGAGGGAACACTGCCCAAGACTGTTATTTTCTTTTTAATCAGCTCAAAGATGGCCTTGGTCCTTCATCTTGATTTCGCAAACATGGCTGACTAAGGTCAGGGAAAGCCTGAAGACATGATTAATATTGGTAGGGGTGGGAAACGATAACACGTGTTTGGTTTTGCAATCGATCCAATAAATTGAGGATACCACAACTGAGAAGGCTCTGCTTCCAGTTAGGGTCAGTCTTTGGGTTCCAACCTCGGGCGGGGGGCTGAAGTGTTCCTGGAATTATAATTGAACTCCAGACTACAGAGATCGATTCCCCTGGAGAAAATGGCTGCTTTGGAGGGTGGAATTGAAGGCGTTACCTCACCAAACTTTGCCACCCCCAGGCTCCACCCCTAAATCTCTAGGAATTTCCTAATCCGGAGTGTGCAACCTTATCAGGCTTGCATTCATTGCTCATCAGAGGACCTTGTGTTTCAGATCTGCTTCAAGTATGAGGAACATCTTTCTTTCTTTTTTAAACTTTGCACGTACTTAATGTGCTAGCAGAGGCATTTTTAGAAGCAAGTAGCATCTAAACATTAAGGATAAAAAGTTTTCAAAGCACATTAGATACCTTGGAAACCTCTTAATGCACTAGAAAGCCTGAGGCCAATGTGCTTTCTCCCGTTTCAACCTACCTATTCATTCCTGTCATCTTCACACTCCCTGTTTTGGTTCCCTCCACCACCTGAAGATAGACATCTGGCAACCCATGTTAGAGCTTTCTTGGTTGTGGCACCAAAACTTTGGAACTCCCTCCCCAAGGAAGTGTGCCTCTATTGGTGTCTTCTGCCAGAGGGTGAAGAATCTGGTTTTGTTTGGCATACCATCAATAATGACTATGGGCCATCTTCCCTGGTCCTGGTGTTGTACATTTATGTGGTTCTATTGAGAGTCTATTGAGCCACGGTGGCTCAAGTGGTTAAGACGCTGAACTGCAGGCTGTGGAAGGTTGGTAGGTCAGCAGTTCGAGACCCAAGTGCTGCATGACGGAGCAAGCTACCATCTCTAGTTCCAGCTCCTGCCAACCTAGCAGTTCGAAAGCAAGAAACTGCAAGTAGATAAATAGGTACCACTTCAGTGGGAAGGTAACAGCGTTCTGTGCCTTGGTATTTAGTCATGCCGGCCACATGACCATGGAAATGTCTTCGGACAGCGCTGGCTCTTCAGCTTTGAAACAGAGATGAGCACCGCAACTCTAGAGTTGGATTCGACTGGCTTTCAAGCAAGGGAACCTTTACCTTTATTGAGCATCATTTTATTATTTTAAATGCTGTTTTTAATTGTTGTGAAGCTTTAATATTTTCATGTTCACCACCTCGGGAACTCTAGTCAGGTGGAAAGGCAGCATAAAAAGGTTCTAAAAAAATAAATGGAAATGAATTAATCTATTGTCCATTTGAATCAATCAACAAACAGAACCATGTCAAACACTTGCAGCTGTGGCTACAGAGATTTAATACCTCTACTGCCCATGTGTTCATTCATTTTAGATCTGTCCCTCTGCAGATGTCAAACATGATGGGGATTTTAATACACAGAGTTGGCAGCCTAATATCCCTTTCGTATTTAATATAATAACTCCTTTTATACATTAACAGATATACCACATAAACTAGTATGTGATACTCACTCCTCCTTGTGAGGATCCTTGACCACTACCGATAACCTAAACAGAAAAGAAGAACAATCCTTAATTCCCTCAGAGAAGTGAAGAAAGTGGGACACGGTTCTGTCATGCAGGTCTCCTTCATTGGAAGGTTTCAGAGCTGATCCAATGGGGGGGGGAGGGGACAGAATATAAAGATTTCTGTATAGCACGAGATTGCCTAGATTAATTTTTCAGAAAAGAGCCGTGTGCTTCAAATTGGATTCTTAGCAGTTCCTAATCAAAGCACCTTCCTTAAATCTTGGTGTTTTGGCATATGAGTTCTGGCATATTAATCTTCACTTGTATTTCTTCTTGGCTGAAACTCTCCTGCTTGTTTTGTCAGCATAATCTGAAAATGGCAATCTTAAAAAACAAGCTTGGCATTAATTTTTTGACAAGTTGGGTCTGTAGGGAATGTCATTTTAAAGATCAGATGGAGCCCTTTTAACCTTAGGATTGTGGCACAGGGGGAGGTGTTTCTGCCTTCCCCACCAGACCATTTTTAGACATCGAAATGGACCCTGGCAGGAACTTGTTTATGTAGCTCTGGAGCAGTGCATAGCCTTTCGATTAATCCCAAATTTCAAGACTCCATAAGAACATAAGAGAAGCCAATGTTGAATCAGGCCAATGGCCCATCTAGTCCAACACTCTGTCACACAGTGGCCAAAAATACCAGGTGCCATCAGGAGGTCCAGCAATGGGGCCAGGACACTAGAAGCCCTCCCACTGCTGCCCCCCTCCCCCCAGCACCAAGAATAGAGTGCATCACCTGCCCCAGACTGAGAGTTCCTAGCTATACCTTGTGGCTAATAGCCATTGATGGACTTCTGCTCCATATGTTTATCTAATTCCCTCTTGAAACTGTCCATGCTTGTAGCTGTCACCACCTCCTGTGGCAGTGAATTCCATATGCTAATCACTCTTTGGGTGAAGAAGTACTTCCTTTTATCTGTTCTAACCCGACTGCTCAGCAATTTCATAGAGTGCCCACGAGTTCTTGTATTGTGAGAAAGGGAGAAAAGTACTTCCTTTTCAGCCTGCTCTATCCCATGCATAATCTTATAAACCTCGATCATGTCACCCCTCAGCCGTCATTTCTCCAAGCTAAAGAGCCCCAAGCGTTTTAACCTTTCTTCACAGGGAAAGTGTTCCAACCCTTTTATCATTCTAGTTGCCCTTCTCTGCACTTTTTCAAATGCTAGGTAAAGGTAAAGGTTCCCTTGCTCGAAAGCCAGTCGAATCCGACTCTAGGGTTGCGGTGCTCATCTCCGTTTCAAAGCCGAAGAGCCAGCGCTGTCCGAAGACGTTTCCGTGGTCATGTGGCCAGCATGACTAAACACCAAGGTGCACGGAACGCTGTTACCTTCCCACCGAAGTAGTCCCTATTTATCTACTTGCAATTTCTTGCTTTCGAACTGCTAGGTTGGCAGGAGCTGGAACTAGAGACAGGAGCTCACCCCGTCATGCGGCACCCGGGTCTCGAACTGCTGAACTACTGACCTTCCACAGCCTGCAGTTCAGCGTCTTAACCACTTGAGCCACCGCAGCTCCCTTTTCAAATGCTATAATATCCTTTTTGAGGTGTGGCGACCAGACCAAAACTGTACACAGTATTCCAAATGAGGTCGCACCAATGATTTATACAGGGGCATTATGATACTGGCTGATTTGTTCTCAATTCCCTTCCAGAAACTCACTGGTCTCTTTTATCCTCCAGAAGATCTCCAGAAATTTTTTGAGGCAATTCTGCGTTATTATGAATAAAGATGTAACCTGTTCCAAGAATGATCTATGGGACAAGATGCAGTTTAAGACTTCCAATATAAAACAGTGAGGCCATGCTTCTATGATGAATAAATTCCAGGAGCACAGTGGAGAATTGGCACATGTCTCTTAATAGGTTGTAGTAGTTATTTTGCTCATGATTTCACCACCCTGAATGAAAAACAAAACAAAGCCCCAACCACATCTAGCAATCCACTGTCTATAGTCAAGACCTATGCTGTAGTTGCATCTGCTCCAACCCTTTAGACAGAGATACTAACTTGAAGGATCTACAGCAGGCATTTTTACAACAACAGCATGCTGGCTGATCTGGAAAGAAAGATGATTGGAAAGGCCAGAATGATACCTAGAGACAACTTGCTACAAGACAAGCCCAAATAAAATGACAACAGACCACCACAGGTGGTCTCCAGTGATGGGCATGAACCAGGAAAACGTAGTTCATTTCAGGTCATGGTGTGCCTGGTTCATGAGCTACAAACCATCACAAAGTTTTAGGGACCAAACAAACCAGTTCAGTTTGTGAGGTTCGTGATGCAGTAGAATGGTCCCTTGCATGCTAGTTACACCAGCCTCACAGGGGATCTCTGGATGACTCTCCTCAATCACCCCCCCACCTCAAGTTTGGTGAGGATTGGATTTATGGGATTCGAGTTATGCCCCCCCCAAAGAAGGTGCTCCCAGGATAGTACTTTCTGGGGAAATGACAGGTGCATGCTTAGGAAGGTCAAGTGTGGATAGAATGGACCCTGTGCAGTATAGAGACATCAGACTTGAAGGGGACCTCCCCCTGATGCTCCTCTGCATGCCCTTCAAATTACGTGCAGATTGGACTTAGGAGTCTGAGTTATGTCCCCCCAAAGAAGATGCCACGAGGAAATTCCATTTGGGGGAAATGTCAGGCACAGGTTCAAAAGTGTACAGAATGGACCCACTACGAGCCACGCCTACCAAACACACAGGGAACCTCACCCTGTCACCCATTCCTCTGCAATCTCTCCAAGTTGAGGGTGAATTACATTTCTAAGGTCCCAGTTATGGACCCCCAAAAAGTCTCCCCAGTGCTCTCTCTGGAAAAGACGGCTCAAGTTACAGGAGAATATGGAACACTTCATGAACAAGCCAGTGACACCAAACTCACAGGGAAACTTCACCCCCCGATATTGGAAGCAAGCCAACCATACCCCTTGGCATGCATCTCTCCCTCTAAATCTCCCAGAGTTTTGACAAGGGCTCCCCAAAGTAACCCCATGGCAGCTTGGCAAGCACCTAGCCATACCACACAAACAAGGGAAGCATGCTCACAACTCTCTCTCACACACAGGGCTGAAACTCACAGGCCCAGAGCACATCCATTAACCAAGGTGTATTCTTCTGTGCATCAAAGGAATTGGAATGCATGTAGACCTTGCAGGTCCACCCCCAGATCTACAAATGTGGGTTTTGAAGGAACAGAAAGGCAGAGATCCCCAGGCTTCTGAGCTGGGCTCCTCAACCTAACCCAATGTTAGCTTGGCAGAGACCCCTGGCAAACACTGGAACCCAATGAGGCATGGCTACACTGCTCCCAGGACCCTTCAGCCAAGGCACCCAGTAGTTAAGCCCTTCTGTTCGGCATGAGCAGAGAGAAGGAGCAGCTAAGAGCCCTGAGTCCATGTGTCACCCAAACCCCACCACAGGAGAGCTGTTCACAATCAGGAGGAGTGGTAGGATATAAATGTGGATCCTCAGCTGAGGCACCCGGTAGCTAAGATCTTCTACTCAGCATGAGCATGGAGATGGGGTGGCTCACAGCCAAGAGTCCCAGAGTCCACCTAAAACCAAAACCCTACCAGGGGAGAGGTGTACCCAATTAGGAATTAATTAATGTGCTATGCTTTTTAATAAGTTCCTCACCTCTCTGTTTGCCAACACCCAACAGAAAGGAGGGGCAGAGCTGAGCTGAGGGTATATAGCATTCTGGTTCTATAGAACAGAATGGGAACTTTGTTATTGGCAGCTACCAACAGTGCCTGTTAAACTCAGAAGGGCCCTTATTGATGTTGCCAAGGCTGAAGAATCGCCTCCCGCCATTGCTTTGAAGTTTGATAAACATTTTGATTGAGTGGAAAGCGTTAGTTTGGAAATGTATCCATTCATGAACCTCACAAGCTGCCCACAAACCACTTGAAAGTTTGTGGAAAGTTCATGCTGGTTGGCCTGCCATGAACTTTGGTTCATGAACCATGAACCGCCCAAAATGCGTCACAAATATTAGTTCATGGACTGGTTTGTGCCCATCTCTAATGGTCAGCTCACAACTGAAGCCAGCTCAACATATTATTAATGAATTACAATCCATGCTGGATAGTGATGGGCCTACTTTTTCTTGCTTATAGACAGCCTGCTAACCTAAAACAACTTTTCACCCACAATGATAAATTATTCAACAGTAACATGGACTATGATATGAAGGCCTGCAACAAACCAAGATGCCAACTTTGCTCTCATACACATCTTGGCAACACTACCACTTGACCCAGCAACATGAGCCATACCAACTCAGGTTCATACTCCTACTTATCGTCTAATGTGATTTATGCCATCATGTGTCAGCAACACCCTTCCACTCTCTACATTGGACAAATAGACCAATCCCAACAACAGAAAATAAATGGACATCAGTCTGACATTAGAAACCACAAATTTCAAAAACCAGTAGAGGAACATTTTAATCTTCCAGAACATTCAGTTGCTGACCTAAGAGTAGCAGTTCTCTTACAAAGGAATTTCAAAGGGAGATTAAAAAGAGAGACTGCTGAATTTCAGCTGATAATGCAGGTCAAGACAATACATCCTCCTGGAATAAAGTGAGATCTAGGTTTCCTGTCTCATTATCAATGCTGATTTCTCCATGCCTACTTGTTGTTCAGTCGCACAGTCGAGTCCGACTCTTCGCAACCCCATGGACCAGATCATGCCTACTACCCCTCTGCATATCACACCTAATGCAATCAGACCTCCGGTTGTCATTCACCTGCTATTGTCATTTGGCATTTGAAATCACTCCACTCTCCAAGATTTAAGGACAGATGGACACACATTCTAGCTGTATCTGAAGAAGTGAATAGCAACACACAAAAGCTCCTACCCTGCCACAGATTGTCTTAGTCTTTAAGGTGCTACTGGTCTCTTGTTCTTTTCTACTGCTATAGACATACTAACATGGCTAACCATCTTGATCTAAAAACAAAACAGTCATTCCTTCATACTTTCAGAGACCGTTTCACTGATTCAGAGCAATGATCTCTGTCAGAAAACTATTCATTTTACCATAATTTTAAGAAATAATAAGAGAACAGGATGCAAATAATACCAAGTGAAAATGCATGGCAGAGTGAAGGAAATACTGCAATGCATAATGGATAATGGGGTGTGCCTACTGAAATTACTGAGCTGAAAATATACCCCCAGGGAGATTTTTTTGGGGGTGGGGAGGTTATTCTGTGTATCTATGGAACAAAAATGCAGTTGCAGACATTTCCAGCATTACAAATCAAAACATGGAAATGGGGGGGGGGGTGGAACTAGGGTATCTTTCTGGGGCTTGGAGCAGGAGTTCTCAGAGAATGTGGCACCAACCTTGCAGAAAATGAAGTCCACCCTCTCCCCTAAAGGTTATTTCAGAGGATAGCTGTGTTGGTCTGCAGATTCTACGGGATCTTCCCCAAATCAGCTGGATGCCTATGTGTGTATGAGCACATAAGTGCATGAGTGCATGAGTGCTCATGCGCCCATGCGCCCATACACACATAGGCATCTGGCCGATTTATCAGGAAAAAGCCGTTTACAGCTGCACTGGGCCAGCAGTCTGAATGCTCCCACACGCCTCCTCCCGGTATGCTCCCACATCAGTCGGCGCAGTGTGGCTGGGAAAACCCGGAACAGTTTGTTCCGGGGCTTTTTTGCCATAACTGGCTCCCGCTTCAAACTGCCAGTCTGAACTCAGCCTCTGAGGATCTGAAGCGGGGCACAATTAGACAAGGCAGTAGGTATTCCAAGACTGCATTCCCCACCATTGATTAAAAAGCATATGAAAATGATGGGGCTGTACTGGGCAAGGACACATATTGACAATGCTAGGTGAAATCTGACAAGCATAATCTAGACTCCAGAGAATAAAATGTTGTGAATCATGCAGCAAAAAATAATTAAAAAATTAAAATACTTACTAGTGGGATTTGGATGATCTACATTTAACAAGAACAGAAAATGCATTAAGTTCTTGTATTTCTAAAAGCAATATCCTTATCCTTGAAAAAAATTAATTTAAAAATGTATCTTCGCTTCTAATTCAGTTAAGGCTTTAAAAATTCATAAGGAGTTTTAGTAAATATATTTGTTTTAGCCCCTTCAGCATCATTTTCTGGGTCCCTATTAAGAGCGGAAATAGCTCTTCCAGTCATTTAAGTTCCAAGATAAATAACTTCATTTTCATACTTGATAAACATTTCTTAAATTTTCTTGTGTTTCTGGAACTCTACCACATAGAAAGGGACTTAGGTGATGAAACTTATCCCAGCTTTTGGGATCATACGAATTCACTGTCCTGTGGGCAAAGGAGAAAGACATCTCATTTTCTTAAGTGAATTCGTGAACAATAAGTTGTTGTTTCCACCGAATGGGAAAGCCTCCAAGGCAGGGGTGGAGGGTGGGCAGAGGTGGTCTGGGGAAGAGTTCTTCACATTCTAGCAGCCCCAACTTTGTATTACAACTCTGGGAAACCACTGTACCAAGCAAAACCACTGATTTCTGGCAATATGTTCAGCATGAGAAGTTCAGCATGCACACTCCCATATGCCATTTACTGAGTCATCCACCTTCATGGAACTTTTCTTTTTCCTTCCTTGGAACATACGCTGTGACTTAATGGCACTATAGGGCCGATCCTGCAAGATCTAATGAGGGCTAGCCTTGGCACCCTTCACTAGTACCTCTATTGCATAACCCAAATTATGGGTCCATAGCCCCACGTTTAGGAAGACACTGCCTCCCTCTGGGCATCCACAGTGTGAAGCTAGGAATTTTTTGAAGAAAACCTTCCTTTCTTCTTTGAATTTCTCTGATCAGAAGAGAATTGTTACGAAACAGACTCTAAATTTGTAAAGAGAGGGAAAGACACAATGCGTTCTATTCCAGGGAGAAAACTGGTAAAGAGGAATTAAGGGGTCTTCTCGTAAGAGCGAGAATGTTCCAAGTGCTTAATGGCACTTCCACCACCACCAGGAGAAGTACCAAAAAAAGTCAAAGCCACTGTGTTGCCTTAATTGCAAGCAGCAGTTTTTGTTGTTGTTCAGTCGCACAGTCGAGTCCGACTCTTCGCGACCCCATGGACCAGATTACGCCAGGCCCTCCTGTCTTCCGCTGTCCACTGAAGTTTGCTCAATTTCATGTTCGTTGCATCGATGACACTGTCTAACCATCTCATCATTTGCCGTCCCCTTCTTCTTTGACCTTCAATCTTTCCCAGCATCAGGGTCTTCTCCAGTGAATGCTCCCTTCTCATTTGGTGGCCAAAGTATTTGAGCTTCAGCTTCAGGATCTGGCCTTCCAGGGAACAGTCAGGGTAGATTTCTTTTAGGATTGACTGATTTGATCTCCTTGCAGTCCAAGGGACTCTCAAGAGTCTTCTCCAGCACCATAGTTCAAAAGAATCTATTCTTCGGCGCTCAGCCTTCCTTATAGTCCAGCTCTCGCAGCCATACATTACTACGGGGAATACCATTGCTTTGACCATGCAGACTATACTAAGCAGCAGTTACTAAGCAGCAGTTAGTAAACTAAAATTGTGACATTTCTGATCAACTATTGCATAAAATAACCCAATATACTGTTCTCTTAACACAGTGTTATTCAGAGCCTGTCACTTCTTTGGGATACTTATTAGCAATTTTGACATGTGAAATGGATAACTGAGGAATTGGCAAAATTTGTGCTTTTATGTACAGCTGAAGTTTCCAAAGCCATTCATACAGTTAGAAAGCCAAGCACCAGCATTACTGGTGGGATTAAATCAATACCTGCTGCCTTTCCAGGCCTCAAAGTTTGTCCCTCACTGAGCTCTATTTTTTTAAAGGGTCATGTTTTGGGGTGTCTTAAAGAATTAATGACATAACTGTCATCAATGCTGTTGCCACTCAGTCTCTCCCTCCAGCTTCTCTGTATCACATGGTGGCAACATTGTGCACCACATAATGCGGCTTAAAAGCCTGTTGATAGATAGTTCAGTATGTTTCAACTGACAAATGTGTAAATAAATGCATCAACACATTCCAATGATCTCTCCTCTGCATACATTTAACCTGAAATATGGTATAAACATTATATATTTTTTGTCACCCTAGGCAAACTATAACTCCCCTCATTCAACATTCATATCCAAAAAACTTGCTAATATCAAACATAATATCGTGGAACACCCAAGACTACTAGTTGATTAAAAGCCTGTTCATAAACAGTTCATCATATTTCAACAGTTAAATGTGTAAATTAAAACAACCATAGATTTCCTACACCATTTCAGTGGTCTCCCCTCTGTATATATCTAGCCTGAAACATGGTACCAACATTAAAACTTTGTTTGTGGCACCCTGGAAAACTATTACTATCTCCCCATTCAACCTTCATATACAAACATAATGCTAATATTAACCATAATATCAACCAGCTCATGCCGAGGGCTACAATTCTTAAGAATGCTTAGTTAGGAGTAAATCCAATTGAATATGGTGGTAGACATTCCTCAGAGAAACACTGCTTTGTTTCCCTCTATGTCCTGCAACCCGGACCTCTCGGGTTGACTATGGCCCACTTTTGTGGCCCATCCAGCTCTGATGCCCTAGGCACTTGACTAGGTTGTGAAGAAAAAGGGGGGGGGACACAACCCAATAAAATGGAATCAAGAATGTCAGTAAGGAAACAAATAAGGGGACAATAGCTAAAACTTAAATTATAATAATTACAAGTAAAAATACATGTACTTATTGCAAAGACATACAAGCACCCAAATCAAGCCTCATAACATAGTTAAAGTGACATTCACACAAGAGGAAACACTTATGACCTAACACACTGCAGCCCAATAAAACCTTCCTCAGAGGTCAAACACTAAAATGTACATATAGGCTCCTGTTACAATCAAAAGGCAGTAAACAAGTTGATATAGGACCAAAAAAGGAATTTTCAAATGACACAAGAAAAATATTATTTGTGAGGCCTCTTTGGAACAAGCTGAGTGTGTATGCCTTCCAATTCTGATCCAGAAAGTGCCTTCATTATAGGCACATTGGCTCTGATTAGGCGGTTTCACTCGTACATTCCGTATCAAAATTGGAAGGCATACACATGAAACATTACTCAGCTTGAATGCATCTGTAATTGACTCAAGGCTGGGAATAATTACCCTTCAATTTATATATATATAAATATATATAAGATAGGTGGTGCAAGTCCTCAGTGCACTGGCTAATCAATCTTCAATATTCTTCATATGGGATTTTGATAGCTAACCTGCACAGTTAAGACCACTGGGTCAGTCAACCTATAAACACCCAGTTAAGTCTCCCCTTACATATATCCTCATGGAATTTTTAGATCTTAGGTTTTTTTTGGGGGAAATCATTTTTATGACAATCTTAATTTACAGATTTTAGGGGTAGCTATGGGTAGCCAATTAACACCCAGCATAGCAAATTTATATATGGAATATTTTGAGACCAAGTTAATTTAGGATTCACATATAAATCCTTTTTTTTCATCAAATTTGGATGTACAGATGATTTGTTCATGATTTTTTGGATGATATTAGACACTTTTTAAAATTGGCTTAATCAACTACACCCAACAATTAAACTTGAAATGAAATGGGACAAAACTAGGGTTCATTTTCTTGACACAGTCATTATGAAGGATGCTTCTAATCAATTTATGGTTAAATTACACAACTACAGATAAGAATTCATTTCTCCATTACAGGTCCTTCCATCCATATCACATTAGATCTAACTTACCATTCGGCCATTTTAACCTTACATTAGAGAAGTGTTGGTAAAATATTGCTTCAATAGGAAAGTTTTTAGCTTTGCACGTATGCCCATTTGGGCTTCATGTCAATTTGGATCTCTCATCTTTCTTATAAAATTAGTTCCCTATTAAAATAAAAAAGGAAACACTATAGCTGTTAGTAAGCCATATAAAGATTCTGGTTATATAGAGAAGAATTTACTTGCATTACCCTAAGAATCCTCATGAAGAAGAATCATTCTGGGAGAGAAAAAGCAGGCAGTGGGTTCCTCAACAAGTTTAATTACTTGAGATATTGGGATGAGTAATTTATGTTCTTGGTTCCAGCAGTATGTCAGTTAGAGCAGAATAATGCATAGCCAAACAATTACCTTGTTAATTTGTTCTTTATTAAACCTCCAACAATTCCTGGTAAGAACAGAACAAAACAGCTTTGGAGAAGTTCCATATGAAACAGCCTTCAGTCCAGAGAGTCATGTCATGGTGAGCTACAAAGAACTTCAATTATGGTTATTTATGAACTTGTGATATTGTTATACATATATTATCACATAACTGGGAATCACAGGGAGTCAGCTCCATTTACTGAAAGTGCTGTTTCTACTATGACTGAAATGTGCAGAGTGGCTCTTCTAAATGATTTGTGACTTTTCTTGAAGCTATATATTGTAAATGTAACACCTAAAATTCTTACCAGCGCTGATAGTTATTGAAAATTGTATAAATGGTGAAGAGTATTGCTTGGAAACAGGATAGTGTATCTTAATATATTCATCATATCATTGTTACAGTGGTTTCAAATTGTTCTTTGACCTTGGGCTTGAGTAGGATTGAATGTCACAGAGGGTGATTTCCCACTAAAGCTGCCGCGGGGTTGCGCCGCCGTTTGCCCCGAGATTTTTAGTCAATTTCACACCCGAAGCCGCGGGGCTGCATTTTGACCCACGGCTTCGCCCAATTTCCCCCGCAGTTTCGTAATCCTGTTTTTTGAGGATTACGAAACTGCGGGGAAATCGGGCGAAGCCGCGGGTCAAAATGCAGCCCCGCGGCTTCGGGTGTGAAATTGACTAAAAATCTCGGGGCAAACGGCGGCGCAACCCCGCAGCAGCTTTAGTGGGAAATCACCCAGAATGTTTGCCACTGGGAACAGCTGAAGCATCGGTCTCTTCTAGGGAAATGGGGGATTTATAGCTGGTGTGCCCATAAGAGAGAGAACACACAACAAGGACCGGCCTCTTCTAGGATACTGGATTATTTGTGAAGTGGACATCCAGTGTTTATAGAGACTGTCTTACTATATCCAGCATCCGATTATGCATTTTGGCTTTTCTATTATGGTCTTCAGAGGTTCCTACTTGTATCCACTTTGAAAAAGTTTTTCTCATCTTGTTATACACAAATGGTTCATGTTTTAAATAATAAGCAATTATGGGAAATGGATTCATTTTTATTTATTGCAAATATATATAGTGCAGTTGCCAGTTGATTATTCAGATCTTGTGCGTTGGTATGCTCAATTAAGACAGCAGAAAACATTTTCATTTTGACACATTACTCTGAACCAATGTATTTTACATGGTATATTTGAGATACGTTTCAAAAGGGTATGTTTTCTGAAGAGCTGATTTCTGATAGTAATAAACTGATTGACTGAACATTATGAATTTCCTCAGAACCAGTTCTCTCACTGAGCCCAAGCCTCTCCTTTTTATTTCAGTGTCTAGGCATTGTTAATATAGGCTGATTAATGACAAGTAGCTTTAAGTTCAGAGGTGATTACTTCTTGTGAATATCTTTCCCCTTTTGACCATCACACCTTACTGAATATAATAGTAGCAAGAGGATAATCATCACACCCACACACCCACACACACACCCTGGGGAAATGGTGGGTGGACAGAGTGAGGATCAGGTTGACTGACTTTGGAGCTGAACCACATTGGAGGGGCACCAGAGGGTACTGAGATCAACTAGGAACCTATCAGACTTACTACTTTCAGTTTGCAGTAGCAGAGCTTGCAAATATCAGAGGTAAGTCCAGGCCACCAAATGAGCCCTTATCTCTTGATATGGTTAAGAAGGTTACGACCTCCCTCTTTGAACTTCCTATGAATTTTCACTGCTTCACAACGGTATACAAAAACTGCGAAGTCCCATCTACCTCCCCACCCTGGTGGCAACTGAAAAATCTGGTTTAGTTAAACCCCAGTTTCCATACCACTGGAGAGACCATTGAACATACACAATTCTATTGACAGGTGGTGAAATTCATCCACAAAAAGTCTATTGAAGAACTTGTTGGGTAAATGAAACTAAACAAACAGGGCAACATTTCTGCCTACATTATGATGAATAGATTCCACATCTTAATTTTAGATACAACGGTATAAGGATTTCAAGTTGGCATGACTAGGATTTGCAAAAACTGTGTGACTTCTTCAGTCACTTGCATACTCCTGTGTTCCTCACATTCATTCAGATGCCACCACTTCTCCAACAATCTCTCTCCCATAGATGGTGCAATTTAGGAAGTGTGGACCAAAATCCAGGCCTGGGAGCTGGAACATAGACTTGATAGTGGCAACAAAGAATGGATCTCAGGGATGCCGTTTGCCCAAGTACAGCAGTTGCCCCCCCAGTCGGACTAATGAGACAGACAACAGTTTGGAAGTAAACAAGGGCCACTTTATTAACTATTTAACATAACATTACGGCAAGGGACCAGCTAAGCGAGCACGGAACAGGCAAGGCAGGTGTCACTCCGTTGACCAACCTCCTTGCCCTTTTCTCGGGCGGGTCACCCAGCTCTGGTCTTGAGCCATTGGTCTGGCTTATAACCAGCAGCCCAGCAAACTGGTCGCCACCTAGGAGTGCCTACCCCTGAAGCCTTCAGACTTGCAGAGAGGAGCATACCCTAAGAGGTTCCCAGAGGAGGTGATCACCGTTCCCCACCCTGGACCTTAGAAATCCGAAGGCAGTTCCTGATGACCCCTTGTTCCCTAATGGGGAAAAATGCCATAAGGTGCTCACCGGTTCCGGTTTCTTGCCCGCACCAACCTGCCAAGTGACCAGCCTATTTAAGTGCCGACCACCACAACCAACTATCCAATCCACTGCTCTCAGTGTAAGATAAGCAAAAACACCTCTACCCATTCAGCCAATACTGAGTAAAAGCGAAAAATTCCTACCTGGCCCCAATAGGCAACCAGCCAAAGCCTACACTAAGAACAGGGTGGGAGGGTGGGCGAGCACATCGGAGCAACTGACAATGGGCGGGAGCAGAGCCCGGCTGTCTATCCTAGCAGGCTCTGCCCCCCGCCCATGTCATGATGCCAGACGTCGTGACTCTGTTGCTGCCCGGCTTCCTGAGGGCGGCAAAGCAGCCCCCAGCGACCAGCGGCGTTGCCGGGTCACCGGGAGCTGAGGAATCACCCTACTGGTTGATCTCTTCCACTTGCCCTTGCTCCTCCAAGCAGCACTAGCAAAGGCTTGGGCCAGAAATTGCATCTGGTGACCCATGACATCCCATCTCCCAGAAAACCCAAAATGTGACAAAACTACATGAGGCAACAGGATAATCAGAGTGATACCTGATACAATTACATCCAGTTTTTGGAGAGTTGTGAGATCAAATTGCCAGATGTCATTTCATCCCATAATCCCCCCCATACAAAAAAACCTCCAAGGGATGCTGGGTTTTGGCCTGGCATCTCTGGTGGATAACGAGGCTGTAATCTACTGGTACTCCAACCCAGAGATTTTGAATTGCTTCTGAATAATGCAGTGATTAGAACCTTCACTGTCCCTTGGTGCCTGTCTGTAATTGGAGATCCTGAAAAATTATGGAATGCCTGATGGAGAAGTTGTCATAGAAGATATATGCAATACTCAGCCCTGTTAATGCCATGTTTGCCTAAAACAGACTGCAAGAAGTTAACCTTCAGTAAATCATCCTTAATGGAAGTGTGAAATGGCTGACATAATTGAGTACTTGAGGCATAATGGTATCTTCTAGGGTATTAGCACGAATAGACTTACCAGGCTGTGCTCTGAGACAGTCAACCTTCTATACCCCAAACTTTGGCTTCCAACTTCATTCATTTGAACAGCAGAAGCCAAATTTGGGTGGAAAAAGCACTGCAAGACACTCTAGGTATTCCCCTAATCTCTTTGGTTTTTTTTACCATAGATACTGGAGAAATTCATAGAATGTCATGTGATGCTGTGACATTACTCACCCAGGGCCAGCCCCAGGTGTCTGGGCGCCCTAGGCAGGACAGCCTGGGGCGCCCACCCCACCAGGGATGCCAACCTCCCGGTGGGGCCTAGAGATGGTCCAGCACCAGCGCTGGGCAGAAAGGGGGGCTTTTCATGGGGGGGGGGCGGGGGGCATTTTGGCGCCCCTGAAGGGCCAGCGCCCTAGGCGAGCGCCTAGCTCGCCTAGTGGGCGAGCCGGCCCTGTACTCACCCCAAAAGGTTTCATGGCATCACATAATGCTGTTTTCTCCCATATCCACCCCTCAACTGCTTCCATCTGGTAATCCCAATGATGTACCATACAGATTTCTAAAATAGTGCTTTGGACCATAAATTCTATCCAGAATTTTCAGAAAAGAGTGAGATTCGTAACTTTTCCTGCCCATAACTCTTCCCTTAAAAGTTATTTTAGCTTAGTTTTACTCTATGCCTGCACAATGTCTACAAGTTTATTGAGGGGGCAGGGGAAAGGGAGACAGAATGAGGGCATCTATCCATCAGCACCTGGCACTGCTGCTGCTGCTCATTGTGTGACTTTATTGGTACTTGGAGGTAAGCTCGTTGCATGCCCTTCTCAGGAACTCATCTAGGGGAACCAGCAGGTCAGTGGTCAGCTGTCCACGGCAATGGGTGGTGATGGTTTCCAGGAGGCAGTGTGTCAAGTATCTGAAGCTGGCAGGGTCAATGAGAAGCTTCTGGGCACGCATGTCGCTGAGCTTGGAGATGGCAGCACCCACGTTGTCTGGGTGGGCCGTAGCGTCTAAGAGCACATTCACTACCCACATCCCATACGCCCGGATCTCCTTGGAGCCCATGTGCACATTGAAGTGTGGGGAGTAGGTCTTGCTGGAGGGCACAGCATTAACATCCTGCAGATGGCCCCAGTGCCGAATTCCTCAGTGTGGCTATAGACACAGGCCCTGAAGGCCTTCACGTGGGCTTTGTCATTATCGCTCAGACTCATCTTGGCACTGCCTGTTCTCCATTCAGTTGTATTCTTTTTTTTAAAATCAATAAACACAGGGAATCAGCAGAAATCACAAGAGTTCAGATCTTGTCAAGATAAACTGCAAAATTCAGTCAACTGCAAAACTGATTACAGAGGTTGGCCTATTCTGACCTTCAGAATTGCACTCCCTCCCATAGATGGGAGCTGGGAGTACAGTGGGAGGAAGGATGGGTCATGTAGTTTGGGCCACTAGTGTTTTGGATGCTGCCGGCCTGATCCAACATTGGCTTCTATTATGTTCTTATGTACTTATGTCTTACTTGTGAGGTTCTAGTTAGCCAGACAGGAATGATGCCGGTTACAGGATTGCCTACAGGGAATTTGGTGAGAACCCTGAGCTCCTGAATGATGCAAGGTGTTCACCCAAGCCAGTTCCTCATGGCGTGTTACATATGGAGGGGATTTAGGGAGGCAGATTGATGGTGCTGGGCAGCATCACCTGAACCTTATGCTGCTGTATGACATGGAGGGAAGTGAGTGGGGTTCTGTACCACTCGCCATTAGGAGTCATGCAAAAAATTAAAGGCAAGGCTTCTGTGTTTTAGCTGGGCTGACATTGGAGTCAGGATGGAATTGCTCCTGTTAAGTCACCCTCATAGGGTTTCCACTAGGGTTGACAATTCCAGGGTGGGAAATTCCAGGGCCTTTTTGGGGTGGAGACTGATGACCGTCAATAAAACGGAAACTTGTAAGTAAAATTCATGTCACTACTAGAGCGGTTCAGATCAGCAATCTATTGCAGCCCCCTAGTTTATCTGTCAAAGAAAATAAGTTGGCCATGCAATTATTAAGAAAGATCAGCATGAAAGGTCATAGCAATCAACTGCAAAATGTCTCTAAATTCATGTTGTCCTTTAATTTAAATGACAATGACTTCAAGGAGGGCACTCCTAAGGTTTGAATGAGAAGGGAGCCCAGCTAGTGTTCCTTTTTTCCAACTAATTTCCCAAATTCTCTGAGTGGTATCTTTTAGATATCAGAAGTCAACAATAGGACACAAAAAGATATGTGTTTATCATAAGGACGTTACAGATCATTCTGCCAATATAAAAGATGTGAAATACTCACTTGCTGGTCATTTGCATCAATGGCATCCTAAATAGAAAAGCAAGTGGTTATTCTTCATACTTTTCCTTACCATAACTGTTACAGTGGCATTTAGTCTCCTCTGACACTCCAGTGGTACATAGAGAATGTATAGACAATCCAGAAAGGTGAGGGGGTTTTACACCACAATTTCATTTATGCATCACCTTCAAGAAACCTTTTGATGACGTCGCCTAATGAAAACTTAATGCCTTCCAATAGATCTCACATGAGAAGAGCAGCACAAGTAGGCCCTTGCTATTCTCATCCTGAATTCCCCCCATTACTCACTACTGAAGGCAATTTTCCACATGCTGGGTTCCTTTGTCTCTGCATTAGCCAGTCTTGCACCATGTTAAAGAGTCAAGGGTCCTGTGTTCCTTGGGCTAAAGGTACACTGGAAAAACATAATTGTTCTGTGATATACTGCAGCATCAGTCATGTGTGAAACAGTAAACTGTGCATTGCATGGGGCTCAATTCATCTGGCTTATCAAATAAATGACCACCAGACCATCAAGGCAGTATTTTCTTGTCCTTGGCTCCTTGGGGTCTCATGAAAGAGAAGGGACTAGGATGAAGAAAAATTTTGCTACATCCAGCAATGTGCCAGCAAACCCAAAAGGGGGAAATGCCAGGTGACTGGTTTAATTGTCATACAAAGCCCCTATTTCACTGTGAAGGCTTTGTCAGGGGGCTCAGAGAATTTACCTAGTGCTGGAACTGTCCACAGCAATTATTTCCTTCTGTTTTCACAGTTCCACACTAGAATGTCAGAGAGCTGTAGGAATTCAGAAATAAAATCAAAAAGGGATCACCACTGAAGGGACAATCCTTCTTTCACTCATTCAGGATCTCTTACCACCTCCTTTGACAGTGATACCAGATTCCTTGGCATCCAATGTAAATCAACTGGAATAGCCTGTTGGTGCATTCCAAAAGGGCAACACTAATGCAATTAGTATGTCTACTTTATCACAAATTCTCATGCTATCCAACATGATGAATGACTGAAAAACAGCTGAGTGGCAGAGAGCAGAAAGCCATTAATCCCCTGCTTTCTGCTCTTCAGGAACTGCCAGAAACTGCCACAAACTACCTTAAAATGTGTGGAAGTTTATGGTGGCTCTTCAGTTTGTGAACATCACTTCACAAACCATGAACTGGCCAAAATTTGCAATGAACTTTTGTTTGTGAGCCAGTTTGCACCCCTCCCTATTCCTAATTGCCATCCATTTATCTTGTTCCATTAGTGAAAGGAATGAGGAAAGGGATCAAAGCTGGGTATATGAAGTGGCAGTGGAAACATATTATATATTAAGCAGAACGATTTAACAATGAAAAACAAAACTCCAAGATTTGCGGGAAGTCCAATATCCAAACTCAAGAAAGAGTATGGTGTGTATTTTTTTAATTATCCAGACTCACAGAGCTCTTATGCTTAGGAGATGGAAAGCACACAGCTTTTATTATGTAAATGTTTTTTTGAAATTGACACTTGTCTTAACTACTGATCTCTATTACTGCTCTTCTTTGTTGTAAGTATTGTTTAGCTTTTTATGGATTTTTTTTACAGCATTACTTAAAGGCTTACAATGGAGTTAATATCTTGCTTTTACATTTAGACTGGAACTTCTCAGGTTAATGGCTCAGAGCCATTAAAACTCCTACGTTCTTCTCCCTGCCAAGAGTGCCAGGGAGCAGAAAACAAGGGTCACGAATAGAGGTGGGCATGAACCAGAAAAAAATGAGGTTCATTGCAGTTCAAGGTTTGTGGTTTTCATGAACCCCAAACTTCCACAGACTTCTCCATTGCATGAACAGGTTCATACTTTGGGAAGTTCATGGGGCCCCACCCCCACCCAGAGGTGAGCTCTGAAGGCATTAGGAGCTCACACAAGGTGTGCCCCCACACAGAAGTGAGACCCAAATATGTTTAAATGCCTTGATAGCTCACTCAGGCCAGCCCAAGAGAGCTCCAAGAGTGAGGGCCTTTATGTTCCACCAATAAGTAATCCCCCCCACCTGTGGAAATTACTGGTGAATACAAGAGATAAAACCCAGAGTCAAGTCACTCCTCACATGGCAATAAAATTGACTCAGAGGCCTACACTTGTGCTGCAGAATTTATAGGCAAGTACCGAGGGGCTGTTGTAGAAACTGAGATGCAAAATGTGCCCCAAAAACATCTGAACAACAATGAAAAGAACGTTGCCGATCATTCACAGAATATGTAGCATATTTGCAGTATTCACCAGCTCTGTATTGATAATGTCCCAAATGAAACCGACAAGTAATTATTCTTTATGTTTACTGATAGTGCTTGAAAATACTGCTTATTGCACAATATGTACATAGACTTTTACCCTGTTTTCTAACACAGTTCATTCTCAGGTATTCCAGATAAAACATAATAAACATGTTTAATTCAATTTTAAACTTAGTATTGCTCTGTGGATCTCTCAGTCTCTGAAAAAAGACTTCTTTAAAAAGCAGTAGGGGGAAAATGGCGTGAAGGTAGCAAAAATTCTACTGTCAAGATCACTACCACCACTGCAGCCAGGGGCTTAGGCCTTGTGATTACCAGGTATATGTGTGTGGGCATTCCAAAATTTTGATTCCACCCTTAGAAAAACCCTGCTTCTGTAATGAATAAATTCTGGGAGCACATTGGAGAGTTAGGACTGGGGGCAAAAAAAAAAAATAATGCCGGTATTTCTCAGCTTCGGGTAAATCAGACTGGAAAAAATATTGGTAAATGCCGAATTTCCCCAGTGCATTACTGGTAAAGTATTTGGATTGGGGAAATATTCAGTACTGCCAAACATATTTGGGTCTTATATATACCACCAGAGGGAAAGGAGGTAGCCCCTGCAGATTTCGTCAATTACATTCTTTGTAATTCTTTGAGTGCCATCCTAAGCAGAGTTACCCTATTCTAACACCATTGGCTTAAATTGACTTAGAAGGGTGTGTTACCCAGAAATTCATAAAGGAAAGCTTACCTTAATATACTTTGTAATGTTCTTTTTAGCTAAGCTTTCCTCAGCTTTAGAGTGCAGTAGGAAATACATAGTTTCCTTTGAGGGTTGGAATGAGTAAACTGGAAGCACACTGAAGATTTAGAAGATTTAATCTAATTTGGAATACTTGTGTTTCCTGGTATATCGTTGGTGACATTGGTGAAATGCTCACGAACTACCGTCTCTTTGGGGAGAGGAGGTGGCATGGTATATAGCCCAATCTCATCAGATCTTGGGAGCTAAGCAGTGTCGGCACTTGGATGGGGGACCACCAAAGGCGCTCGACAGAGGAAAGCAGTGCCAGATCTCTGCTTCTCATTTGAAAGTCCTTTCCTGAGGTCCTCATAAGTCAGTTGAAGCATGCTGAAGACTTGGAAGAATTGATTGATAATGTGCAATACTTACAGGAAGTTGTGGATTGGGTGTCTAAATCAAGAAAAAGAGCAGTTAGTCCTTCACATTTCAAAATGCTATTGCACTTCTTAAGTGATGCAGTCCCTTTGTCACCTCCCTCTATTTTGTCATTGTGTAGACAGACAAAAAGAAACTGGTGCATCTTTATCATTGGCAATTATTTTGAAATCATTCCTTTGTCTCAGTGCTGTGCAAAGAGAATACGTATTTTAAAAAGTGAGAGCTCTTGACTGGCTAAGTACAATTTCTGCTGGAGGAAGAGTTTTTGTGGCCCTCAGATTTTTCCATCCTATCTCTGAAGCTCAATGTCTCTGACAAGCTCAATAAACATTAATGAAGCATATCACACAAGACCCTTCAGTGTAAAAGGGGGTCTTACCGATTCACTGTCCTGAAGACAAAGGACAAGGACAAGAAGAATGGCAGCAAGAACCTGAAGTTTCATCTTGGCTTCTCTTAGGTGCCTTTCAAAGATTCACTCACTTGATATGAAAAAATGGGACCTTTGTTTGCAGTATTTATACCATACGTACACCGATCCTTAAATTTAAGGTCTGGATGGTAAAAAAAACAACACCTCCATGAACTGTCATCACATTTGCTAATCAAGAAAGGTTAACCCTCATCCTGTGTAGGGAAATAGTATTTCCAAAGGCTAGATGCCAACATGGTGACAGAGTCGATGGCATTATTCTTTCTAAATAGATGCAAACAAGCATGTGGCAGAGGAGGGAGAAACAGTGGCCCTTTGACAGAACAGTTAAGGAATATCAGGAAAAGACTTGATATCAGTTTTAGAGGGATAAAAAGCAAATTTTCAATAACATTTCATTGGCATGGTATATTTAATAGTCAAGTAGACTGCCCATCCTGTGAGGAACACCAATCGAAAAAAGATCAACTAAGGCAGGGGTTCCCAACATGGTGTCTGTGGGTGCCACGGTGCCCACTGAGACCTTTCCTGGTTCCCACCAAGTGTTTTTAGAAAGTGGGTGGGGCTAGGAAGGGATTTTGCATAGCAGGGGTTCCAATTGGTTGTGCAGATTAAAAGGCATCCTGTTAAACAGAGCTTCTCCCAGAAATGTTGAAGAGTGTCATGGGCCACCTAGAAATTGTGGAGTTGGGGAATGCAGAAGCCTCCATGGATGAGGAGGAGTTTGGATGAGTTGGGCCCAAGTTTACAACTAAGAATGGGTGCTCCACCAGAGGAGGTGGTTCCTTCAGTTTCAGAAGAACTTCAGCCCAAGGCTAGTGTACCACTGTCACAGTGTTGGGACTGGCAGTGGAAAGGGCACAGCAGATAGCACCATCTCCATCATCACCTGAGCCCTGGAGCATTGGAGAACCTGGGTTAGGAGAAATGTGCAGGCCAGGTGCCAGAGTAGCATTTGGGATACAATTGGGAGTGCTGTAGTGGGTGTCCTTCTTTTGGCCTTATAAGACCATCCTGAGTTACTCTGTGACTGCTTGGTCCTCACTCATCATACAGGGCCAGTCACTGCATCATAAGCTGCTTTTGTCCAGTCCCTTGTGATAGCAAGCAGCCCTTCCAGGTGCCGGACAGCTGCTGTCAGAGATGCTGCCACCCCTTCCATGCACTGGTGACCCCTCATTCTGCAAACCTTTTTTAAAAATTATTTTAAACTCTTTATTGAAGATTAAAATAAAATATGATGCAGTACAGAGTAAAGCACGAATGAAAGCAATTACAAAATGATCATTAAATTTCTGGTAAATTAAGGATTGCCATTAGAAATTATCTGCTAACTTGGAGGTTATCCTTCAAATAATTACAAATAAAAAATAAAACTAAATGGTGTTCCTGCCAGTTTCAAAGCTACTTAATGGTAAAGATATAAGGCATGCAAACCAGTTAAAGGTGCTTTCTGTAAAGTTCCTTCTGGGTCAGCAAAAGCATCTAGCCATAATGACAATTTGGCCATAAGACTAGTAGAGGTAACTTGTCTATCTTGCTGTGTAATCCAGTCTGAGGTCTACAAAAATTTGCACATGGTTGGAGACACACTGATGTTAGAAATCTGAGTTTACTGTGTACATACTCTTCATTGAATTGAGTGCCTTGCCTTATACGACTACAGAATGATCTACTTACAATTTAAACAAGGAACATTTTGAACTGTTTTGCCATCTGCCTCCTATCTGTCTACTCTCCCACTGAGAGGTACTGAAGGAAGAAATACAGATTCATAACATGTGATTTCTGTGATACATAGTACTGGAAAGCTGGAGGATGATACCAGAAAAGGACACCAGAGGATATTGAACTTCCTCACAGGCAGGGCTATTTTTGGGCAGGAACACACAGGAACGGAGTTCTGGCTGGCTCCCAAGTTGGCCACACCCAGCAGGAACTTATTAGCATAATAGGCCACACCCAACAGCAGAAACTCATTAGGATTGGCTACTTTAGGGGTGTGTGGCCTAACATGCAAAGGAGTTCCTGCTACAAAAAAGCCCTGGGTTATGACAACAAACAAGGTAAACAATAAGAAGCAAAAGGTGGGTGTGGACAGATGACCACACTTCTCGCAACATGGGGGTGTGGCCTAATATGCTAATGAGTTTCTGCTGTTGGGTGTGGCCTATTATGCTAATGAGTTCCTGCTGGGCTTTTTCTACAAAAAAAAGCCCTGCTCACAGGGATAACCCCACCCTGGCATGGTTATCAGGCATAAAAACATAAGAGAAGCCATGCTGGACTGGGCCAATGGCCCATCCAGTCCAACAATCTGCCTCACACAGTGGCCAAAACCCAGGTGCCATCAGGAGGTGTAGCAGTGGTGCCAGAACTCCCAAAGTCCTCCCACTGTTGCCCCCCGAGCACCAAGAATACAGAGCATCACTGCCCCAGACAGAATGTTCCATCTGTATGTTGTGGCTGATAGTCACTGGTGGACGGCTGCTCCATAAAGGAGAAGGAATCTATTGTTTGTTTATTTTTCTACACTGAAACATCCTTATACGGAAGCCCACCTCATCAAGACTGAAATTTTGCTCAAAGGTAGAAAGCAAATCCAAATAACCAACTGATGAATGGCAGGAACTAAAGCTCCAAAATGAATAAATATTCCACGTGGCTCATCTTTTGCCATTTTGTTCCCACTTTGCAGAGGAACAAACAATTTAAATGAACCTTGGGAAAACAGTAGAAACACTAACATGACTCCAGTAGCTTGGAAAAGCCCCAAGCTGTTCCATATGTTCTTCTTCTGAACAATGGAGCCTCTTACAGGCCAGTGACGGATGGGATCATTGACTGGGTCAATCAATCTAATTTATTATTACAGTCAATGACCAGTGCATTGAATCATTTTACATAAAAATGTCTGAATAAGAAATCTCAGATAAAATCAGCAGTGGCATACTTAAATTTAAAAATCTGTGATTATAACATAGAGATAAAATAAGACAACCATAAAAATTATGTTTAATTTAGATAAAAGATTAGAAAATCTAATTGCCGTGCATCTTACACTCCTTGTAAACCTGGACACAAAATCTAGCCACCTGTCTTCTGGTCTGATGGTTCCTGTCAGACAGGAGGTAATCAAAAAAAGAAAATGAGTTGAAACAGAGACCAGGCAAAAAGAAACTTCTTAAGGAAATTCAAATCTTACAAGAACAATTAAAGGTGATGCTGAACAGAGAACTGTATTGGAACTTAAAGAAATTGCAGCAAAAATCTTTTGAAGGAGCAAACAAACCAGGGAAGTATTTGGCATGGCAACTGAAAAATCGAAGGGAGAGAAGGACAATAACCAAGATAATGGAAGAAGGTAAAGAAATTGTAGACATGAATGGAATAAAAAGAGCCTTCTTCAAATATTATGCAAAATTATTTCAAAAAAAGAATACTGACCCAGCGAAAATTAAAAATTATTTGGACAAAGTAATTTTACCTGAGATGGATAGTAAAACTAAGGAAATGCTGAATGGTCCAATGCAAAAAGAAGAAATATATAAAGCAATAGAAGATGCCAAATTAGGGAAAGCTCCAGGACCAGATGGATTTACCGCAAAATTTTATAAAAAATTAAAGGAGGAGCTGACCCCGATTATGGAACTTCTAATTAACGAAATTCAGCGGACTAAGTCAATACCAGAATCTTGGAAAGAAGCCAACATATCACTTATACCCAAAGAAGGACAAGACTTGACAGATGTAAAAAATTATAGACCAATTTCACTACTTAATAATGATTACAAATTGTTTGCCAAAGTAATTTCAGAAAGACTGAAGACTTATTTAAAAGATGTCATTAGAGAAGAACAAGCCGGTTTTTTACCAAACAGACAAATCAGAGACAACTTAAGGATTGTGACTGATGCAATTGAATACTATGATAAACATCCAGAAAAAGAAGTTGCCTTTCTATTTTTAGATGAGGAAAAAGCCTTTGACAATTTAAACTGGGAATTTATGTTTCAAATGTTTGATAGAATGGACATTGGGCAGCCCTTTTCAAACATGATTAGGGCTGTATATTGTGAACAAAAAGCGTCGCTGAATGTGAATAAAGAGTTGACAGAATACTTTAAAGTTCAAAAAGAGACAAGACAAGGAAGTCCGTTATCTCCTTTGCTATTTATTTGGATTTTGGAAGTGATGCTGAATAAAATAAAAGAAGACAAAGATATAAAAGGACTTACAATTGGAAGTTTTGAGTATAAATACAGGGCTTTTGCAGACGATGTAATGTTTATAATTGAAGATCCAGTAATGAATGTACCGTTATTGATGGAAAGAATTAAAGAATTTGGAGACTTGGCTGGATTTTATGTGAACAAGAAGAAAACAAAGATACTTTGTAAAAACATGAGAAAAGAAAATCAACTGGACTTACAAGAAAAAATCCAATGTGAAGTGGTGAAAAAAACTAGATGCTTGGGAATTGAGGTTACAGCAAAAAATATAGACTTGTTTAAGAACAATTATGAAAAGACCTGGAATAAAATTCAACAAGACATTAAAAAATGGAATACTTTGAATTTATCACTTTTGGGCAGAGTCTCAGGAGTTAAAATGAACATTCTACCTCATTTGTTATTCTTATTTCAGATGATTCCAATTGTGAAAGACTGTAAAGTGTTGAATCTATGGCAAAAAGAAATTTCAAAGTTTGTGTGGGCTGGAAAGAAACGAAGGATTAAAATGAAAATTCTCTGTGATGCGAAAGAAAGGGGAGGTTTCCAACTTCCTAATTTTAGTCTATATCATGATGTGGTGTGTCTGGCATGGCCGGAACAATGGATTAATTTGGAGAATAGAAAGCTGTTGGCATTAGAAGGACATGATCGAAAATTTGGTTGGCACGCCTATTTATGGTATGAGAAATCCAAAGTGGATAACCTTTTCAAACACCACTTCATAAGGAGATCACTATTCATGACATGGATGAGATACAAGAGATTTTTTTTTCAAAGCAAGACCGTTGTGGATTGTTCCGGCGGAAGTAATTAAACCACTTTCAAGGCATAAAGGGAAAGACTGGTTACCCTATAGAGACATTCTGAAAACTGAAGGGAGAAGTTTCGTGATGAGACTTAGAGAAGAACTGGACTTTGAATATGACTGGCTAAACTACAGACAGATTTATGATTTATTTAAGACTGACAAAACGAGATATGGTTTTAGAAAAGAAAATAATGAAATTGAAATGATTTGGATAGAAAAAGGTAAAAAAATGATTTCTAGAATGTATAAGATTTTGTTAAAATGGTATACAGAGGATGAGATTGTAAAAGAACAAATGGTGAAATGGGCTATAAATATAAATAGAGATATAGAAATGCCATCATGGGAACGTTTGTGGAAAAAATCGATCAAAATTTCAACATGTGTTAATGTTAAAGAAAACTGTTATAAAATGATGTATAGATGGTACATGACACCAAAAAAAATTGCTAATATAAATGAGAATATGTCTAACAAATGTTGGAAATGTAAGAAAAAAGAGGGCTCGTTTTACCATATGTGGTGGACATGTGAAAAAGCAAGTGCTTTTTGGACTGAGATTCATAATGAAATTCAGAAAATCTTGAAATGTACTTTGAAAAAGGAGCCAGAAATGTTACTCTTAGGACTCAAATTAGAAGAAGTTAAAATGGCAAAGAGAACTTTGCTATGGTACTTAATTTCAACTGCAAGAATGACTTATGCTCAGTTTTGGAAGCAGGAGCAGGTACCTGACAAATGGGAATGGATTAAAAAAATGATTTTTATGATTGAAATGGACAAGCTGACAAGAAAACTTCATGGAAGAGAAGACGAAGAATTTTTAGCAGATTGGAAAGACTTTAAAGACTACTTAGAACTTAACTGGGATGTGAAAAATAGACTGCTCTGTTTTGATAGTTATTAATAACAGAAGTGCTGTAAGAAAAGGGACTGTAATAGAAAAGTTACCTAATAGTGAAAAACATAAAAGGAAAATACTGAAATTTATGATTTGAATATTGGAAATGAATTGAATGTAAGAGAATATTGATAGAAAGGTTAAGGGGGTGGAGCATCGTTGGAAGCCAGGGGAGGGGGGATAATTTTTTTTAGAAAAGGATATGTTAAGAATTGGTTGTCGAATATGGAACATGCTATTATATCCTATTAATAAATTTTCTTTTTTTAAAAAAAAGACAGGAGGTAATCAAGTTTAATTTTATTTGATCTGCCAAGAAACCTTTCTAACAGCAGACTAATACTCTCCATAGGGATTACCCTATGATATACACAGTTGAAAAATATGTGTTCCAGAGAATCTATTTCATGGAGAGGGCAGGAGCAGAACTTCAGTGAGTAAGGGGTCCCTTTAAACCTCCCTTCCTATACTACAGACGGCAAGGACATGCTTCTGGCTAACGTGAATGCCCTTCTTGAGTTATTGGATTCAAGAAAATGTAAGCAGCGACTATATATCTGGTATTTGCTGTAGAGAAATAGCCAGGAGAACTTAGAATATCCAATTGTCTTTCAGTGTGAGTCACTCTCTGCTTAATGAGTGATTTTGCCTGGTCTATACCAAGATCCAGAAGGGCTTGGGGAGAAAAGCCTAATTTCTGGATGGAATTCAAGACTGCCCTATGCCAATTGGACTGAAATTGGTACTGAAGGATTAAAGGGAACGGACCCCTGGGGTTTATATTTCCTGTTACCCATTGGGCCAGCGACTTAGCTGGAAACAATCTACGAGCAGCTGGAACATAGTACCCCCCGTGAGACTGATGAAATTTCAAAATACTATTTGCTGTTTTCTCTCCTGCATCAGCTGTACAACTACAACAAATTTTATTGGTGCCAGAAACTTGCAATAATACGCCCAGATATTTGAAGCTGGAGACTTGTTCCAGTTTATGCCCCTGAAGTTCCCATTGTCTGGTCTTAGAGTTTTTCCTGAAAGCCAGAACCTTAGTTTTTGATAATTAATTATAAGATGTTCAGTGTCACAGTAAAGGGAGAATTTTTTCAGAGCCCGTTTCAGCACTATGGGAGTTCTGGGGAGTATCACGGCATTGTCCACACATAGTAACACTTGAATGTGCCTATTTGGTAGTTTAGGGGGATGAAATACAGGATCTGACATAAAATTTGCCAGATTATTGATGCAAAAAAGAAACAAAGAAGGACTAGGAGGCAACCCTGCCTGACTCCCTAAGAGGTTTAGATGGGGTCAGTCAGATTCCCTGGATGACTGCACCTAAGGGCAGTTTGCTCATGAATGGCCTGAATGAGAAATAGCAGTCGTTTATTGTTTATGGAAGCCTGTAATTCTCCCCAAAGCCTAGGTCTGGGAACTGTGTCAAAAGATGCTTTTAGATCTACAAATATGCGTAGAATAATGTTTGTCCTGGTAGGTCAAACAATGATCTAGTGTAGACCTACCAGCTCTAAAACCTGCTTGCTCTTCCACTATAATATTCTCCAGCTCTAACCAATCCAACAATTTTCAAGCAGATGTTTAGTATAGAGCATAGAGCTTACTTATAGTACTTAAAAGAGTGAACGACTGGATGTGGCTAGGTGCCAGATTACAACACTGGTTCAAGTGTCACTTCAAGGAGCACTGAGGTCAGCACCCCAAAGCCTGGAGGTTGGAGATGAACTTCACTTCAAGGGCTATAACACTGTATAATCTTCTAGGGCTGTGACTCCTTGAAACGGTGGTGGTTTCTAAATTGGATTGTCCTCCAGATGAAGACCCACACTTACTTTTACTTCCATTAAAAAAATTAACTTCCAGTTTTCACTATGATTTGGTCCCAAAGCATTTTATTACAATGTCCTTCCATTTTCCACCTTAATCTTGTTATCCCTGTTTGGTCCTTACACCTGTTAAACATTTTAATTATGTTATACACTAATTGCTGTTCACCTTCTATCAATATATATGGACCGGGAACTTCCATTTCAATGCATCTGAAGAAGTGTCCGTGTGTTAGCCCAGCCGCCTTTATTGGGCTATTTCTGGACTGTTTTTATGTGGTTATAAACCTGATAATGTGCCAGCCTAGAGACTGTATGATAAGCACCAAGGGGAAAAGCCCAGAGAAGAAGCAGATGCCAGCCAAGGACGATGAGATGCTGGCTGAATTCACTCCAGAAGTGCCCTATAGCCTGCTTGCTGCTTGTCACGTCTTACACTCATAGGTTTACACTCAAACAAAAGACTCTTGCATACAGCCCAGACTCCTGGTCTTCACAATAAAGGGATTAACCCCCCTACATGCCAACTCACACGTTCCTCATGGAGAATCTGCCCGGATACTGAAGAGTCATCCTCCTTTGTTCCAGCTTCCTCTTTTCCCGCTCCCAGGTGTCCCACGGTCAAGGTAGCCACTAGTATTTGAAATTGACCCAGAGAGCCAATCCCTAGCCAGCAGGAAGTGTCCCCAGGTGTAAGCCACCTGGCCTCCCACGCCCACCGCTCGAGAAGCCTTAAAACACTCACACATGCTTCTCAGAGCATGGCAGCCTTGCCTACCCCCTACCAACGACCTCTCTCTGCCTGCTATTACCTCTGACGCCAAGCTTGCTCTACCCAAACCCTCACCTCACTTTAAGGCTTCAGTCTGCAGCTGGAGTAGCGCATGTGTCTCTAGCAGGCCTAGTACACATGTTCCCCCATTCTTTTCTTCCATATTCCTTCCTTCCCTGAACCTCCCACTGGAAGATCTAGGAGCTGCGCACCCTGAGGTAAATATTGCCCCTCATCACTTCAATACCTGCTCATGCGAATGTGCTATTTATTTCCTTCCTGTTTTTATTAGTTTCTGGTATGCCAGTGTGTGTGATTGTATGTTCTGATTGATATTACTGCACAGTAAACAAAATATTTATTTTACTCCTGTCTCTCGCCTCTTTATTGGGAAATAGCATGGTAGCCCATCCTCCGTATATACAGACCAAAGAATCCCAATATTAAATGCTGTTCCGAGTGCTCTATTAATTATAGATCAGAGCATTTCGGCTAACACGTGCACACAAAAGCTTATCCCTTGAGTAAAAGTTTGTCGGTCTTAAAGGTGCCGCTGGAGTCAAATTTTGTTCTGTGGCTTCAGACCAACATGGCTCCCCACCTGGACCTATCAACCACCTTGTGAGGTAGGTTCGGCTGAAGTATAGTGATGGGCAAGGCCACCTGGCAAACTTCCATGGGAGAGGGCTGGTTTTAATCTGGTTAACCCAGGTCCTTATCCTGCATTCTAACCACTTATACTCTGCTGGCTCTCAGTACTAGGATTGCATTGCCTGTCCTGCCTTATTCAAATATGAATCTTGGGGTGGGGGGAGCAACTCCTGTTTCTCCCCCACGGCAACCCTCCCAATAGCTCCAAACGTCATTTATGCTTATTCCTTTGAAGTGTTGTGTTTAACAGGAGTTTCTTGTCCGGTTCCGGATTTGGTTTGCATTGATAAAAAGGGATCACAATAGCACTCGTAAACTTTTTAATATCACCTTCCATAAATTTAGGATTGCTTTTACTGCTATTTGTTTTCAGACTATGTCAACAACCCTGTTAATGAATAAGTAGAATCTAAAACCTGTAGCCCAGTCCCTGTGTTTCTCTAGAGCCTTAGAATTGGTGAACTTTCATCATTATATTTTGTTCTGACCTCTTAAAGTGGAGCCTCAGTCCAATTGTCTTGCAGCTATTGTAGCTAGCCTTAATCTGTATTTGGTGGCATATAATTTTTTTTTGCTTGTAGCCAGTGCAGCTTGATTTGCACATATATTATGATTCATTTTTTTCTGGAGGGGGTAGGAAATCCTAGTTTTGTTTTTCTTAATCCATTCTTCTCTAACTCATTGTAATAATAATAATACATTTTATTTCGACTTGCATGACCAAAAGTCTTAAGCACTCATATAGACAAGAATTACCATGAGCGTATCAGAATACGTTATCCACATCAGAATATTACACGACATAAAACTCACAACAGGTAAACACAGCATTAAATCCTTGGGCAGGTATGGACTTAATAAAATTTAATTTTTTCCTCCCTTTCTTCTTTTTTTTAATTATCACCAAGGCCAAAAACACAGCTACAGATTTATTAACTATGTTTTCAGCTTTGTCAGACAAGAGAACAGCAATTGACCATGGAAGGGAAGGGAGCTTTTCTTTCACAAAAATGGGTATGATGTACTTCTGCCTTTCCGAATTCCATTTGGAGAGGCTAGCAATATGTGGTCCAGCGTCTCCACTAGACCCTGATTACAATCACATGTCCGTTCAGAGAATGGAATACCATGAAAACGGCCTAAAACTATATTGGAGGAAAACGTATTCAGTCTAACCAGTGTAAAAGCTCTGCAAAGAGCTGGACTTTTAAGAGTGTAGCAATAGGTGGGGATCACGGCAGGCGATGGAAGGCTGAGGGATAGGCCTGAGCAGGTACGACGGGCTCTGCAGAGTGTACTGTTAAAATCAAGTTCACTCAGTTTTATTTTTATTAATTTAAGGGCCTCACTGTGCGGTAAAGCTGCAATGTCAATGTTCAAAGTTTCTAATTTGGATTCCATTAACTTGGTTCTACTGCTTTTATCGGTATCTTTCTGGATCAAGTAGGTAAAACCTGGTCCACCAGGAATAGCCCCTCGAGATTCTTTGTTAATAAACAATTTGAGTGCTAAGTGCCATGCTCTTTTTTCAATTGAAGGCTGCACAAATTCAACTCTAAGCGCTGTGCCCACCACACATTTCGGGACTGCAGCAATGTCTCTTAGGAATGTGTGAAGAGGGGAGTTTAGTTTTTCCGAGACGCCTTCTATCCACACTCCACAGCCATATAGCAGCTGGGAAACAGCTTTAGCATTAAAAATCCTAATAGCTGCAGGGATGTGTTTGGCCCCTTTTCAGCAGAAGAATTTTTTAGTTACTCTGGACTAACTCATTGTTATTATTTGCTATCAGCATCTGCATTTTATGCATGCTCAATTTTATCTAAGACTGTTAAAATGGCATCCTTGCATGTTAATATAGCATTCCCCTTTCTTCCAGAAGAATTTCTCTTAAACAATATGATACATGTTCTGAAATGATACCAAGTATTGAATCTCGAGTTAATTACAACTGGCTGTTTAGTCTTTGCGAGGCATATGGAGTCAACAGGTTGTCCCTAGACAGAGTGGAAGCTCATAAAAACTGAGTGTGTTACATAAACTGGTAATGGTTCCAGCCATACAGAAGTCAAAAGATGTCGATCCCTTGAAAGGTTGTGATTTACTCTAGAACATGATATAAAGTAGTGGTAGGTGATATATGTGTGTGTGCATAGTTTATTTTCTTCTGAATTAAAGAAAATAGAAGGAAATATCTTTAGAGTTTTCAGGGGGCAGAGCCAAGGCATCGGTCTTCCTGTCCCTCAGGATCCTGTATTCAGTCTTCGCTGATCACTCAGCTCGCCCACCCACCCCGCTTGGATTGAGCTTTTGCTGGTCGTCACATTTGGGGCCGGGTAGGAATTTTTTGCCGCTAGCTCAAATTGGCCTGGAGCTTGGGGGTCTTTTGCCTACCTCAATCTGTGCACCGTGGTCTCGGGCAAGTGGCAGGGTGGAGCTGTTAAGTAGGTGATCCTATGGCAGGTAGGAGACAGGAATTGCTCAAGTGGAGAGCACCAGGTAGGAGATAGGAATTATTCAAGTGGAGAGCACCTTGATTTGGCGGGGTGGGCTGTCTTGCAGCAACCGTCTGGCTGTTATGCCAGCAGCCTGCAAGACCCCCTGACTGGGTCATTCCTCAAGTTCTGCAGCTCGAGGTGGACTCCATCAAGGGGCAACTTGCATGCAGAGCTGCCTGGCAATAGCCGTGCATTTTTTGGTCTGTGCGAGGGGCTCAATGCTCGCCTAGTTTGGTACAGGAAGGGGACTTGTTCGGATTCCTGAGCCTCTGCTTTTATAGTTTGGCCCTTGCTGTTTATCTGTTTAAAGTTCATGTTAATTTAAATAAAGCTGACCATAGGTATCCCATCAACAGTCATCTGTCTCGTTATTTCTGACTGTGGGGGCAATAAAAATTTGTTGGTCTTAAAGGACTCGAATTTTGTTAGGCTGAAGGAAGTTCAAGAACATTTCATTCCTTAAGTAATTAAAAACTCCCATGCTCACCATATTTTGGTTCCTGGCACTTGTCACATTCGTATGAAGACAGTTAAAAATTCTTGGTTAAAAGCCATCTGAAAAGGGAATGTTTTAGCCTGTTACATCAAACAATCAAGGCTAGGCCTATAAACAGAACTCCAGTGACACCTGTTTAATCTTGCTGAAACTGATTTCACACACCTCTGGCTCAACTGGCAGAAAAATTCCTTAAGTGGGCCGCCACCATAGAAAAGACCTTCTCTCTTGTGGCTACATATTTTAGTGAAATACGGGTGTGCCCAGGGATGGTCAGAGCCAAAAGTCAACAGGGACAGCTGCCCAGGGTTCTACACTTGGGGGTGGTAGCCATCCACAGCCCCACTCCCCCAAGGAGAGAGGAGAAGCAGCAGCAACAGCAGCGCCTGCCACCACTGAACCTGGCCCACCTATCTGATGCACAGCTAGCTTCCAGTGGCAGCAGTGACTCCAACCCACCTTACATCAGCTGAGGACCACCCTTTGCTTGGCTATCTCAGGGTGGTGGCATGTAGTGCAGGCAGTGATTCTGATGGCCCATCTTGATTCTGGGGGCCCATTTTTGTCCAAAGCCCCGGGGTCGATAAGACTGTCCTGGGTGTACCAAACCACAGATCTCTGGATATTTGGCTTAAGGAAATTAGAACAAGGAGGAAGAGCGAAATATCATTTAATAGCAAGTGTGGAAACTTTTCAGGAGTCAAGGGTTGGTTTCCACGTGATGGTTTTGAGAAGCTAACCTTTCCGTGTTGGCAAAAGCGCTCAGTCTTCTTGACAATGGAGGTATTATGTGTAGGCCAAATGTGCTTGGAATGCATGGACTGATGGGCTATAAATAGAGCAGCTCAAGGTTCCCCAGATTCACATTGGTGATTTCACACTCGAAAGGCACCCGAGAGAAGCTGTGATGAAACTTCAGGCTCTTGCTCCTGTTTTTCTTGTTTTTTTCCTTTGCTCAAATGTCAACAGGCAAGCGGTAAGGCTGCCTTTTATTTCTCTTAAAAGTGTCATATGACAGATTTAATTAACATTCAGCAAGAACTTCAGTGAACTCATGTCTTCAGGGAGTTATACTATCTAGCCTCCATTTGGCAGACAGCCTCCCAGCCGTGCTGCCGGGGGCCGCCTTTGCCTCCTTTGAAGTAGGAACTGCATAGCAGCATCCGTGTTCCAGCTGGGGATGGAGCCAGCATCCTTTAACGGCTGCTCCTGTCTCTTCATTCAAGGTTCGAAACTCAGTGAGGAAGGAGCTGCATCTGCTGCTCCTTTTCTCGGGCTTCAATGACAATCCTCATGGCGGGCAGAGGTTTGGAGGCTAGTGGAGGCTCGGCGGCATACCTTGGGCAGTGTCAGTGCTGTCGGCGATGGAAGCTTGGCAGCCTGCTGTGGGTGGTGGTGGATGTTTTTATTGCTGTTGATTTTATGCTGTGAGCCGCCCTGAGCCCATTTTTTGGGGGTAGGGCAGGGTATGAATTTAATTAATTAATTAATTCTCTGTGGCAGTGCTGGTGGCTACATCCTCTTCCTCTTTGGCTACAGGGAGCGTGGTGGCCTGGGCCCGTGACAGCTGTGGTCACTTTTGGAGCCCACCCTATGGTTTGGAGAACTGGGGGCTTGCTTGGGCCACATGCCTTCCTGTCCCCTGCCTTGTGTAGGTAGATCTGGGTAGGCCCTGCCCCCTTTGCTAGGAAGCTGCTTCCTTCCTCCCCATGCCCTCACAGGTTACTTCATTGGGTTTAGACCTTTCCTACACACCAGTGTGTGCGGCTTGGTTCAGTTGCTGCTGGGTCCTTCAGCAGGCCTGTGGGTGGCTGGGCCAGCCCCTTTTTTGTCTATCTAGATGATGGGGCTTGAAGATTTCTTGGTCTCTAGGGCAGTGCCCTGGCCTTTAGTAACCCAATGCAGCCATTTTCCTTGTATGTATATGGCCAGCCTTAGAGGGGTGATAGGACAATTTGTGCATGTAGGGGTCTACTTTTTCTCTAGGCTGTGGTTTTGCTCTTTGTGTGACTTGAGAGGGTTTTCTTAAATAGGCTTCTTGGTACCATGGCACTTAAGAAAGGTTCTGGAAGGTCCAAGGGCAAGCAGCCTTCCTCTAAGGCCCCTCCTAAGAGACCAGCCACTGCACTGTCTTTCTCTGATGAGGAGGAGGGTGATGTGCACCAATGGGCTATTTTGGGGAGGTTGCTGTCTTTTGAACAAGCCTCAGGGGCTCCTCCTTATGCCGTGCCTCCCAGCAAAGACAGGAGGAGCAAGAAGCAGACCAGGTTTGCCTCCAACACTCAATTATAGGCTTCTGTTTTAACTCATCTCTCTCTTTTGGAAGGCTGGTCTGCCAATCCTTCCTGAACCAGTGATGGAAGGAAGCCCTGTGAGGCAAGTGGCACCACTCTGCCTGGGCTTGCTGAAGAACACCAGCATGCCAGATCCAAAGTGGCGATATTGGCTACAGGAGTGCAGGGCCCATCTGGTGAGTAAGACACTGCACAACACTCGGGGTTGGTTTGGCCTTGGGGTTCCTGGGGTCAGCCATCTGCCTCTGGGTCCTGGGCCTCCACCCAGACACATAGTCTTTCTGTAGGTTCTGCCCCCTTCCAGCCTCGGACCTGGGCTTCTGGATAGCATGGGGCGGTTACTCGGGCCAGGATCCTGCAGTTCCTCTGGCACCCTGGGGAGGTTGGGGTTTCCCTTAGGGTGCCCCTTATGCCTCAGTGCCTATTAAGGCTTTGCCCTTTGGGGCACAGCCCTGCTATTAGGCAATCATTTGTTACCTGCAATTTGGGGAAAAATACATAAAGGTGAGTTTGTTGATGTTGTCTCCCTTCTGTATTGTGAACTCAAGAAGAAGGATAAGGTAGATTGCAAGGATAAGGAGAAACTGAAAAGGAGAAAGGTTGACAGGACTTCGGGCAACTGGCTGCCTGGGTTCTTTATATACACAGGAGTAATATCCTGTGAGCAGCCCTAGCGAGCTACTCTCCTGATTCAATATATGGATATAATTTATAAAAAATACATGGGGTTTATGGGCCCAGTCTCTCTGCAGTATGACGAAGAATTTTGTATGTGTGCAGCTCTGAACCCCACACTTCAGTGGGATCGTCTTCACCCACAGTTGTGGCTGCAGGTGGTGTCCCCTGTATGGCCTAATGCGGGTGACCACTCGGATAGTGGCCATTTAGTACACCATTCCCAGGGTGATTTCCCACTAAAGCTGCTGCGGGGTTGCGCCGCCGTTTGCCCCGAGATTTTTAGTCAATTTCACACCCGAAGCCGCGGGGCTGCATTTTGACCCGCAGCCGCCGATTCCCCGCAGTTTCGTAATCCTGTTTTTTTGAGGATTACGAAACTCCGGGGAAATCGGGCGAAGCCGCGGGTCAAAATGCAGCCCCGCGGCTTCGGGTGTGAAATTGACTAAAAATCTTGGGGCAAACGGCGGCGCAACCCCGCAGCAGCTTTAGTGGGAAATCACCCCCAGTCTGTGTCTGGTCCCCATAGCCCCGCAGGGCAGATGGTTCGACCCTGCCTGCTTTGTTGGGAGTTTGACTCTCAGGGCGTCTAGAACTGGAACACTTGCCAGTATAAGCATGAGTGCACCTTGTGAAGGGTGTTTGTGTGTGTCCTTTACGAACTGTTCCTCATTCCTTTACGAACTGTTTTCAGGCCAAGCCACATTGCAAACATAGGAAGCGGGACAGGGGTGGTGGGGCCCAACCTTTTGGTAAAGGGCCCCAGCTCCCTAAAGCTGAGAGTGCTTGAGGTGTGGCTGAGTAAGTACCTCATATGCTATGTGTTTGTTACAAGGTTTTCAATTTGGTTTTCAGATGCCCTTCCGGGGCCTGTGGGCCCCATTTATGGCCAATAAGCTTATTTCTTTTAGGGGCCTTGAACAGATTGTTCGAGATAAAATCGATAAGGAGAGGGCCGAAGGTAGGGTTTGGGGTCCTTTCCCTTCCCCTCCTGTTCCCAACTTGCACGTTTTTCCCCTGGGAGTGGTGCCTAAAAGAGCTCTGGGTGAATTCCATTTGATTTACCACTTTTCTTGCCCCTGGGGAGAGTCTGTTAATGATGGCATTCCTGAACACTTATGTCCAGTTCGGTACACGACTTTTGACCAAGTGATTTGAGTTGTGCAGCACCGTGGCCCAGGTGCGGAGACGGCTAAATGTGATATCAAGTCTGCCTTTCTCCCAGTGCTCCCCAATGATTTTGAATTGCTGGGATTCTCCTTTGATGGTCAGTTTAATATGGACAGAGCCCTGCCTATGGGGTGCTCTGTGTTGTGCACTGTTTTTGAATGCTTCAGCTCATTCCTAGACTGGGCCATCCAGGAGAAGTCAGGTTTCTGGGATGTTGCACACTATTTGGACAACTTGCAAGGTTGTAGCTCCAGGGCAGGCCTTTTTGCAAAGGCTCTGTGATGCCATGGCTGGTCTATGCCTTCTGCCCCACAGGACATGGATTACAAGCTGCATGAGTGCAGACCTCTTGGTCTAGCATGATTTTTTGGAGTCTTTTAATACAGTGTCTTTTTAGAGGGAGGACCTGAGGCTCGAAACTGAGCTTCAGGTCACCTTCAATGCTGCAGGTACATTAGGTTTCAGACTCTGCTTTCGCAGACCTTGGTGCATGGAGGAATGGCCTGCAGATTGGATGGCAGCAGGTGTAAATGGAGACCTCCTTGGATTTTTTCCCCCTATACTTGTGGAGGTTTGGCTAGGGGGTGATGATCTGACCAACCTCAGGGTCCACTTTTGGTGTGACAACCTTGCAGTAGTTCATGTAATTAGAGTGTCTATAATACGCCATTAAGATTCCTTCCTGTGGCAGCAGACAGCTATATATATCTTTCCTCTTCCTCAGAGAGATCATCATGGGGGTCTCTTGCCTGAGAATGAGTTTGATGGGAGACTTTGGGTGTTTGGGACCACCAATAGGTGTGTTCAAGGTGCAAGCCCCAATGCCTTCTAACATTAATTATATTTAATATTGAATTAAAGGGTCTTAAATAAAAAGTTTAATTTGGCAAACCTGAGGATGACCTACCTTAGGGAACAGGGTAGAAATCTACTTTGTATAATAAGGAAAAATTTCAGGAGGTATTAATCAACATTAAGAATAACAATGGACACAATGAGATACAAAAAATTTTGAAATGTACTTTTAAGAAAGACCCACAGATGTTACTGTTAGGTCTTAAGATGGAAGAAATAAATGTAACCAAGAGAACATTGCTATGGTACTTGGTGACAACAGCTAGAATGACTTTTGCACAATTTTGGAAGCAAGAAAAAATACCGGAAAAATGGGAATGGATTAAGAAGATGCTGTTTATGGCAGAAATGGACAAGCTAACAAGAAAATTAAACAACGAGGAAGATGAAAACTTTTTTGAAGAATGGAAAGACTTTCAAGAATATTTGCTGAAAAGTTGGGATGTTAAACATGGTTTGATTTGTTTTGATAGTTATTAAGGGGAAACTTTAAAGTGATTAGATTCTCAAATTGTTACCATTAGTAAAGAAAGTAAAATTAGTAGTTAATGTAACCGAATAAGAGAGATATTAACAGGGTTGGAGCATTGCGGGAAGCCTTGTTTGGAGGGGGGAGGGAAAATAATGGAAGGGATATGTATTTACTTGTTTAAGTTGTATGAACGTGTGAAAAATATCCAATAAAAAAATTGTATTCTAAAACAAACAAACAAAAAAAGAATAACAACGTTTTTTGTTTTAATTTAGGGTTTTAACGGATTAATAATGGTGAGGATTGCACATCTCCTATGCATTGTATACATGACCAATGTTCTTTTCATTGGAATCCAGTCTTTTCCTACAAGAGTCCCTCAGTAATCACTTACAAAATCCACAGCACCAGTAAAATAGTCCAAGGGTATTTTACTACTTTGTGAGGAAAGTCATGACTATTTATTTTATGTCTTGGAACTACCTGTAATTTCCCCGGTTTGAAGGTATTTTTATCCCAATTTTCTCACCTCATTGGAGTACTCATTAAATTCTTTGCTTGATCTTTTTCGATATTCACAGAACATGTAAGATGAAATGAAGAAGAGGAGTTAACAGGGATTTAACTGGTCCCTGCTGCTCAAAACAGCTGAGCAGCAGGGACCAGTGGTTCTGTTCAGGGTTCGAAATAAACTGAATCAAAACCATGAATTGAAATAAACTGCACTTTTGCAGTTCATGTCCATCCCTAATTAACAGTGAGGTGTTCAGCTGAGTTGCACCCTTCTAAACCGCTTTGATTCGAATGGATTTAGAAGGGCGTGACTCTGCTTAGGATCACATCGTAATTCTAAATTACGGAATTTCCTTTTATAGACTACTGTTACTGTCATAAGATGGTGGCTAGAAGAATCATTGCAAATTTTCTCGCTGTATATGGGGGGATCTAATTACCCCTTTCCCCGCATATTAAGAATTGGTTTCAAATCTTCCTTCCACTATTGGAGAAATTGCATAACTGATCACAGATCACATATCCCTGCTATGTGAACTGAATATTAAAAATTTCCCTCATCTTGGTCTGTTGCATTTGTGAAATCAAGATGAAAGACCATATCTATCTTTGACATAATTTTTTTTTTAAATAAATGGATGGAGTTAGGGCTAAAGAGCATCACTGAGCCATATTAGTTTAACAGTCATATCTTCCCCCATAGAAAGCCATGGAAGGCTGTGTTTTTACCATGATCTGCAAATTAAGATTCTTGACTGGGGGGAGGCATAGGGAAGCCAAGTCTCCTGCCTGGGTTGTGCACTCCCCCCCCCCATACTGGCTCTGTCCAGTGCTTCTCAGCTGGCTAGTACAAGAAACATGCTGGGGAAATGGGAAGGCATTTGGACTCCCAGCTCCCCCCCCCCCGCCCCAATGTCTCTCTGTCCCTGTGTTGCTGAGATGCAGCAATGCTTTGGGGGTGGAGGGGGGATTCAGATTTTGACATGCAACTGATCACGGACAAAAGCCTAGTGTGGGGACACAGCATCACCATCACAACCACCAGCTTCCCAATGAAGTGCCTGTTCGGGCCCTAGAAGAAGTGACTCTCACCCGCACATGAGGTAGGTGGAAGCCGTCTGCAAAAGCTGGTTGTTGGAGCCCCAGATTTGGTGGGTACAAGGGGCAGTGGTGGGAGCCTGACATCTTTTACCCCTCACCATTGGAGAGTGGGACCATGGGCAGTTGCCCCATCAGCATGGAGTCTAGGGCAGCTGCCCTGTTGCCCACTAACTAAGAGTATCCCAGTATGGATCAGAAGCCCACTCCCAACTGCTCCAGCAGGGACTGAGCTTGTGATCCCCTCTTTGATCCTCCCCAGTATCCAACTGACCCAGAAAGGCATGCACACATCAAAGATAGCAATCCGTAGCCAAGGACTTCAGATTTACAACTTCACCGTACCCCAACCTTCCTGGAATGTTGCAGTATATTCTGGAGGTGATGAAAACAGAAGCTGATTCCCAGCTGATCAGGGCATCAGTGAATGTGCACTTTTATGGCAATGGCTGCAGGAGGCATTAGGGAAACTGGGAAGTTTTGTGCATTCTAGCAAGGATGGAAGACAGTAGACTTTTTTAGAGATCAGCTGGAATCAGCTTCTGATTCCCCCCAGACAAAACAATTGCTGTGTCCTAGCAGGGCTGAGACACAGTGACATTGCTAGGGCAGGAGATCGGAAGCAGACTCCCAGCTGATGTTGCTCTTCCACTGATAGTTGTATTTTGAACAACAGAGAAGTCTTTGTCAACCTGTTTGCCAAGTGCTTGTGTTTTTTGGTGAAAGTAAAACATGTTCAGGTTTTGATCACAGTTTGATTGCAAGTGTCAAACATGGTATAGAGGCTGCCAAATAGATTTCTTGGTGAATGGTGGACTTCTCTGTGAGTGAAACACTGGTGGTGAGCTTGTGTATTATGGTGTCACGCTATCCTGTTTGAGAGCTCCATACTTTCCCAAAACAGAGCAGCAGAGCTCCTGATGACCAGCAGTTAACCATGGACTGGACTGATGAAGAGAAGCAGATCAGCATCAAGAGGTGGCTCAAATTCGGTGTGGGGGTAATTGATGGTGAAGCCCTTTCTCGCTTGTTGGTGGTGTTCCCCTGGACACAGAGAACTGCATTTTTGCCAGCTGCCCGTGGACCCTGACAACTTCAAGCTTCTGGGTGATGTCCTTATCATTATCCTGGTCTCCCACTTTGACAACGACTTCACTCCTGCCACCCACGATGCATTCTTCAATTTGGTCCGCATCGTGGCCCATGCCCTAGCTCTCTGCTACCATTAATCCCCTGCAGGGACCTGTGGTGCCCTCCTTTCCTATTTCCACCTAATAAAAGCCATTTTCTGCAAAAAAATAAAAATAAAAGATCCCTTGTTTGTATGAGTGTACCATTGGACAGCAAGATGTTCAGGATATCTGCCAACTACTTGTTTTTTGTGTTAATATAAGATATTGATGAAGATATGCTGGTGAGTTTTACAAATCATCTGTGCACTGTGTAAATGATCAGTTGCATCTTTTTCATTGGAGCTCAGCCTTTCCTTGGCACCTGTTGTCTCTTGGTGTTTCAAAGCATCCCCCAGTAGAGGCATACAGTTTAAGTTAAAGGAAATTTGGACATTGGCTTTAAGGAGTTCAGTTGTTTATAAGAAGATGCTTTGCTCTTCATTTTGGGGGATCCCTATCAAAAGTTTCACATGAGAAGTGCTGTGACTTTCTATTGCGCAACTACTTTTGATTTAATTTCTAAATTGCTACAATTCTCCTATATTCTAGTGTGGAACTGTTAAGTCAGCGGCAGAAAATAGTTCACCTTCTTGTCTCTTCTCTTTCATGAAGCACTAATGAGCAAAAGAGAGGGAATATTGACTTGTGGACGATGAGGAAATGCTTGAGGGTTCCAATTAGGAGTGCGTGCTTCGTATATAGCAAGCTAAATAAATACCCAGAAAACACCTTATTGGTATTTGGGAGGGTATTTATTCAGACAAATACAGGTTAGAGATCTGTATTCAGCTACTGAATAAAAGCTGATATTATTTGGCTTTTATTTGGGCTTGGCTACTGGTGGAGTCCTGGGACCCCTGCAGTGCAACTCCCCAGTGAAGAGAAGGTATTTAAACTTTAAATACCTTGGCAGACTGGCAGGGAAAGGACAGGGAGGCATGGAAACATTTTTTTGGCAATACCAATCACTTCCTGAATCACAATACAATGCCAATATTAGGATTTGGGAGTATTGGTATATACTTTTTTTGGGGGGCGGTTGGTATACCTGAACCCAAAAAATTCTGTTTTTCATTTTGGTTTTTCCCCACATCCCTAGTCCCAACAAGGAGTTCAACTAGAGATACTGGACTTCAGCAGAAAAGAATTTATTAAGTAGTTTGAACAACAGAGAGATCCTATTGAGTCTCTGAAAATAAGTTCTCCAAAGTTCTAGCTGTCACGACCCCACCTTTCCACCTCTATGCTATCACCCACTCTCAGGGCTGCCTCAGAGACTCCCAGCCATATCTCCTTAAACCAGGATCATTAAAAAAACACAAAAACTGCTTGTAACTCATGGTTTAACTGGTACCGAAGACATGCTAGATGTATCAGTGACTCAATCCAATTATAAAAATACTCAAATGTATTATAAAGTCAATAAAAGGATAAAACAAACTGGTAAGAGAAAAAGAGAATGTACAAAGAACAAACAAACAAGCAGAACCAAAATGATTATTTAAGTTACTTAACCTGAGCAGATTGATCAAAGCAGCAATAGCTGATGAAACTGGTGCCAGGGAACAGCGATCCCTCTTTCCAGCCTAACAGTCCTAAGCCAAGGTTGCCGTTCGCCTTATCCAACATGCTGACTGGAAGGGTGCTTGGAATTCTTCTACAAATGTCCTGGTTTCTCACTTCAGCATTATCTTGAACAGATGCACCATAGTTACCATACCGCTCTTTTTCTCTAGAACAGACTTGTGACAATGAGCTACAAGTAGCCTTCTTTTCTGTGCCTAGCTTCCAGCTAAATAGTAGTTTAGCTGTCAATAATTACCAAACCAATCAGTGGTCAGCACATGGCAATCTTGATCATAGGCTGTCAAGATTTCCCTTAGTCATGCTGAGCTTTTGACAGCAGCCAGCTGCACTAAGTTACAACAGCAGTGATTGGTAACAGGTGGTGGGTGTTAGGCTGACCTGCTATCCTAACCTCATCCAGCTAAAACTTACTGACTTTCTGACTTATGCAAATACTTACATATCTTAAAGGCCTATCTCTTGACAGTAGCAGACACACCATGCATTATAAAGTATCATCTTTCATCTTCAGTTACCCTATGACCTATTCACTACATATTCACTATGTTTTCATTATCATTTACTATATCTACCAATTACATTTCCTTAACATGCATTTCAGCATTTGGTTACAAAGGCATTCTAACTCTAAAGATAGTAGGCATATACTCAATGGTAGGCAACATTTTGTGGTTTATGTCTTCATGTTGTAACCTCCTATCTTATCTCTGAGGCTAGGCTCGGAACAGACATCACCACACAGTTATCTTACTGAATACAGCATGACATCTACTTGAAACAAGCAGCTACATTCTTAGCGTAGCATCTCCTTATGATGCTAGTAGTGTTTATGACATTAGCAGAATTCAGGCAGAGTTCAGGAATTTAGGTCATACAAAGATTTTATGTTAGCCTCTCCACCCAGGACCTGGTTACAGTGACCTATGCAATGGTCAATTCCAGGCATGATTACTGTAACTCACTCTATGTGGGCTTACCCTTGAGGCTGATTTGGAAACTCCAGCTGGTGCAGAATGTGGTGGTTTGCCTGCTGACTGCAATATCTATACCGGCACACATCCAGTCAGTGTTCCACCAATTGCACTGGCTACCAATTGAATACCGGATCTGCTTCAAGGTGCTAATACTAACATTTAAAGCCTTATATGGCCTGGGACTGACATATCTAAGGGACCACCTTTCCCCCTACATGTCCCACAGATCTTGTGCTCTAGGGATAACCATCTGCTGGTTGTCCCCGGCATGAAAGATGTTCGCCTAGCATTAACCAGGGCCAGGGATTACTCGGCACTGGCCTGGTGGAACATGGTTCTGACTGAGATCAGGGCCCTGCAGGACCTGTTACAGTTTCATAGGGCCTGCAAAATGGAGCTGTTCTTCTGGGCCTCCCAGCCCCTGTTCCCCTGAATGAGAGTGGGAGCCAGAATGTGAACTGTGGGAGGCTGACCCCGTGTCCTGGTCGTGGATCAGGGAAAGGTGCCAGATCTTGCAGAAACTGCAGCTGGCCCCTCTAAAGCAGCAAAGGGGGATAGCTGGCAGTTGCCTGTATCAGCATTCTTCACACCTGGCCCAGATAAGGGGGAAGAATTGCAAGCTGAAAGTCCTCCTGACTCACCCTCACATGTGGTTAGTTTAAGGGAGCGACTGTGGCAAAACTTAACAACCAGGCAATGAGAGGCCAGGCTACAGAGAAGACGCTCAGCTAGCCCAGAGTTCTAACAGGAGCCTGGGTGATCGTGCAGCTGGCTAATTGATAGCAGCATTTAACTCCACACTCTGGGCAGTACTCATTATGGAAGCAATGAGTCAGTTTTGCGCTGTTTGCAGCCATCTGGGCTCAGCTCTTGCACCTAGACATTTGGACCCATCTGGCTTTGGGCTTGGCTGTGTGTTCGTAGCTCCTGACCCTGGCTTGGTTAGTGATTTTGGATTTGGCACTGTTTTTGGTTCCTGACTCCAGCTTGGCTTCTGTCAATGGGCAATCACAATAATGCTGGTCCAGAGGGATCTTGAGAACATCTGGGCTGTTGGAAATGCTTTGCAGCATGCAATCATGTATATCCACCTTAGTTTTGGAATAATCAACATGCTTAAGTAAAGAGGCAGGTTAAATTTGGTGGAGTATTTAGTTCCTAGATTAAGTAGGGAGCAATTTCATCTAGCATCTGTTTGGAGAGTGTCCCAATCATTTTGGAGCAACTTTTTTGTGAGTGAAGTTTGTCTTCTTTTGGCTAAGTTCTCTGCCTTCTGTAAGCCCAACTGGCTTGTTTTTGCATCTACAGCATCATTTCATTTTGACCAATTATATTCATGTTCTATCAATATGAAGTGGCCATACATGATTGCATGCTGCAATGCATTTCTAAAAGCCCAGATGAAGGGCCACTTCCTCAAGATCTCTCTGGACCAGCACTATTGTGACTGCCCATTGACAGAACTTGGTTCCTTATGTCATGTCTTCTTATACTGTCCAAAGCATACAGTGACAAGAGAAAGATTCCTCAGAACATGGCTGTTGAAATATTAATCTTTTCCTGATGAAGCAAGACTACTCCTGAGCAGCCTCTGCCAAAACTGCATCGTGAACATGGCAGTTTTTTGTTTTACTGTTCTTTTAAATTCTTAACCCCCCCCCTTTTTATGGTGTGTAGCCTATGGGCTATTAAACTTAAATAAACCTTTACCTACCATCTAAGAGCTGGTACATGTACAAGACAGGATCCTTCTCACTCATAGGTAATATAAAACCATGTGTTCATTATAGGTGCTCAAGCCAACACCCTTCTCTTCCATTCATCTTTTGAGCCATCTTCTGTTTCAACCATACATTCCCTTGCTTTGCCAGTTATTGTGTCTGCCAAGTAGGCATCGCTGATTCGAGATGATGCAACTCTGTCTGGAAGAACTTCAAGAACTTCTTTGTGCACTCTAGTCCACAGACACTATCAAATCCATCATATTTAATAAGGTAGAGGGAGGGATTTACAGGAACCTGATCTAGAATTGTGCTTTTCCACTGAGTCTAGGCCTCTTAGTCTGGGTGCTGCTAGTCCGTGGGTCTAAGGTAAGGACCTGCCCCCAAATGTTTACAAATAGACAAGGAGGGAAAGGAAAACCGAGAAAACAGTGGAAAAATCCTCTTGTGATCTTGTTCCTCCAATAAACTCCAAGCCTGTGTGAGGCCAAAATTCTCCTTCAGGCACCTCCTTTTTGTCTAGGACTCTGGGTCCAGAGGCCGCGAGTTTGCAGGGCTTTGGACCTGCCCCAAAGCAGAAATTGACTGGTCAAGCTTCATTCTGCCTACTGGTGTGGTGATGACCAGTCCCAGAGTGAGGGGTGAATGGGTTTGGGGGTGCCCAAGCCGAATGTCCCTACCGTCACACCACCCTCTGTGTAGGTGGGTCATCCTGGAGTTTGCATGGTTCATCGGACTCCACAGTAAATGGTACAGCCTCCCTTTGTCTCTGTGGAGGGAGTCCTCCCACTCTCATCAGCCTTCCCTAGCATCTTCCTCCACCATGTCTCCAAATTCCTTCCCCTGGGGCCATGCCCCTTCATTCTCCCACCTGGAAACTTGATAACCATTCACATCAAGATCCTCCCAGGTCCCCCACTGTGTATACCTCCACGTCATTATGCTGGCCAAGCAGTTCCCCATTCGGTTTTCCAAATGGCGATTCCCCCAGGCCTTGTCCTCTCTTGCCCACAACCATGGACTCCTGCTCTGACCTCTGGCAATGTGTTCCCTGGCCAGCAGGGAACTCCTCCATGTTTTTTTTACCCCAAGCATGACTTCATGACCATTTCCAAAAATGCTCTTTGTGTGCTGGCTGACTGATATCTGGGGGATGCCATTTCCAGCCATTGCCCAGTGGGAGAACCATCTCTGGGTTTCCATCCTGCCTGGTGGCACCCCTAGAATCAGGGGGTGTCGACATGTCGGGGTGCCAGGTATAGCACCTATATGTCCTTGTTGCTTGCCACAATCTCTCACAAAACACGCCTTCCCCCCGCCAATGTGATGGCAGCACAATCCGCTGTCTTGGACCTTTCATTGGTTTTTGGTATCCTTTCTCCAGCATCCTCCCTCCCATCATCCCTTGACTCCAGTCCCCCATGTCATCCACCTGCTGCCAACTTAAAAATGAACACTGACGGATGTAAGCCATGCCCTCTCTGTCTGGGGATGTTCCCCACACCAGGCAACCTAAGAGGAGATATCTGTTGGGAGTGACCCTGGTCTTCAAAGTCTCCCTGAACTCTCCACCCCAGAGACCCTCCAAAAAACTTTTAAATAAAAAAATTAACAGGCATGAGTGATGTCCTCCCCCTCTTGGGATGTTCCCTGTTAGAGTTCCCCTGCCCAGAAATCATGTTGCCTTCAGGGTGGAGATTATTGAGCAGTGTCAAATCTTTCCAGTGTGTGACCTCACCACGGTCCATGTCCTTGATGGTGTGTGAGACCACCAAATGATGGACCTGAGGGGTCGTCTTCCACCTTGGCCTTCCAGTTTCCCAGCCCGCTGTTGCAATTTGTTGAGATTCACAGATTGAGCCTCAGTCCACCTACTGGTGAGGTGGTAACTGGTCCCGAAGTGAGGGGGGGGATGGCTTTGGGGGTGAGCAATGGGAACGTCTACAATGTCATGCCACCATCCATCCAAGTTACTTATTCAGGAGCCTGTGTGGTCCATCAGGCTCCATTCTGCTCTCCATCTGTCAATGTGATTGTCATCTGCCACCTGGGGTGTCTGCAGTTAAGTCCAGGTCCCTGACTGTGTCTGTGAACTGTCCAAGACTGATGGACAACAAGCCATGGTCCTCCAGGGGTGGTGGTGGTGGAGGGCAACACCTCACTAAATGGGTCCACTTAGTTCACCCAGGTAAGTTTTGGTCACTCCCAAATGGGCTGGGGGAACGTCCCATTGAAAAGCATTGTCTCTTTGGTGGTTTGTAGCTCGGTCCCTTGAAGTCCAATGGAGGCAAAATTCTTGGGCATGTTGAGGAGGGTGAGCTGGAATTATGCTGAGAATTTGGACCCCTGGGGCCCCACAGGGGGATTTTTTGTATACAAACCAGTTTGCAAACCAGTTCATGAACTGACCATGGTCTGGTTTGATAACCAGTCTGGGAATGGGCCCAGTTTGGTTTAGCTCGGTGTGGGCAAAATCCAGAAGGTGCCCATCCCTACTCACGACTCTCCTCTCTGATAGAGACTTTTATCTCTTACTGTCTGGAAGAACACATGATAGTTAAGTATCAAAAATTGAAGATCATTGTTTTTGGGGGGACATCTCATGTGCACCACAAGTGGAAACATCAAGGTGGCCATACAAAATGCATATGAGGCTGGTATTGGATTGACAAAAGAGGGATGTTCATGGATTCAATCATACTTAAATTCCTATGTTCCATCTGTGATATTCCAAATTGTGTAGCTGCATTGGGACATCTCTTGAAGCTCAGACTTGGTTTAAGGCTTTCAAAGTTAAAATGATACATTCCATCATCCAAGAAGGCTACCCTGGCTTAGTCAGAAATGACTCTTATGCTTCCCACGGGGATAAACTTGTTGAGCAAAGACTAGAACTCCTCAAATATCCCTTGGACTCTCTGTATTCATTTACCAGACAGAAAGCCATAAGAATGATTAAGGAATGTTTATTTAAGTATGATTACAACAGTACAATCTGTAGAGCACACCATGTTTGTTCTACTCAATTTACTAGTATTCTTTCACCTGGAGGGCTTCCCGATTACTGCTCGTAATTGACTGTTCCTCACTATAGACATGTTTTTATGTTGGCGTGTCTTAATGCCTTACCATCTAGAGTTTTGTAATGAAGGTATCTAAAAATACCATCCTCTGATTGAGTAGGAGACTGTGGTAAAAATTGAAGAATTTGGATCAGTTGCGGGATTCTACGTTAATAAAAGTAAAACCAAAGTGATGTGCAAAAATATGACGAAACAAAGACAAACAGAACTTCAAGAGAAAATTCAATGTGAAGTAGTTACAAAGACTAAATATTTAGGAATTGAATTGACCATGAAAAACATTGATTTGTTCAAAAATAACTATGAAAAGGTTTGGCACAGGATTCAACAAGACATGAAGAAATGGGATACCTTGAATCTATCGTTATTGGGAAGAATTGCAACTGTAAAAATGAATGTTTTGCCGCGTTTGATGTTTTTATTTCAAGTTATTCCAATATTAAAACAAAGGAAAATACTGGATACATGGCAGAAAGAACTATCGAAATTTGTATGGGCAGGAAGAAAGCCAAGGATTAAAATGAAAATTTTATGTGATGCAAAGGAAAGAGGAGGTCTACAACTACCAAATTTAAGACTGTATTATGATGCCGTCTGTTTAACATGGTTGGAACAGTGGATTAATTTAGAAAATAAAAAGTTATTGGCTCTAGAAGGGCATGATAACAAGTTTGGATGGCATGCATATTTATGGTATGGAAAAGTAAAAATAGATAAATTTTTCAAACACCACTTCATAAGACGATCACTGTTCGAGACTTGGATGAGATATAGAAAATTCTTCTCAGAAGAAAGACCACTTTGGATAGTACCAGCAGAAGTGATTAATCCATATTCAAGAAATCAAGGGTTAGATTGGCTACCTTATAAAAGTCTTTTAAAATTAGAAGGGAAAAACTTTGTGTTAAAAGATAGATTTGATGTGGAATTTGAATATGATTGGTTGAAGTATAGACAGATTTATGACTTATTTAAGACCGATAAAAGAGAATATGGTTTTAGAGAAAATAACACTGAAATTGAAACTGTATGGCTTGAGAAAGGTAAAAAAAATGATTTCTAAACTGTACAAGGTTTTATTGAAATGGTATACTGAGGATGAAATTGTAAAAGAGCAAATGATAAAATGGGTGGTAAATATTAATAATGAGATATTAATGACATCTTGGGAATATTTGTGGAAAAAGTCAATGAAAATTTCAACTTGTGTAAATGTTAAAGAGAATTGTTATAAAATGATGTACAGATGGTATATGATGCCTAAAAAAATTGCTATTATAAATGAAAGTATGTCTAACAAATGTTGGAAATGTAAGAAACATGAAGGGTCTTTTTACCATATGTGGTGGACATGTGATACAGCAGTAAAGTATTGGACTGAGATCCACAATGAGATACAAAAAATTTTGAAATGTACTTTTAAGAAAGACCCACAGATGTTATTGTTAGGTCTTAAAATGGAAGAAATAAATGTAGCCAAGAGAACACTACTATGGTACTTGATTACAGCAGCTAGACTGACTTTTGCTCAATGTTGGAAACAAGATAAAGTACCTGAAACATGGGAATGGATTAAAAAGACGTTGTTTATGGCAGAAATGGACAAATTAACAAGAAAATTAAACAATGAAGAAGATGAAACCTTTTTCGGAGACTGGAAAGACTTTCAAGAATACTTGTTGAAGAATTGGGATGTAAAACGTGGTTTGATTTGTTTTGACAGCTATTGAGGAGAAGTGGAAAGAGACTCAGATCTTTGAATTGTTACCATTAGTAAAAGAAATATGTTTAGTAGTAAATGTAATTGTATAAGAGAAATATCAAGGGGGTTGGAGCAGTGCGGGAAGCCTTGTTTGGGGGGGAGAGGGAGAAAGGAAAATGGATATGTATTGGTTTGTTTAAATTGTATGAACATGTGATATATCCAATAATAAATTGTATTAAAAAAAAAAAAAGAGTAGGAGACTGTGGTACAGGTAATGTAGGCACCCTGTATCACATGACCTTTTAATGTAATTACTTTTCTTAGCTGAAATCTTACAATTCTACATTGCTCCACAATATAGATCATATGATCCCTTTTATTTGAAGACAAGGAATGAGGCCCATTCTGGAAATAAATACAACAGGCTCTAGAAAGAGGCTCTGGGCAGGTGCCACAGCCCTGCACCCTCAGTGTCAATATGCTGTGGCAATCTTAACAGGGTATAATGACACAGAGTCCATCATTTTCTCCAGGGGGACTGATCCCTTGTACCTAAAGAGCAGTTGTGATTCTGAGTGATCTCCAGCCCTCCCCTGGAGATTACAAACAATGATGAAAAGAACCATGATATAGTATTATGAAAATATATTTAAACTGCTGTTTTGCAGTGAGTAGTGTTTCTTCAACAAGTAATAAAAATGATTGTTTTCCCTCTCATTTCAGTGATGTGTAAATTAATGTTAGTTATGCAGCACACCAAGAAAAAGATGCCATGTGAAACAGGAGTATATGCAAATTCCGTTGCATGAATGCATACATCTTTATTACTTGTTTGTTTGTTTTTTTGGCCCCCTCTAGGGGATTTTTTATTGCATTTTCTATTAACTACGAACTAAAAACTACAAACAGAAAAAATGGGAAAGGGAAACTACAATCTACAGGAGAAAGAAAAGAAAACCCTCTAAAAAGCCAAGAGATGGTGATCATACAAATAATTTCAGCTTCATAAAAGAGCTGTGAATTTCGATAAACATGTTTTAAAAACTCCTGAGAACATTAACAATCTACTTTTCCCCTTTTTTATCTCTCAAATGATAGCCTAATTTGGGGCCTACTGCCCCCAATTTAGAGTCTGTGTCCTCATCAGAAGATCCAATCTCTCCTTCTTCCCAGTTCTCTTTGGAGCCATTGGTAACTCCTTCTCCTGGCGGACCGTGTTGACGCAAAAATTCTCAAGCCTTTTCAACAGAGTCTATCCTTTCTTTGCCTTTTGCATATCTGAAGATTTATCCCTCGGGTGTTAACCATCTGTAGGAAACATTGTGACTTTGTAGAAATAACACCAAGCCTCTATATTTCCTTCTTTTCCTTCTTATCTCAAATGGAACGTCTTTCAACACTTTTATATCCTTGTCTTTTACCTTCAAGGTAACTCCATTAGTCGCTTTCAGTAGTTGGTCTCTCACTTTTCTTCAGGAGAATCTTATTGTGACCATATCTATTTCACTTTGAAGTTGATCCAATGTCATCTCTGCCGAGGGAGCCAGCAAATTGCCCACAATCTGTCTCAAATTCTTCCCTTTCTCCTCCTTGATATCTTGAAGTCTCAAGACATAGCTTGCCCTTTCCATTTGCAGCTGTAGTACACGAGACTCTTTGATTTGACACTTTTTTCCCAATGTCTGCAGTTTTTTATTCACCTTTTTTGAGTTGGAATCAATATCTTTAAGCTCCTGCTCTATTTTTTCGATTTGCTGTGTGTTCAGAGCTGTTTGTGCTTGTTGAACGTCAAGCTTATTATCAATAGCTGTAATTTTCTCCAGCAGGGAGCGAAGCACTTCCGATAGCAGCCTTTGTAATTCCACAATTGAGTCCTGTCTAGGGACAGAACTCGCAGGGCTGGAACTTCCAGAAGGAAGCTTAGCTTTTGCTAGTTTGTCCTTTGATTCTTTTGGTGGTGCCATGTTTGAGAATTGGTTACTTTTATTAAAAGTTTGTCAAAGTCTCTGGATGCTCTTATACAATGTGGTAAGTTCTCACAGTCTATTTCCAATCAACCACTTTTTGCTGCCAGCCCCCCCCTTTTCCAGTTTTAAAATAACTTCTGAACAGTTCTTAGCGGGGGAAGTTCCCTCACCCCCTCATTTTCTTTTAGGGGAGCACGCTATCTTTTGGTGATGCTCACTTATATTTGGACTCATATTTTCAGTGATTGTCCTTTGCATTCAAAATTGCTTGATCACCATGTGCTTGCTCTGGTGTGTTGATCTTGTTCCCATTCAGGACGCTCTACAGTGGGCCCATCAGGGCTTGGAGGGGGCCCCCCTCTCTAGCTAGTCATGCCAGGGGTGGCTCTTTAGCACCCCATGGCTTGGAGTCCAACCCAAGGACTCCTGGAGTGGCACCAACAATTGCACCCCCACTCAGCTGTAGGCGCTGGCAGGTTTCTCCCAGAGCCCCAGGAGAAAGCGACTGCCATGGCGATCGCCGAAACTGGAAAAACATCTTTATTACTTGTTGAAGAAACACTACTCACTGCAAAACAGCAGTTTAAATATATTTTCATAATACTGTATCACAATTCTTTTCATCATTGTTTGCACCCTTCCTGTGATCTCTCTGTTGTTCTTACACTCCCCTGGAGATTGGCAACAATGGTTCCCCAGGAGGAAATGGTTGGTTTGGAGGATGGAGTCTATGGTATTGTACCTGTCTGAGGTCCCACCCCTCCTCAAACCCCACCTTCTCTAGGATCGACCCCTCAAGTCTCCAGGAATTTCTCAATATAAAGTTGACAACCCTATTGCCTTCTTAGCCAACCATCAACCTACCTTTATCTGCCCCTCTGACTTCAGCTTTCCATCTCCCCTCCCCTCCCTACAGCCTCTGCCTAGGAAGACTACAGTCTGTCTTTGTAATGGGAACCAAAGCAGCTCAGATTCTTGTCCTTTCCCCCTATTGATTTACACAACAACCCTGTCAGGTAGGTGAGGCTGTTATTCTGGGACTGGTCTGCCATCACCCACTCAGCTTCCACAGCAAGAACCCGGGTCTGGCAGACCCTGCCCTGAAGCACTAACTGCTATGTCACACCGGCTGTCATAGGGTGGCCACCTCAGCAAGGTATAATGACACAGAGTCCACCATTTTCTCCAGGGGAACTGATCTCTGCCATCTGTAGAGTAGTTGTAGTTCTGAATGTTCTCTAGCCCTCATATGGAGATTGGCAATGATGTTTCCCCAGGAGAAAAAGTCCAAAGCAGCTCACATCATTCTCCTCTCTCTCTTTTGATCTGCACAACAACCTTGTGAGGTAGGTTAGGCTGAAAGTCTGTGACTGGTCTGAAATCACCCACTCAGCTTTCACAGCAAAAACCTCAGTCTGGCAGACTCTGCTCTGAAGTGCTGACTGCTATGCCACACTGGCTGTGGTATTGCCTGTTAGCACAACTGAACTCCAGACAACAGATCTTTCTCTCCTCCTGGATAAAAGAACTGCTTTGAAGGGTCAGCTCCTTGGCATTCTATTCAGCTGAGGCCTCTCCCCTCCCCAAACTCTGGCTTCCATAGACTCCACCATAAAATCTCCAGGAATTCCCCAACCTGGAGCTGGCAACTGTAGTCAGGACTGGCCCCAATGAGTTCCCCACAAAGGCCAAAGTAGGCCTGGAAAGGGCCTCCTGTCTTTGCCTTTTACTGACAGAACCAACCTTGGTTGCCTAGCAACAGCCACTGAGGGAAAATTTAGTCCCACAGCAGGAAGATAAATGAATGTTTTGACAGCCCATGTCCCACCTCAGTAGCAAGCCAGCTGCAAAAGAGCCAAGCAGGAGAAGTGTCTTTCTCAGGAGAAATAGCCATTTTGGAAGTTTATCCTGTCAAGGAATAGTGGCTAGGCTGGCAGTGGGTGGGTGAGAGGAGCAGACCCTGCACCCAGCCAATGGCACATGAGTATTCTTGAGTGGTGGTTGATGGGCCAATGGCTGATGGAGTGCACGGCACAGCCAATGGGAGAGCTGAAAATGGCCAATATGTTAGGCCTTTATATATATCAAATAATAGCAGATCTACCACTTTTTTACCTATGAATTTTTATTTATTTATTTTTATTTATTTTTCTTCAATTGATATCCCACCCTCCCCAGAAAGCAGACTCAGGGCTGGTGGCACATCTGTGATAGGTTTTCGCAGCTGTTCAAATGTGTTCTAGCCTTTTTTATATTTTAGTAATCTGCTTTGAACTAATAAATCCTTTACTCCCTAGTGTTTTGTAAAGGAAAAAGGTTTCAAATACCAATTATTTCCTACTGCTGACTTCAGTGTTCCATGCAACAATGGGGAAGAGTTGGAGCAATTCAGAAATTGCATCCAAAATTAACAACTACTGAATGAACAAGACTACTTTCATTCTTTAAAGATCGCTCTCCACCACCCCCTTTGAAAGTGGTACCACATTCCATGGCATCCAATGTGAATCAACTGGAATATCTAGTTGGTCTATTCAAAAAGGGCAATAGAATCTAATGCATTTCTTATGTATACTTTGTCAGGGATTCTCCAAAAGGAAGGGCAAACAATTTGTTCCCGTATGTGTAGACAGTTGAACTCATTAAAACCAGCATCCAAAGCTACTGTTGACTTCAACAGGGACCTCAAATTGTGCAGTGGATTCAATATGCCTCTACTGAGGGACTCTTTGAGAATCTGAGCAGTGATATGGAAAGGCTGGGTTCCAATGGAAGACCTTACTGATCATTGATACAGTGCACAGAGTATTTGAAATAATCACCATTGCTTTTGAAGAAATATCCTAAATTAAAATCCTAAATTAAAATAAAGCACAAGTAGTTATTGTTCACACAGACCTTTTTTTTTAGTCGGGACTGGTGTGACCTTTATTGTTTTAACAGCATCTTTCAGCACATGTTACAGGGCTGCAGAGAACTCTTGGAATCAGGCAGCGACGGAGGGATGAAGGGACCTGATTGGTCAAAGGCTTTATCAATCAAGCACCAAGGCTCTGACATCCAAACTGATTCTGCCATCTCCATCTCCAGCTTTCAAGAAATCACTGGTTTCTTTGTCAGTCAACATCCTGCTTCCAGGCTTAAAGTTTGTCAAGAAAGACAGTAATTCATTCCTGTCAATAAAGCCATTGTGATCATTGTCAGAATTTGGAAAACTTTCTGCAGTTGTTGTTCCTTCTCCTTCTTCATCCCCACCATTTCAAAGAACTTCTTGTGGCTAAAAGAGTCAATGGCTGAAAAAGTTCCCACTGCCTTCTCAATATCATCTGGATTGAGCACATCAGTCATCATCATCTTTGCAGGGGTTGAACGTGCTCCGGGCAAGGCTGGTGGATTTGAGAGGTGCTAAAAGAAAGGTCAAGAGAAGTAGAGTTTGTTCATGTTTATAGTTATCTCTTGAAAGTCCTGCTTATCCCACAGTTGTCTAGTGCTAGAGTTCAAATCAACAAGGAATCCTAAAGCTGTACTACGCAAGCCCGTAGTTTCTCTCATACAGAAGGCTGCAGTTCATAAAGGAACCTGTTTGGTAGCCAAGCCAACCTGCAGTCAATCTGTGATTGACACCTGGATATATTCTGCTTGCATCAAACTACTGAAGCAGATGGCAAACAGGTTTCACACTGTTATGTTGCTTACAAGACAACTTTCAGTGCAGCAGGGCCATCAGGGGAGAGTCTGCTTCTGCTGTCTGTCCCTGAAAACCACACCTTGTCCCAGTTTTGCTGCGACACAGCAATTGTTTTGATTGGAGAATCAGAAGCTGACTCCAGCTGATCTCTGGGAAAGTCCACTGCCTTCCAGCCTCATTAGACTGTAGCATACTGTCAATAAGAAGCAAAACTGAGCATAGCAAGCAATGCCTAATACCTGTAGCTATAGTGCTTTAACACCATGATTGCTGTTTCGATTGCTGTTTTAAATAGTGGTTTTAATTATCTAACTATTGTTTCTGGGACTGTGTGACTTTGTAACCCACCCTCAGCCTGTTTATGGGGAGGGTGGGATAAAAATCAAATAAATACATAAATTTTAAAAAAGTAGTAGTTTTTCTTTATTTGTAAAAACACCCCCTGGAAATCTTGTCTGTTTCACAGCTGTCCAGTGCTAGAGCTTGTACAAAGAAGGAATCTCGAAGCTATACTACACAAGCCTACCACCACTGATTCACTCAGGCAGAAGTCTGCAGTTCATCAAGAAACCGGATTGGCAACCAAGGGACCATGCTTGACACTTGCAATCAAACTGAGATCAAAACCTGGATGTGTTTGACTTGCACCAAACACCTCAAGCAGTTGGCAATGAGATTTAACTGTGTCTTTTGTTCAGAAGCCAGCCATCAGTGGATCCAGGAGATCAGCTGTCTGATCTCCTGACTTGGAAACCTCGGTGCATCTTCCAGCCTTCCTAGGATGCAGCAAATTTCCCATTCTCCCAGGGGGGACAAAAAAGTACACATCCAGCTGATGCCCTGATCAGTTGGGTGTAAGTTTCTGATCTCTTCTCCTTCTGAATATATTGCATCGTGCCAGCAAATTCCTCAATCTGAAACCCTTGGCTACTGATCATCATCGTAGCTGTTGGCATGCCTTTCTGGGTCAGATTGATGATGGGGGATCACAAACTCACACCCTGCTGGATCGGGTGGGAGTTGGCAGGTGATCTGTACAGAGATAGTCTTAGCCAATGGGCAACAGAAGTAGCTGCCCTGAGCCCTATGGTGGTGTGGGAACTGACCATGATTCCACCCATTCATGATGGAGGGTGGTAAGAAAACACACCAGGCTCTCTCTGCTGCCCTTGCACTCATCCCACCTGGGCTCAAGCATCCAGCATCCAGAGATGTCTCCCATCTGCCTTATGTGGGTTGAGGGTCACTTCTTGCATGGCCCTGGCAGGAGGGGCCAGTGGGGAAGCTGCTGCTGCTGGTGGTGGTGGCAGTGATTCAGGGACCTCATCCTCATTTTTTGCCCATGACCAGCTGCATTCCAATTTCTGTCTCCACTTTCAAAGCCATTGGTGCTGTGGAAAGCAAGTGACTGGCTGGGAGGGTAATCATTACCACTGTGGGAGGAAGTGGGCAGGTTTACAGGAGTGCTGTTGCCCTTGTTGTGGAGAAGAGCAACAGGGTGGCTGGGATAGTAAAAGAGAACAAAGAAAGAGTTATGGGGCAGAAAGAGAGAGATGTGACAAGCACGGGGAGAGGGAGAGAGCAAGAAAAGGGCTGGTGTCAGGGAGGAAGTGATAGACTGAGAGAAGTAGGGGAGAAGGGAAGAGGAAAAAGTGGGGGGATGGGATAGCCTTGAGGACTGGAGAGAAATGGGGATTGTCAGAGAAGGTAAGAGGGAGATTGATGGAGAAGGGTGGAGGCAAAAGAGAGGGGGTAAATTGACAGATAAAGGACAGGTGAGAAGAGTTGGTAATTTGGATTAATGGACTCTCTATTTTTTCTAATTCTTGTGAGTTTACATTCATTTCAGTAAAGGGTTGTCGTGTAATTGACTATCTTTTAATTTCTCCACATTTGAAATTTTATGTATCTAATTGTATGGTGGGCAATTTCACTATTAGTGATCATCTCCCACTTATTATGTCTCCAATTTGGTGTAGTGGTGAGGATCGCAGTCTCTAATCTGGGAGAACCTGGTTTGATTCTCCACTGCTCCACGTGCAGTGGCCGGCAAGACCTTGGGTCAGTCATGTTCTTTCAGAGTTGTTTTGGAAAGATTAGTTCTCGAAAGAGCTATCTCCACGCCACCTACCTCACAGGGTGTCTGTTGTGGGAAGGGGAAGGGGAAGGAGATTGTAAGCCACTCTGAGACTCATTCGGGTAGTGAAGGGCGGGGTATAAATCCAACCTCTTCTCTCTTCTTCTCTTAATATTAGCACCCTAGATAGAGTTCCCTGCTGTTTTCCATCCCAGTCCCCCAAGTCAGATTTTCTTCCTAAAATTTTATGGAACGATTTTACCATACAAATCAACTACTACTTAAAACGATCCCTCTTCTTGAGTACAAAACTTTCCTAATTGAGGGGACTGAACACTCATCAGTGGTTTATAATACACTAATTTCACATATTTCTAAATCACAGTGCATAAATAAAAGGGACAACAAATTTTTAGATCTATGGTTTGATAGTGAATGTAGAGAGCTAAAAACTAGATTATGCAATGTTTATAGTGAAAAACCATGATTCTGGTGACCTAACCCCCCCACCCCAAGAGTATAACAAACTTAAAAGACAGCTACAAATTGTTGGGTAGCCTCTCCATGAGGTTTTACTCCTTCTCTGGAATGTACTTGTATGAGCAGCTGTTTCACTTTCCCTGTGTGCCTTATCTCGCCACTGGCCTTGAGTGCTTCACTCCTTTGGCGCAAAGCCGCTGATATCTCCCGCTCACCCCTGAACCATTAGACAGTTCCCCACGCTATGTAACAATGGTGAATTGGCCCCTAGGTGTCAGGGGGTATTGTATGAACCCACTATAATTGCTATGGCCATCTTGTATGCTCTATTCCTGACTCAAATGTCCATGATGACTTCATCTCTCTGATCAATAAAGCTGAATCTGTTTAAGAACCTGCTGTTGATACCGAGTCTTTGGAGTAACTGACACAAATGTGTATTAAACAAAAGAGGGATGATCTTATCAATAACCAATGGGAACATCTATAATAAGCTACAATTTCAAACAATTCCAAAAAAATGTGGGCCATTGTTTTGGGTGACTGTCATGTGGAGACTCTTTTTATGTCTGATATACCTGCATATTCATGGTTTCATTATTTTTCCTCCTTGTTTTATCAAGGCCTGTCCTGTGTTGCTGAACCTTCAGACTGCATTCCAGGAGACCTACCTGATTGGCCGTCAGTGACCCCAGATGAAATTGTAGATTTAATCAGTCAATTGAAGTCAAGAAAGATAGTATAAATGGGAATATTATATATATATATATATATATATATATATATATATATATATATATATATATATATATATATAAAAAAATTCAGATTATTCAAATTTTCTGGTTTTATGGATTTTTCTCATAGTAAGATTTTATTAAGATGTAATGAAAGCCTACTAAATAGTAAGTCCTTTCCCTTGTAGGTTAGAGTATATTTTTAGCTGATGCTAGCAGACAAGAAAACAGCATTCTTTTGCTGGTACTGCAGAAAACAGGTTTTTTTCAATAGAGGTATTTTCTTGAAGAATGGAGTTCATGGTCTTAGTTGTTTGGCGTAAAACTCTGCAGTGTCTGGGTCAGAAAGGGCTTTAGTTTCATACCAGAAAAAAAGCACCTTTAGTTTGGGTATGAAGAATCCTTGGGTATTATTATTAAGGTTAGGTTAAATAAACATTTAAGATATCATGTAGGCACACCTTTTTCTGTACTTGAGCAATGAGTGAATTACTACTCAGATGATGCTCTGTGATTTTGTGACCAATTATGATTTCTGAATGTTATCTTCTTAGCTATGTCACTCTGGGTATAAAATTTAATGTACTTCCTGATTGTGTTCAGAAAGCAGTCAATTTTTGATAGGCTGGTTAAGCCTGTTTTCAAGTGTTTAAATTGCAATTAAAATCAGTGAACATTCCTCCTCATTTTGATTTCTCTTTTTGGCTGTGAATCTATTGGTACAACAGAAAGGCTTCTGACCCAGATACAATCCTCCCAGAAATTTTAAAACTGGATCGTGATTCCAGGGCTGTCCCTCTTGCCTCATTATTTACAATGATTGGTAGAACGGGTTATATTCCCACAGGATGGCTTAATGCCGTTGTGGTCTCAATTTACAAAAAGGTGACCACACTTTCCCTTCTAATTATAGACTGATTAGTCTGCTCTCTATAGTGGTTAGATTATGTTTCAAACACTTACTATCCAAGATGCCGCTTTGGATAACTCATCATAATGTTATAGGCCGGGAACAGCTAGGGTTCTGTAAGGTGCAGTCCACACTGCATCATTGTACCACCTTAGTCCACTTGATTTATAAGTACACGAAAAAGAATGATTTAAAATTATATGTTGCCATCTTAGACCTTAACAGAGCATTTGATTCTATTGACAGGGAAATTCTGTGGACCAAACTAAGTCATTTAAATATCAATAAGAGACAAGCCAGAATTAAGATTGTTGGGAAAAACATCAGCAATCTCAGATATGCAGATGATACCACTCTAATAGCAGAAGGTGAAGAGGATTTAAAGACCATCCTGCTGAAGATAAAAGAGGAGAGTGCAAAAGTTGGCTTGAAACTAAACATCAAAAAAACTAGGATCATGACATCTGGCCCCATCACTCCTTGGCAAACAGAAGGGAAGTCATGGAAGCAGTGGCAGACTTCATGTTCCTGGGATCCAAGAGCACTGCAGACAGTGACTTCAGCGATGAAATTACAAGACACCTGCTCCTTGGGAGCAATGGCAAACCTAGACAGCATAATAAAAACTAGAGACATCACCCTGCCAGCAAAAGTCCGCATGGTCAAAGCAATGGTATTCCCAGTAGTAATGTATGGCTGTGAGAGTTGGACCATAAGGAAGGCCAAGCATCAAAGAACAGATTCTTTTGAACTATGGTGCTGGAGAAGACTCTTGAGAGTCCTTTGGACTGCAAGGAGATCCAATCAGTCAATCCTAAAAGAAATCAACCCTGATCGTTCCCTGGAAGACCAGATACTGAAGCTGAAGCTCAAATACTTTGGCCACCAAATGAGAAGGGAGCACTCACTGGAGAAGACCCTGATGCTGGGAAAGACTGAAGGTAAAAGAAGAAGGGGACACCAAAGAATTAGATGGTTAGACAGTGTTATCAATGCAACGAAGATGAAATTAAGCAGACTCCAGAGCATGACGGAAGACAGGAGGGCCTGGCATGATGTGGTCCATGGGGTCGTGAAAAGTCAGACTTGACTGTGCAACTGACCAACAACAAAGAGACTTTTTGTACTCATAAAGAAGTTATTTTCTTCTACCACCCACCAATCAAATGTTCAGTGACTGGGAAATTAACGCCCAAAATCCCATGTAAGAGAGCTGTTAAACAGGGTTGCGCTTTGGCTCCTTTTGTTTTTAATTTGTTGAAGAAATAAAACTTGTCTCCAGAAGGTCAGCTGCCAGCACTCAAACTTCACTCTAACCTTGTGAACAAGGAAGAGCTGTGTCAGTGTAAGAAATATTTGTAAAATCAAAACAAAATTACAAGCAAAGATAAAAGTTTAAAAGCATAGAGGAGCAGGAAAAAGAAGCCTCATAAGGAGCCTCGCAAAGGGGCCACTTCCTTCAAGAAGGTAATGCTGATGAAAATACCAAGGAGGGATTTTTAGAGCTGTCTGAACAGGAACGACATCGGATTATTGACAGATTGGAGAGCCTAAAAGGCAAACCAGTTGAGTTTAGAACTGAAAAGCGTTTGACGGCATTTTCAACTTCTGCCACGATAAATGAGGAGATGGAAGTGAACTATGACTCCTCTACCATAGCCCTCCCAATGCAGACCCCAATGGATCGAGATGTGGGGAAGCCATAAGCTCAACCTGCTCTTTTACTTGATGAGGAGCCAGTGATAATGGAACCTGGGAGCCCTGACAAGGATCTAGAGGTTGCAGCTGAACCCTTGCCCAAGAGGACGAGGAATGGCAGTGTCTTTCTTGATAAGAAAAAAGCACTTGACCTGATAATGGAAACTGACTGACTGAGGAGAAGAACCAGCAACTTCCAACCTTATTCTTTCATGGAATATGGCTGGCTGGAAGAATAAGTTTTGTGATCCAAATTTCAGTAGCTTCCTCAGGAACTTCTGCTTCAGGAACCTGGGCTCACTCTGAGATCTTCTTAGAATGTTATAAGTTGCTTTCCCTGTTAGCCTTCAAATCCAAATGTTTTGGTTGATACCAAGCAGGTCTCTCACTGTTATGGCCATGTAACTCCAATCTGGAGGTGATCTCCTTGCAGGATTGTGGACATTCGGAGCAGGACTGTTTACTGAAATGTGCAAGGAAGTCTCTAATAATAATGTCTATGTGCCCCCATGTGCTGCAAAAGAAACCCTGACTTTGAACTGGGAAGAGCTTATGCAGTACTTAGAGAAGCTTGAATGGAAATATCCTGCTTTTATTATTATAATGGCTGGTGATTTCAATGCAAGAATGGGTCAGTATGGTTTTGAACTTACTGGGAGACTAGGTCTTACCATAGATGATGCTCTGCCCCACTGTTTTTCTAATCTGAGACATTAAAAGGATCCACAGATTAATGAAATGAGTATTTGTTTAGCCCAACTCTGCTTGAGGTTCAGTCTGAATATTTTGAATGGCCTGCCCCCCCCCCACGACCTGCCGGAAGAATTTACCTTTGCTTCATCCTGGGTTGCAGTGTCATGGACTATATGCGGACTTCCCCAGCCATGGGGGATGATGTTGAAATGTTCTCTACATTGGGGCATGTGGAAAGTGATCATTTTCCATTGGTTTTAGAAGTAAATTTCCCTTCCCCCTTTTGTGGGTGTGAACACTTGAAAGATGATTATGGGAGGGTATTAAATAGGATGCCCAGAATATATTGGTCTAATAAGGCTGCCCAAATGGAAGCAGGTGTCCTGGACTCTCATTTTTTAGATGAGTTTATATTACTATCAAGGAACTTGAATAAGACAGCAGAGTTGCTTCAGGTGTACAATAAAGTCATGTTACAACTTTCTGAGATTTTGACGTCTCAGTCTAAGCAACAACCTCATGTTGGGGAAATCTCCACAAGAGGCTGGTTTGATAGTGAGTGCTATAATTTGAAGTCCCAAGTACACTCTATTTATTATCAGTACACAGAACTGAACCTAGTGTTTCTACCGAAGGAGTATTTTGAGCTTAAAACAGAAGTACTCCAACTATATAAAAATAAGCAAAAAACCTTTTTACAGAGATGTTGGGAACCCCTCCTCCAAGCCACAATTTGCAATGACTCGAGGAAATTTTGGCCCTGGTTTCAGATGCTGTGGGTAGGAGTGGTTCTGTAAATTGTTTAATAACAGTTAATACATGGTATGAAGATTTTATGAAGATTTTCCAGGAGAATAGAGCTGATACTGTAGATGAACTTGTACTTAGCTTGGATGATTACCCAGAGTGGCCCCTGGTTCAGGTTTAACCTATTTTTAAATGACCTGGCTCCCGTCTTAGAAGGAATTGATGGACACAATCCAAGGGGA